>VZTY01034663.1:178405-290454 GCA_013400935.1 Turnix velox
CCCCCCGCTCTGGGCCGCGCCTCCTCTCCGGCCTTCCCGGGGGATGAAACTCGGCAGCGGTTTCCTCGGCGGCGGCGGCGGCAGCAGCAAGAGGGCGGCGGCCATGGAGCCCAGCTTTCCCCCCGGCATGGTTATGTTCAACCACCGCCTGCCCCCGGTCACCAGCTTCACCCGGGGGGCCGCTCCGCCCTCGGCGGCCCAGCACCCCCCGCAGTGCGTGTTACCTCCGGCCTCGGCCGCCGCTTCCTCCACGGCCTCGGGCGAGCCCCCGGCGCCGCCTCCTCCTCCCCCTCAGGACGTGACTTTCAAGAAGGAGCCGGCGGGGTCTTTCCCTTCCGCGCCCTCCTCCTCCTCGCAGCGCAGCCCCTGGGGCTTTCTGCAGTCCCTGGTGAGCATCAAGCAGGAGAAGCCCAGCGAGCAGGAGGAGGAGGAGCAGCCGCAGCACCATCACCACTACGGGGGACTCTTCGGGGGAGCGGGGGAGGAGAGGGTCGCTGCCCTGGGGAGCGGCGGCGGGGAAGGAGGCGGCCAGAGCGTGATCCAGGACCTCAGCCTTCTCCACCACCTGCAGCAGCATCCCCACAGGGACCTCCTGCTGAGCGGCAGAGGCGAGGGCGCGGCGGGGGGCTCGGGCGAGCCAAAGCACGATGCCCAGGTCAAGAAGGCAAAGAGGCCAAAGCCAGAATCTCAGGGAATCAAAGCCAAGCGGAAGCCGAGCGCTTCGTCCAAACCCCCCCTGGTGGGAGATGGGGAAGGTGCCGTCGCGTCCCCCAGCCAGAAACCTCACGTCTGCGAACACTGCAGCGCTGCCTTCAGGAGCTCCTACCACTTGCGCCGGCATGTGCTCATCCACACCGGGGAGAGGCCGTTCCAGTGCAGCCAGTGCAGCATGGGCTTCATCCAGAAGTACCTGCTGCAGAGACACGAGAAGATCCACAGCAGGGAGAAGCCTTTTGGCTGCGACCAGTGTAGTATGAAGTTCATCCAAAAGTATCACATGGAGAGACACAAGAGGACGCACAGCGGAGAAAAGCCATACAAATGTGATACTTGCCAGCAGTATTTTTCGAGGACTGATAGACTTCTGAAACACCGGAGAACGTGCGGTGAGGTTATAGGTAAAGCAGGTGCTGGAATGGAGCCCGGCTCATCAAACAGCATGAGTAGCTTGGCTGCCTTGTCTCAGGGAAATACGAGTTCCTCAAGGAGAAAAAGTAAAGCAAAAAGTATATCCGCTGAAAACAAAGGAAACAAGTGTAGCAGCAAAGTAAGCGAACCTCACATTACGAGTAATGTGGCCATGCCAAATTATGCAGTCGATATTCCTGTCGTGTCTTCCAGTGGTGGTCTCGTTGGCACGGGTGTAGAAGAGCTTCAGAAAAAAGTACCAAAATTGGTCTTGAAAAAAGGAAGCAGGAAACAGTCGGATAAAAATTACCTTAATTTTGTGTCACCACTGCCAGACATTATGGGACAAAAGCCACTCTCTGGGAAGCAGAGCGGCGGCTCTCTAGGCCTTGTAGCCAATTCTGGTGTAGAAACTATCGGCCTTCTCCAAAGTACAGGTGGGAAACCAGGTCAAATAAGTAGCAATTACGATGATGCCATGCAGTTCTCAAAGAAGAGGAGATACCTACAAACTGCAAGCAGTAACAGTGCCTTTTCCATTAATGTCGGACACATGACTTCCCAGCAGTCCGTCATCCAGTCTGCAGGTGTTATAGATAATGAAGCTCCGTTATCTCTTATTGATTCAGCATCTTTAAACAATGAGATAAAGTCTTGCCATGACAAATCCGGTATTCCCGACGAAGTCTTACAGAGCCTTTTGGACCAGTACTCTCACAAGTCAGAAGGCCAGAAGGAAGATCCTTTCAGTATAACCGAGCAGCGCGTGGACTTGCACACCTCAGGAGAACATTCTGACATGGTCCAAGAGGAGAATTTGAGCCCCAACTCTCAAACGGTTCCCAGCGATAAGGCAAGCATGTTGCAAGAATACTCCAAATACCTCCAACAAGCCTTTGAAAGAACAACCAATAGCACCGGTTTTGCTTTTGGACCCAGTTTCCAGTTTGTTAGCTTGTCTTCTTCTCTCCATAACCACACTCTGTTTCAAGACAAACAGATCTACACTACATCTCCGCTGGAGTGTGGCTTCAGCCAGTCTGTTACCTCAGTATTGCCAACTGCCTTGCCAAAACCTCCATTTGGGATGTTGCTTGGATCTCAGCCAGGCTTTTATTTGTCTGCTTTGGAGGCTACGCATCAACAGTTGACTCCTTCTCAAGAGCTGGACGATCTCATTGATCCGCAGAAAAACTTAGAGAGTTCGTCCAACTACCAGTCCACGTCTCAGAAACTGACTGGCCAGAAGGAACAGAAAAACTTGGAGTCTTCAACGAGCTTTCAGATGTCATCTCAGGAGTTAAGTAGCCAGCTAGATCCTCAGAAGGACATAGAGCCTAGAGCAACCTACCAGATCGAGAACTTTGCACAAGCGTTTGGTTCTCAGTTCAAGTCGGGCAGCAGGGTGCCAATGACTTTTATTGCTAACTCGAATGGAGAAGTGGACCATAGAGTAAGGACTTCAGTGTCAGATTTCTCAGGGTATACAAATATAATGTCTGATGTAAATGAGCCATGTAGTACACGAGTAAAAACCCCAACCAGCCAGAGTTACAGGTGAGGTCCTAACTGACCAGGCTGTGGGGCCTTCTTAATGTCATTTTGTTTTACTTTGACAACACTGCCATTGGAATGTTTCTACACGGTCCTATTAAGAATAATGTAACATGCCCTTTCAATGCAATTTTTTGTATTAGTTTATTTTGGTAGCGTGAATTTTTTTTTTTAGATGTTTCTTAATGTTTTTTAAACAAAAATCAATAGATTGAAGTAGTGTTTTTGGTCAAGTGACAAATTTTAGCAATCACATTATATAGAATGTCAGGGAATAGCCCAAAAGTTTAAAATGCAAAAAAAATTAACTTTGTTCCTAGGACTAAGGAGTTATTTTAATTGCTTTACTCTCAGGAAAGTGTAACAAAGCATGGGAATTCTTTGCACCACTAGTGTATTGGAACTTCCAATTTACAGATAGTGAGGAATATGTCTCAGCTTTTTGAGGAAGGGATCTATGACATTTCAAATTGCTGTCTCTTAGGTCTGGGCTGATCTGAAAGAATTTTGCTACCTAAATCTCATTGCTGTTAAAGTACTCCCGTTCTTCCAGATGATGCTTATTCCAGACAGGTGGAGCAAATGATCTTGGGTCTGTACCAAGAGCTCAGAACAGTAGCTTTAATATTAACAATAATGTCCCCAGAACTCCTTTGAAAAGAGGTTCTACTGACATGAACCAGGAGAACAAAATGTGTGTGTCTGCTTCATGTCATTAGAACCCCAACTTGAAACTAGAGTTGTAATCCACATCTGCTTTTGGGATACATTTTTTATTATACATGGTTCAAAAAAGTGAAACTCTTGTTCTTCCCCTCTTCCATGATCTCTTAGTGTAGAAGGTTCCTTGTCTTTTGTTGTGCTCCCAATTGCTCCAGACTTCATCTTGGTTGCCCCCCCTGCCTCTGATTTACTCCTTTTTGTTCCCTGCTTCCTGCACTCACTCTCTCATCCCCACTTAGTAGTTAGTATTTGAAAAGATTTACATTCCAGAAAGTGCGTATCTTATTGTGTGCTTTCTGATGTCTTAAGGCATCAGGTGATGAACAATGAACACCCACAACGTTTTAGAATGATGTCAAGGTTTCCATGTACGATAAGAAATAATATACTCCCAATTGTACATACAGAGGCCCCTGTCCTGCAGGGGGATGAGCTCAGGGGGACCCCTGTGGCAGGAGGATTGTGCTCACAGGGGTTTGCAGCAGTTCATCACTGCAGGCTTGAAAGGCCTAAGGCTGCAATTCCATCCAAGGTTTCTGCTGATGGCATCAGCTGCAAGAGTAGAACTCGAGTGGCTTGTTAATATCAACAGAACTTTTCTTTGGAATTACTGCCTTGCTTTATGTATATTTTGTGGTACATTATTTATTATATGTGAATCCCGACTAATGCCTGTGGAGCCATAGAAACCTGCTAGAAATATACTGGTGGCCATTCAAAGTTGCTGAAAGGCAGTGGCACTGCTCTGAACCACTTTTTGCAAATGTATTTTTTGATTAGTTTTTTAATGTAATTTTGGTGATGTTTATGCTGATGGTTTTTTATGTACTCTTGGTGATGTTTCGGTCTTATGTGCTTTTCTGGTGTCAGGAAACTACCAGTGGTTGTTTGCAGTCTTATTGTGTAATCAGCCTATTGCAGGCTTCCATGTATAATAAAGTTATTAACATTGTGCAAGTGTAAAACACTTCTGAAAGTGGTGTATTATTAAATGAATTGTTACAAAAATCCTGGGTAATTTCTCCCACTGTCCCTCACCACTAAAAATTGAAACCTGAGCCCATTTGTTAATCTCTTTAACTAGGAGAACTCTGTTTTTTTTTTTTTCTTCCTACTAATACAGAGTTTGTTCTCGTAGCATCCATGTAAGTCCATTAACTTTTTCTTTATTTGTGATTTATATATTTCACCCAATTTCAGTTAAAATAAGCAAACCAGTGTTCTCTGAACAGAGAGGTGGAGTAGTCCATAACCACTGTGATGGCTTTTTCCACTACCTTTTGCTTTTCAGAGATTATAATTTACATTCTTTATATTGTGTGTAGTAGAAGTTGCATTTGTAATGCTCTGGCTGTTTGCTTTAACTTAATACTAATAAAACCCATTATTCACAAATTCATAAAAGATATCACTTCTATTATCCACTCATACTTCTGAGAAATTATTAGTGAAATACCATCAGATTAAATTTTGAGAAGGAATAATGTAATGAACTGGTATTTTTTTTAGCTTATTTATTCCTTCATTTTTTTCAGGTATTGTGTATGCACTATTTGAGAAATCAGGGCACTCTCATACCTTCAGTTTCTGAGGCAAAAAAATGGACACATGTCCTTAAGTTAAAATTGTACAACCTCATATTTTTAAATCTGTGGGGTTTTATATGTGGTTTTGGTTAAAAATATATAAAGTGCGTGTTGTTAATTTCAAAGGCATTTTGTAATTGCTGGAAATCCAGAATGACACTTTTATAATACAGTTTTATTCAAAGTAAAGATTTTAGAAAGTCCTCTCTCTGTTTTTTGGTTCATTCCTTTTTTTTTTTTCTTCCTACTTTAGCTTCTGTGTTCTAAAGAAAGCCTAGTAAAAATAGTGTTATAGCAAAGTGCTTAAAAGCATTTTAGGTAATTTGAAGATGGTTTGTGGACTTTCTTCTGTATTTTTTCTTCAACTTTGGCTGTGCATGTGAGTAGCAGTGCTGAAGATGTCAGGATGGTTGGCAAGTACACTGTTGAAGAACCGAAGACAGCAGTTTGAATCCAGGCAATGATGCAGATTAAAAAAAAAAATTGATGTCCTCAAGAGCAAATAAGGATGAAAACTGTGCAAAGTAAACGTGAAGTACTGAGAGGATTTTTAATGTGCAGAACATTGGCAGGGATAATTCCAGAAAATCTGAGGGGGAAATTACTGAAATTATCTGTGTTCTTTCCACCACTTAGCAATCATTCTGAGCTGTTTGTAGGCAGAACAGAATGAGAACTTTCCCAGTTTAAAGTGAAATTCAATTTTTTTTCCTTCCTTTGAGTAATGAAGGTTAAAGATATAGTAAAATGTATATAAATGAAGATATGATTTTGCTCACTGGATGTTAGAAAGAGCTAGGTGGAATTTGTAATCATTTCTGAATTATTTAAGTTGGAGAGAGACTTGGGGTTAGTGGGTGAAATTACAAAGTAAGACATTAGTGAAATAAAAGGGGGATGGAAAAACTGCAAGGTTTGGACTCAGGGTTATGGACTACCAATGCAACAAAGCTACCTGGTGCCTCATGGAGACCTTGAGAAGGTACTGGAATAACTCAGTGTATTCCATTAGGGATTTTTTGTTTCAATTGTTTGCTCTCACAGTGTTACACGCACCAAAATAGTGTCTTTGTCTGATGCTTGTGCATGTTTCCCACCAACTGGAAGTCAGGGTTGGCCATGTGAAATCCCAGTTTGAACTGTAGGAATGTTAGTTATATCTGAGAGGGTAAATGTGAGAATGTGTAAGTTACTACCTTGCTGTTAGCCAAGAGAATGGTTAAAGCTGGTGGTCAGCAGGGACTGAAAAGAGAGTTGTCCATTCAGACTGGAATTTTCCAGACTTTTTCCTCTGGAAAACTTCTGTAAAAATTGCTCATGTATTTCCTAAAATAAGATTAAGGAAGAAAAACTTTCCTGTGATGCACTGGTTTTTTAATTCTTTAAAAACATGTGAGAGTAATCCTCTTCCCAAGCCAGGACTTTAGGTTGATGGCTCTTCCTCATCGAATTGCTGTTCTTCAAAATCTGATAATAATCAATGAAGAGTTACTGAATCTGCTTTTACATTCAGAGATTTGAAGGTCTGGTGGCCAGGATACTGGAGGAAGCTATTAGAATTGTTTGGTATCTTAGTCCAAACTTTACTTTGCTGTCAGCAAGAGATTTTTTTCTTTTTTTTCCTCAAAGGCCAGAACTCTGATTGTTTCTAATCCCACAATTTCTCCTTGCAATGTGTGCTTCTTTCTCTCAGTGGACAGGAGGTTACTGTCTTCTGTGGGATGTGATGAGTGCAGATGCTGGAGTATGGCCAGAAATTATATTGATGATGGTAAAGATGGGTTCAGTCTTTTACTGTAGGTGGGAGATTTTTTTGTATGGTCTTATGCTCTGGGATAAGTGGGAATTAAACCAGCCTGAGACCTGTTTTGAAGAGTAGAACCCACAAAGAAACTCATATACAGCTCCATGAGTGACAAGGCTTAGAGTAATTTTAATTTGTTTTTGTGTAATAAGGGTATGTATAGATGTATAATGAAACATCTTGCATGTTTGGCTGACCTGCTTTAAATTACTGCAGGTGAAATGTGCCTGTGGGTCTTCTTTATCAATTAAACAAAATCTATTCTATGAAAAATGGATCTCTAGAATAAAAAATCTGCTACTTTATTAAGCTTGGTGATTCTGGAGAATGGGTCTAATAAGGATTAGCTTAAGCAGTTGAAGAGGGCATTTCTATTGTTTCAGCTATCTGCTTGAAATTTGATGAGGCTGGTAACTCATTTACTGGTAGCAGCTTCTGGCCCCATGATGTTTGAAGGGGCAGTAGATAATTGCACAGTGCCTTGTTCTCTGTCAGAGAGAACAAGTCCTTCCTTCTGCAGCTGGGCGGTGGGCAGTGTGAGTAAGTGGGAGACACTGCACAGCAAACCCCATTTCCTACAACACCCAGGTTTTCTTTGAGGACCTGTCATTTCCAAGTAGCACTTCACTTTGTGGAAATGTAATTCAGATATCTGTGCCAAATGTCTGGCCAGCTTTAGTCCAAAGTGTTATTCAGCAGTAAATCAATGGAGATGTGTCACTGAAAATATTCACCCTATTTAGCTAAGAAATTTGTCAGCCCTAAAAAGCTACATCAGCTTGTACCATGTATTAATAGTCCATCAAATCCTAAACATGCTGCTTGTTGATCTTAGTGTCAAGTATATGTGAAATGTGTAAGTGATTTAAAATTATTTCCCAAGTGTTATTAATTGAAAATTCCTTTCAGGTTTACTTCTGCAATGTTTGCTTCTGGAGATGTGGGAGTTAAACAGTACAAATAAATTACTCATCTTGGATTTTTTGAGACCACAGTCATTTTTGTGTAGGTGCACTAAATGTATTTATTTGGTTTGGAGTTTTGAGCACTTTATGGTAAAAATATTTTCATATTTTGTTCTGTGTGATTATGGAAATCATAACTTCACATGTCATCTTAAGAAGGGATGGCAAATGGCATGAGAGTGCTGGTAGCTGAAATCAGCAGTCTTTACTATCTTTAACACTGTATTCTGATGCATGTCTGTTTTATTTTTCTCACAATGAAGCTAAATGAAAACCTCTGAGAAAGAGGTCCCACTAATATAGCATAATGAAGTCTTTAAATGGGTACAGTTGTAGGTCATCATGAATAGGAATGCAGTGACCTTTGTCTTGACAACGAAGCTGACACAAGCTTCTCAAAGAGCTGTTCTTTTTTTATTATTATTATTTCTACGCCAGAAAGGACACAAATAAAACAGGGGATCCCCCTTCTCCCATCAGTGAACAAAATCAAAAGATTAGAAAGTGTATTGTAAATTGTCAGTCTGTAAAATCTAGGAATAACATGGAGTTCTTTCTCAATATAGATATTGTTACAGGAATGATGTGTGGCAAGGAGTTGGGAAAAGACAGAAAATAGAGGGACTGTCTGAGGGCTAACAGGCTTTCTGGTTTCTTAAGCTGCTCTGCAATACTCTGGTTTGATTTTTGGGTGCACTGCAGTGAGGCATTCAGAATTATCAGGAGCTGATTTTGAATCTAGAGAATCCCAAATCTTCATGCCATCTGTTTTTGTCTTGCTTTTCTGTGTTAACCTGCAGGCTTGGAACACACTGTGAGCAAGGACCAAATTTCTTGGTGGCGAAAAAGCAAAGGATTTTGCAGCAAGCATGTATGTGATGTGGCCATTTCCTAGTGGGGAAACCCTGTTGCTTCATCCAACTTAATCAGAGATGTTTGAACTGCAGTGCTCAGCAGTTTTCTTTAGCCAGGGAGAGTCATCTGTCATGCTTAAATAACGGCACTACCTGCTAGTTTAGGGATTTTTCAAGGATTCAGCAATGGCCATCTGAATTGTGCTGGCTCTGGGTGAGGAGAGCTCTGTGCATGGGGATTTGTCCTTTTTTGTAAGACCTTATATCTGTTAAAACTGCTTGTCTATTATCTGATAATGATTTTTTTTTTAAATCCTGGAAAGCAGTAAAAACAGGAAATAGGATGTTAGACTTGACTGCATGTTCTTTCTTTACATGTTCTTTATTTTTGCAACTTCTTGTCAAATCTAGATGATGGAAAGTGGAAATAATTTTATGTTTTGTAGGATTTGCAGGTTTTGCAGGGTTTTTTTTTTATGCTTTAAATATTGAATCTCATGAAGTTCACTCATCAAAATGGAATTTCCAGTCCCGATTCTGGGGAGGACTAATCCTGTGCACCACTGCGTGCTGGGGACCAACTAACTGCTGAGTTTTCCTGGAGAGGACTCCAGGGGTGTGATGGGTGGCAAGCTGATCACGAGCCAGGAATGTGCCCTCGTTGTGAAAAAAGCTACTAGCATCTTGGTATGCATTACAGAATCATAGAATCACAGAATATCAGGGATTGGAAGGGACCCGGAGAGATCATCTAGTCCTGTCCCCCTGCTGGAGCAGGATCACCCAGACTAGGTCACATAGGAAGGCATCCAGGTGGGGTTGGAATGAGAGCAGGGAAGGAGTCTGGGCAGCCTGTGCCACTGGTCTGTAACACTCACTGCTGAAAAGTTTTTTCTTATCCTATGTTCCAGCTTGCAGCCCCTTGTCCTATCATTGGAGGTGACTGAGAAGAGCCTGGCTCCATCCTCCTCACACTCCCCCTTTACATGTTTCTAGACATGAATGAGATGAGAAGTGAGAAACTGCTGCTCTGCTCAGCACTGCTGAGGCCAACTCCAAGAAGGTACAAGAGACTGACAGACACTGGAGTGATTCCAGCACAGCAGCACAAAGATGAAGTGCGTGGATTCTCTTCAGGAGAGGCTGAGAAAGCTGTGAATGTTCAGGCTCAAGGTGATCTCATCAATGTGTCCAGTTGCCTGATGGGGAAGAATGAATACAAAGGAGGCAGATGATTTGCTGTAGTGCCCACTGACAGGACAATGGCAATGGGCACAGATGAAAGCACCTGAAATCCAGCTGAGCACTGAGGGAGTGTTGTCAAACACAGGGATAAGTTGCCAGAGAGGTTGTGGAGTCTCCATCTGTGGAGATACTTAAAGCCTGAGTGTACATGGTTCTGAACAGCCTGATCTGAACAGGGCATTTGGACAAGATGAACTCAAGAGATCTTTTCCAACATTAATGATTCTCTATGGGTTTTTTTGATCACTGATCTGTGCCAAATGGCAACAGGTTTTATGCTGAGGAGACAGTATTTGTCTCTAGAAAGTGGCACAATGGAGTGTCTCAAAGTCCATTGTTCAGTGGAACAAGTGGGTGAGAGAATTCAAGATGTTGTTGGGGATCCTATCACTATGTGCTAAGCAGCTGAAGATTGTTACAGATGTCTGGCTTGGATGCTCAAATCTGCTTTAAATTGTGGGTATTTTCTATGAAAAGTCTTCCTTAATCTTTTAATAAATATTAAGAAGAAAAGACAGTGAAAGCATTTTGAAATAAAATTTTGTTTTCTTTATTATATCTTACTAACTTTGTTTTTTCATGTCAACTGTAGAACGTTACCATGAGGGAACATCTTGCTGAAACTCATTTATACAGTATGGGAGATGGTAATTGCTTTTTTCCTCTCCTCCCCAAAACAAGAACTCAAGTGGCCTGGCTTAGAGCTGCTGCCCTTTTGGAGCTCACACGGGAGGAAAGAAAAAAAGCCTAGCAGGGAGAATGCTGATTAGGCTTCAGTCTTTAACTTGAAGCCTTTCTGCTGGAGAAAGGCAGGCATGGAGCAGGAGCATTATCTTATCGCTCTGCTGATAAGGTGTAACAGCATCAGGATGGTTTGGGCATTGCTCTTGCCTGTTCTGGTCCTGGGCTCCAATCTTGCAGAGATTTTCTTGTCTGATAGAGCCAGTTTTTGAACTTTTTTTTTTAGCAGAAAGCAAAAAATTATTAAAAATGATGGGGATTAAAATGTGTGTAGTGAGTGGATGAGTTTTGTATTCCAGATGTTTTTCAAGGCTTAATGGAAGGTGGATATTGCAGTGCTGGGTCTGGTGTGGCTGTTTCTTGGGATCAGGGCAGGAATGCTAGATGAAGTTACAGTGAATCCTGAGTTTCCATGTGAGTTAGAGTCATCAATGATAGTGGGCTGTAGTCCTTTAATTTTTGTGCCCTACAATTCTTTTGTTAGACTTTATTTCATTGTGGTCCTTGGGTTTTATCACTGCATGTTGTTTGGACTAACTCAGTATATCCATTCTCAACTTACCTGGCTTCTATAAACAGTAAATATTTTTTAGTTTATGCTTACAGATACATTTTTTCATGTTTTTATATGCTCTTCTGTGGATACTCTGTGTGTACATAATTTGTCAAGTATAGCTAATGTAAATACACTAAAAAATTGTAGTGAAAACCCCAGTTCTCTGAGATGTTACAATAGAAAGATGTTACCTTTTTTAGTGTCTGTATGTAGTATTGTGTATGTTCCACTCAAATGTTCCTCTGCAATGTGAAGCCGTATTATTGCTGAACACTGTGGGTTTTGATTTTTTTTTTGTATCTCTTTTTGCTCTAGTAACATGGAAAACCAGCACTTTATTCATATTTTCAGGCTGTAGCTACTGTATCTAGGAAGCTTGTCAGAAAAGCTTTAACAACTAGCTTGCTGGGTGCTACATGGATGAATTTAGGTAGATTTTCTTGAAAATAAGCAGTGGTGTCTCCCTGACATAAAGGATACATTCCAATTGAAAAAAACTTCTCCTTTTTTCTTTTTTTTTTCTTAGTTAAGAAGATTTTTCATTAGCATTCTGCTTAGAATTGAGCAGGGCTTTCTGAATAAACATTGTGTACTTTTATTTTCATGTATACCCAGTCACAGAAAGAATGTGATGTAGCAACATTTTGGAAGGCAAAGTGTGCACTATTAATTCTAGTGTAGTATAGCAGTTAAAGTAATAATAAAGGCAATGAAGATGGACTGGACTTTTTATAGCTCCTGCTGAAGCATCAGGAGCTGCATTGCCTTAGGCAAGTTGTGTGACCAGATACAATAGTTTATCTGATGTTGCAAGTTCTTTATTCCTGTAGCTGAGATAGTGCTGCAAATGATGCAGTTCTAGTACAATAATCCATCAGCTGCCTGGCCCTTTTGAAGGCTGTTTAATTGAATGAGCTGCAGAATAAGCACATTGTGTGGTTAGAGAGATGGAAGTCTCAGAACGATGCAACTTTGCTGCTTCTCTTGCCTTTCCTTTTTCATTTGCAATTGGGAATTCTAGCAGGATATTTCATTCTGCTAAACATTTATATTTTCTATACATCTAATACCAAATTAGTTCCCCCTCACTTTTTAAAAATAATTGGAACCTTTATAGGAAAGGCATCTTCCCTTTCTTGTGGTACCTGCAGCCAGAGATGAGCTTGGGTTTGCATGTGAAATTGGTAGTAATGCATTGATGAGCCACTGCCAAACTGAACCACAGCCTTGAGAACTGCAACTGTAACTGCCCAGATAATGAGCTAAATGGTTACAGTGTCTTTTCTCATTGAATAGAGATGAGATTATGTCAACTGTATGAACAATTGCATTTTTGCCTGCAGGGAAACTGGGGAGAGACTGTTTGACAGAGCAAGTAGTGATAGGACCAGGGGCAATGGTTTGCAACTAGAGGAGGGCAGGATCAGGTTAGACATCAGGAATAAATTTTTCACCATGAAGGTGTTGAGATACTGGCCCAGGTTGTCTGGAGAGGTGGTGGAAGCCCCATCCCAAGAGACACTCAAGGCCATGAGCAACCTAATGTCCCTGTTCACTGCAGGGGTTTGGACTAGGTGACCTTAGAGGCTCCCTTCCAACTCTATGGTTCTGTGATTTTAATACGACTTCTGCAAGCTGTAGTTTTGCATTAAACCACATAAATTTATCTTAAGTTGAGGGGTTATCTATTTTGAGGTAAATGGGAATAACCTTCTCATATTGCAGACTGAGCACAAGAAAGATGTTACTGTTTTGTTTGGGTTCAAAATTTATTGTAAGCTGAAGCAATGTATCACATCCAAGCCTGTATACACTTCTCAGTCTGCCAGAAGCACTGTCTCACTGCCTGCTGCAGAGTGTTGGAGTGCTGGAGATAAGGAGGGGAAGGAATGGTATTTTTTTTATTCCTCTCTTTTGTGATGAAAGATGTAAGAGTGTGGGGGATTCTGTCTGAAGCTGCAATTTGGATGCTCTTTGGGTGGCAGTATTAGTGAAGGAAGGCAGCCTGCCTTCTGCACTCCTTGGTTGTTTGTTCTCTCCAGCAAAAAAGGGAAAAAAACCCAAACAAACAAGAAGGCTCATTTTTCATATAAATTGTACTCTTCATCCTATTTTTTGTGGCCCTACCAAAATACTTATCCCAGCACAGGTGTGTATGGGGGAACTGACAGGACAAGACAGAACTAGTGTCTTTCTGTAATAAACTCTATTTGAATTGGTTGTGGGTTTGGTTAATTGCTGATTGTTCCTCTTGTTTTAATCTATCTAGAACCTCAGGTGAGGATCTCATGTATTTTATGTGCCTTCAGAATGGAGCTGCTTCTGGGCCATGCATTCATCTCCCTCCATGTCATGCCATTAGTACTTCTGCTTTAAAAACAGTGTTTCTGTTTGGGGACATTATGTTCAAAACATAAAGGTGAATAGTCACTAGAGTCAAACTTAACAGATGTGATTATGTAGAGTGTGCTAGGAAAGGCTGGTTTCCAGCATAATGCCTATTCTTTCTAATGGATTACACTGTCTTTTTGCTAAATTCCTATAAAAGTGAGGAAATGGCAGAGCTTCGTTTGCAGGTGACCTTTTGAAAATTGAGTATTGCTGCTTGATGTATGCAGAGATTTTTCACTTCTGACAAGAAGAAATCCTGCATCATCCTCATTTATAATGTCTAGACCTCTCTTTTCATATTTGGATTATTAAAATAAAAAATACTGTGGGCTCTCAAAAATCCTGCAATTCAAGTGCAGAATGTGTAGGACCCAACCTTTTGTATGTCGAGCTGAGGCCATGATTAATGGTCAGCTTAATTTCTCTGTTGCTACTTTTCTGAATAATGACTGAAGCAGTGAAATACTGGACACTGAAGGTCATCTGAATTTTGCTGTTTTTCAGAACTTACACAGGACTGACAGATCAAGAGAAGGAAAATTAACAGAATTTTGTCTAAATTGCGCAAATTTCTCAATTATTCCTTTGAATTCTAATATTCTGTCTGAGAGGATGTCTGTAAATGGGAGGAATGTGCTCTTTCTGGCTCTTTAAGAGTGCAGTGGTTGAGTTTTATTTAGAGCCTTCATTGGTAGGAGTTACAGAGGCAAAGCAGGTAGCAGAGCCAGATTCTCTGCAAGTTGGCAGCTTTCTTCATTCCAGTAGACAGAAGCATTTGTGCTCACAGTTACAACATCAGCAGCTAAATTGGTGTCTTCAGGAAGGGGATTTCTTAAGAGAATTAGGTGTCTGAAAAAGAAATACTTTGGTTAAAACAATATAGATCTTGCAGATGCATAATTTTGTGATTTGACTGGGCGACTTGTCTCTCTAGGAGAGATGTGGTGGTTCCTCTGTGGGCTACTCAGTGTGTGCAACTGGAAAGTCTTTTTTAGTCTTTTAAAGTTGCCTTTTGCTTGTAGATGAAAAGCCAGTGAATGCATGAACAGCATTCATAATCCAGAGTCAAACTTAATGCTCTTTTTTATTGACAAAATCTGATTTCTTTTACAAGCTTGAATTAAAGGTTTTAATTGGCTATCTTCCTGTTTATCTTAGAGGAATGTGAGAGTGCACTAGTTAGGATTACATGTACAGCTTTATTCATGCCATCCATCCCATTAAACACAAATTTATATTTGAGTGTGGAATGCTGAAGGTCTGTAAGTCCAATGTTATGAATGTGAATGTCTCAACTAGCTAATACTTATGCTTTTTCTTATTTTCTGAAAGGTAATATTATTACTTGTTAGATCCTCCTGGTGAGGAGTTGAATATCCTTTTCTTTGTATGAAAGTGTAACGGTCTCTCTGACTGATTGCGCAGTCATGACATAGCTGAGGTGAAGATCCAACTTCAAACATTGCAAGATAAATCATTTCCACATTCTTGCTTAAGTGGCTATTTTAGTGTAGAGAAGCACATTTTCTGTTGAGTGCTAATGCCACTGTCTCCTTGACCCAAGGTCTTAACTGTTTGGAGCAAAGTAAATTTGGTAGTTAGTGTAAGAGTTGTAAGTGGAACAGTCGTGACATGTAGAAATTCTGGGATTTCTGTCCCTTCTGGGATTGTCCATCAATAAAAGCATTGCTTGAATTAAATGTGCTCTCTCCAATACATTAAACAGACAGATATTCTTTCTCCTGTTTAGGAGCTGCCTGTGCTGGGATGAGATGCAGGTATGGGCTTGTGTAAGGACCCTGGGAGAAGGGAGTATGTTACTCAACTCATGATTTTGCCCAGTTGTTTTGCTCTCAGTTTCAGCAGCGAGATCTATTAGCATGAGACACTGTAGTTTTGACAAATGGGGAGAAAATAGGTGTCTAATGTTGCCCAGTAAAAATGAGACTGGTTTTTTTTTAACCTTAATTTTACTGTTTGAGAGCAGCCTAACAATTTACTTAGAAATAATTCCATGCATTTGTTTCTTATGTGGTCTTAACAGATAAATCTCTAGAATTTCATCAGCCAGCAATGCTGGTTAAACTGCAGTGACTTTATTGCCAGTAAGACTGCAATGGAATTAACTACAGTCAGGTGCACTTCACAGGTGCTAAAGCTCATTCTTCTGCTGTGCCACCCCTGAGATGTTTTACTGCTTTCAATCTGGGTGGCATGTCCTGTGTCCTGATGATGTTCCCCTGGGCAGTGGCAGACCCATTGCAGAAGAGCCCCTGGAGCATTTATAGGAGAATGAAACTAATGGAGCTCTTCCCTGATGCTACCTGCTGATTCTCCAACTATTTTTCTAACTTAAGAGCTGCCCAGCATTATTTGCCACAGTAGGAGGAGCATGAGACATGGTCTCTGTCTGGTTCATGCTGTTCCTCCCTTTTGCAAGAATGCAAGTCCTGCATCTCTGGAACAGAAGGGCTGTGTTTGAAACAGCCTCTTCCTATTTCTGTTGATTCCTCCCCCCAAAGGATAGCCTTGTGAAGGATAGATGGCATTTAGCTTTAAAAGAATTTCATTGTTTTAAGTTCAAGCAGCAGCTCCAGTGAGCGGTTACCAAATCCCATCACCCTGCTCACTTGTTAAAGGAAATGGACAAAGTGTCTGATGCAAAGGCATCTGAAATGAAGCACTTGAGTACCACGGTGTATCCACCTACTGGAAATACTGTGTAGCAGTATTAAAAATATTACATAGACTCATTTAGTCCTGAGCATGAGAAAGTAAATGGCTTAAATCTGAACACAATGGATGGAACATGGATTTTCCCAGAAAATTAATAGAAATGGTTTAGATAGTGCTTCTGGCACTGTCTTGCAATAGGAATTTTAGTGGGGTACTTAATAAATGTGAAGTAACATGAATGATCCCGTGAGCAGGGATGAACACAGGTAATGTTAGTTCATCTCCATCTCTGTAGCCCCCTGAAGGGGGGATTGAGAAGCTCCTCTGAGGTCCCCTTGGTGCCTTCTCCTCTCCAGGCTGAAAAACCCCAACTCCTTCAGCCTGTGCTCTAAGGCAGGTGCTCCAGCCTTTTGTTTTAACCCCTGTTTTCCTTCACATGTAATACATTTGTAGTAAACTTGTAGGTTTTCAAATGTAGGATTTGAATTTCCTCAATCTTCCTCTGCAAAGCTGCTGCCATTTTTGCTTTCTGCTTTCCTTACCCTTATCCTGAATCATCAACTGCTGACAGTCCTTGTCTTTGCTTTCTCCGCTGCTGCAGCTGCTGCTGTGACCAGTGACACACAGAGAAGGACAATTTCTGCTTTTCCTCTGTCCTGGGCTTGTGTACAAGTTTTTGATTGTCTTTTGTTAGCTTCAGTCAACCAATGCTCTGGGTATCAAAATCTTAATTAAATTAAGACTTCTGGCTGCAGGGAGGAAAGTTTTCTGCCTGTGTCATATCTTACAGTGAGGGTGGTGAGACACTGGCAGAGGTTGCCCCGAGAGGCTGTGGGTGCCCCCTCAATCCCTGGAGGTGTTTAAGGCCAGGCTGGATGGGGCAATGAGCAACCTGGTGTGGTGGGAGGTGTCCCTGCCCATGGCAGGGGGGTTGGAACTCAATGATCTTTAAGGTCCCTTCCAACCCAAACTATTCTATGATTCTGTATTTGGGTTGGCAATAGATGCTGGTGCCACAGGGCTGTGGAGATGGGGCTGGTGCTGCTGACCAGTTTGCCATCTGATCTCCTGGAGAGCAGGAAAGGAGATAAGTGAAATAGGTGAGGGAGGTATGCTTTGGCTGCCCAACAGCAGCCTTTGTTTTAGGGCCCATCTAATTGTGGAAGGATGGGGACTGCCTGAAAGGTCATGTGTGCCTCTTGGCTGACTTGACAGGCTGTGAGCACCATATTTCCATTACATCTTCTTTCCAAGGATTTTTTTTGAGAGAGAGAGTGAAGCCTGGCTCATTCCTTGAAAGTAATCAGTTTCAGACTTCTTCAGTTTGAATGAAAATCTTAGGGCAGATTTACCAAACAGACAACAGATGTGTTTTCCTTCACATCAAATGGGAAAACAGTCATGGTTAAGACACTTCTTAGGATTTATTTATTTTCTTCAGTCTGTAAGAAATGTTGTCCAAGAAATACCCAGGTGAGCTGGGAGTTTCCATGAAGTTGCCTTTCAGCATTTTAAGGGAATGATGCTAAAGTTAATGTCAGGCATTTTCTCCTGTTGCACTCTGATGCTGAGCAGCTACAGTTTTCAGTCAGGCCTGTGCCATCTGTTTTTAATTCAAATATTCATTGTAATTGAACACTGTGTTATGGAAGTGACCGTGCTTGTTCCCATTTACTAACAAAAAACATCCTTGCTGACATCTGCATATGGATGGGTTGGGAAGTTGTTCTCACAACAAGCTCCTCCTTAAAGAGAAGCCCTGGCGAGGAATGAGCAGAGTTGATGGCATTGGTGGAGTGGTGAAAATTCCTGTGATTGTTTATTAGTGCAGTCAAAAGCCATTGTTTTGGGTGAATTTCTGCACAAGTTTTACTTTCATTTAGAGCACACTGTTAGCAATTCAAGGATTCTCCTGAGTTTGATTACCACAGTGGATGCACCTACTGGAAATTCCTATTTGCATCCATTACTCCTAGTCCTGCCATCACATATCCTGGTACAAAGTCCCACCTCAGCCTTTCTGCAGCCCCTTTTCTCCAGGTACTGAGAAGTTACTCTGAGGTCCCTCCTGAGCCTTCTCTTCTCCAGGCTGAACAAGCTCAACTCCTTCAGCCTGTCCTCAGAAGGGAGGTGCTCCAGCCCTCTTACCAGCGGTTTGCTTTTTACTGTGTGGAATTTGCAAGTTTCCCTTTGAGACTGTTACACTGTTAATTTGAAATGTGTGTAGCAGTGAAATGATACATTTAAGAGGTGGTAAGTGAAAGCATATATTTACTAGAAAGTTTTGTTGCTGTTTAATCTTGTTCAGATGGAAAGAGTGGTGACTGAGCCACCTGTTTGTCTCCTTGGTTTGTTTGTTTCACTGCTGAATTAGTTGGAATTCCTTTGTTGAACAGTGTACATAGAAAATTGCAGGGAAACACTGTAAGGATCTGCATGCTTGCTAGAGTGCTAGCAATAATCTTACAGCAGAGAATTAAATGCAGCAGCCAGACACCCTCGTACTGCAAAGTAAAGGAACTTTCTTATGTGACGTTATCTAAAGGTCAAAAAATGTAATGAATCAAGAGGATTTGTTTTTATGTAGTTGTTGATGGAATGTGGGCTTTTTTCAGTGGTTAGTATGTGTTAGTTATGAATTCCAGAGCGTTGAACCTTTTTTCTTATTGTAGTACTGCACACTCTCACCTGGTGCCTTTGACTTCTGTTGCTGTTCTAGAAAGCGAGCCTAGAGGTGGAAACCAGCAGCTCCATTGCACCTTCTGAGCAGCTCATTCCCTTAAATAAACTGGTGACTAAAATAATTGGAAGCAAACACTACTTCACTTTTTTAGCCAAAAGAATGAGGCTGTTGTGGTGAGGATGGCTGTAGAAGTTGTCTAATATTTGCATATTTGGGATTGTCCAAAGACTTTGAAGTTTCCCATTTTGTTAGATTTGAGTTGACTTCTTTCTTCCTTAGTGCCACTGGCAGTTGTGCTTTTTGAGACACTGATAAATCAGCTCCCTTATATACATCTGGCAATGGGCAAGAGTTTTTTGTCTTTTGCAAAAGGGATTACTGGTCTCTGCCTACTCTTCTTATAAAAATACCCATCTGCTTCATGAGTGAAGACAAATCCATTAAGGATCCCCTGTTCTATGTCTGTTATCACTAGATAAGTTTGTGATGGTGAGGAAAAAATCTGTAAAATCACACATTGCTTAAAAAACTTGTATTTTTGAGACCAGTTGAATTCAGCAGTGTAACTGATCTCTGGCTTTTGCTGTCCATGGATGTTTGAAAAGGAGATGGCTGGTTTTTATTAACAGATATCTTTCTTGTTCACATGAGCATATCAGTATAATGATATCCAGGGAAGAAATGACCGAAACACAGAGCTGTTGTGCAGTAATTACTTGTAGAATTTATTAAACCAAGCAGTGATTTTTTTTGTATCCCTACCAGCCAGCTATTCAATCAACAGAGCTACTCCCTATTTGCAGGTGGGCATCTGGTGATGTGCTTTTCTCAGTGTGGACTTTGTGGTAGCTACCCAGACTGAGTTCAGGGAGAGGCAGTTGTGCATTGTTTCCCTTGCCCTTGAATCACGCAGCCCAAACAAGATGGTTTGGAGTTGCTGCAATGTGTTAGATCAGCAGTATCCTTTTTTGAAGAAGGAAACCACAACAGGCTGGGAATGCCTACACAGAAGAAGGTGAGTGAGTGTTGCTGTTAATGTTTTAGGGAGCCTCTTAAGGGATGTTGTGTCGTGCACTGGTATCTTAATCATATGCAAAAGACATGAAAATTTGCAGTGCAGGAAAGATTTCCAAAGTCCCTTAAAGGCTGCTATTGCTAACACCACTATTGGGTTACCCGCTTTAATCCCAGAGGAGTTGTCTGCTGACATTAAACTGTCCAACTAGTATTTATATCTGCTGCTGCCCTGCAAGATCGCTTAACCCTGCACAGCAGTTTAAAAGTAGTTAATGACAGACCCAGCATGACTTGCCCCTTATGAATGATCACATAAGTTCAACCTGTGCTGTCATGGTTTATGGAGGAAGGCAGTTTGTCCATAGCCTGCTTCAGCCACAGCAGGTAATTTGAAATGAAATGAGACAGTTTCTACAAGCAGATTGATTTGGGAATCTTGCCTGTTCTTCCCTTTGACCCTTGACAAGTTGACACTACAAAGATTGTGACTTTAAAAAATGATTGGGTGCAAATACATTTAGGTAGATGATTTACTATGTGTTAAAGCAAGGACAGTGCATTTGGAATGGAGCTGTGAGGGAAGGTAATTGTAAACTTTAACAACTCATGTTTTATGTTTCTGTATCTTATTAATTATCTGACTGGGTGAATCTTCTGATAACGGTAGACACGAAGTCCTGTGTCTAACAGACTGTGTGTAAGAGCCCACAGGTTCTGCTTACCAGCATTCAGAATTTTAGCTAATGCGAAACAAGTAGCTATGATTTAGAAATGCAGATCAAATGTTGAGTTTGATTGAGCTGCAAGGGTTAAGTCTGAAGAAGAACATCTGAATGCACAGGTCTGAAATCCAAACCTGTCTTTATTTTCTTATTCTTATATAAGTGCAATCATGTGAGCACAAATATCCAAATAATGAGATCCAACATGTGATAGTTAACTGGTAAATAGTGAAATAATGAAATGATGCCAATGAGATAAAAAATCACAATTATGTGTCTATAAATATTCTGGTCTTGCAAAGCACACACCCTCTTAGTTAAACTGAATTCCATGGAGTTTATAAGATATTTATGAAGATTTTATTTGCGTGCTTCTTTTCTGATTTAGTTAATTGTGTTTTCCCTAAAACTGCTACATGATTAATTATGTAATTTGAAAATCAATAGTGAAAATAAACAGTTTCTGAAGTTTCTCCTATGATGATCCAGGCTAGTATGTAAAGCCTACATACAAATGCTGCTCTGGTAAGCCACTGAGCACAAAATGTGCTGTGACTCTGCAGCTGGAAATGCATGATGCAGAGTAAATGTTTGCATAGCCAAAGTTCACATTTCTGCCAGTCTTTCTCCTGCTGCCTGTTCAAAATGCTTTGAATGAAACATAATTTTCAAGATGCTTATAAAAAATTATGATTGCTTTTGATTCAAATTGCTTAATACCCTTTTTGACCGCATCTTTACTGAACTATGTTCCCAGGATTTTGCTGAAACGTTTCTTTATATTGTCCATTGGGTTTAATAGACGTGCCATTTAATAAGCTCTCTACCTGTAAGGATAGACTATTTGACCTTTGTGACCTGCCAGTGGTAGACATAGTATAAGATTGCTTTGTGAAATAAAGCTGTCGCTAACATCAACAAAATAAAAAATGATCGTATTCCAATACTCTCTGCTGAGTACTATGACAGCACTGAAATATGGAATAAAATTGAAAGTAGATTAGTTTTGGGTCCTAAGTCATGTTTTGACAAGATATAAGAGAGAAGAACATATCTTTGAACTTTTAGTTTTAAAGTTTTTTAATGAAAATATTTATCATTTTGTAAGGTTCCTTCTTTCTTTATCACTGCTAGGCTGTATAACCTTAAAACAATCTGTTCTCTTATTGTGAGGGATATAAATACTGTACTATCTTTTGTATTAAACTTCATAAAGGATACATGCACAGCACGAAATTGCTTGACACTTGCAAGCAAAGGACTGTCATGTTACTAAAAAGCTTATTGCAGAGGTTGAAAAATCTGTCATTAATAAGCCACATATTTTTAAACTATGTAAAGCATGTAAATACTGCAGACAAGAAGGCAGCTTTTGTCATATTTTCTCCTCTCTGCTGGAAAGGCTTAAAGTCCAAAGCAATAGTGTAAATAAGAACTATCAGATTGCCTCTTCTGGGCTTAGAAAATAAATTCATTAATATTTTCAGTTACAGTGATAGTCGTGTATGGTTTGGTTTTTAAGCAAGCGCTGGGGGCAAAATAAATAACAAATCTGAAAAGTTAAAGGGAGGAAAACAAAAGAAAATCTGATGTATTTTGATTGCAGCAGAGAGCAAATTATTTGACATAACCCTTAAAATACTTTTTAGCTCATTATTCTTATATGGCTTTTCTGTTCTTCTAAGTGCTCAATTTCTAGTCTGATACAAATGTGTGTTTCATAATTTTTTTTAATGCTTTCATGTTAGTGATGGTTTTTTTAATGGCAGAGGATTCTTTCTGACAGCATGGAAATATCTAAATGAAATCACAATATTTCTACGAAGTTACTGGTTATAGTTTAATTGCAGGAAGTCATGACTGCTTTAGGACAAGTGGATTCATTCTAAATGTTCCTCACTGACTGAGATTTGTGAGTGCTGAGAACTATTGTTACTAACATTTTGGTCATTGTGAAGGAACACCCAGACCAGGTCCCACAGGCAGGCATCCTGGTGGGATTGGAATGTCTCCAGAGAAGGAGACCCCACACCCTCTCTGGGCAGCCTGGGACACTCTTCTCTCGCCCTCACCCTGGCAAAGTTTTTCTTCTATTTCTGTGGAACCTGCCGTGTTCCAGCTTGTACCCACTGCCCCAAGTCCTATCAGTGAGAAGAGCCTGGCTCCATCCTGCTGACACTCACCCTTTACGTGTTTATAGACATTAATGAGTCACCCCTGGAGCCCCAGCTGGCTCAGCCTTTCCTCAGAAGGGAGATGTTCCAGTCCCTTCGTCATCTCTGTGTCTCTGCGCTGGACTCTGCCAAGCAGTTCCCTGTCCTGCTGTATCAGACACAGTCACTGGGGTCCAAAAACATGAAGTCAGGGAGGATCCCTGGTGTGCTTCAGGGAATCAGCTTTTCAGTGTTTTTCTCTATCCCTGTTTAGCCAAAAGGTGGCAGCACTGTCTCCACTGTCTCCACTCTCCTCTTTTACATCTCTTCTGGGTGAGAAAGAAAAAAAAATAGGCCCGGGGGGGGGAGACCGCATTGAGGATTGCAATAGAAATTGTTAGCAGGAGTAAGAAGAGTATTTCCATGCTGTGTTGTGCTGCCGGCTCTGTGCAAACACAAGTGGTGCCGAGGGTTTTTGGACACAGAACTTGTGGCTGAGCAAATGCCTGGCTGTGTCTAACCAAGTCTTTTCCTACTGAGTCGCCAACAGGAGTGTGACTGAGGTGCCCCTCTGAGCTACTCTGGGCCGGGGCAGGGCAGGCAGCAGCATCCTCTCCTGCAGGTCTTGATGAATAACTTCCAGGGAAGAGAAGAAGATAGTTCCTACTGATGGTTTGTATTCTGGTAATTATTTGTTGTGCGTAGGACGTGCTGGAGAATTGTTCTGCATTTTGACCCAGCCAGGCTGCACTGGAGAGCAACCTTTTTAGCAGCTCTTACTGCTACATTTCACTTGTATGATCACAGTGAAGGAATCTGAAATAAAACTTATTTGTGTTGAACTGAGGGAGGGCCATATGTTTATTTCTTCTTTGTGAAGTATGTGTTGAAGTCGGTGCTACTGCTTGAAGGCTGCACTTTTTTTTCCCTTTCTTCTGCCCCCTGGCAAGTACTTCCCCATCTGCTGGTTTTTTCACCCTGCCCGCCTGGTGTTTTTGGAGCAAAAGACCTTGATGTTAGTCTCTTCAGAAGCCTCGCCAACTACTTTCCTCTTTTCTATTGGTAATCCATGATAGATTAAATGCATCTCATCTTGTGTGAAGTGCCGTTCTTGCAGGCTCCAGAGTCTGTTGTGGGGTTAAGGCAGCAAATAGAATGCACGTGCTTGTGCTGTGAGAAGTCTGCTGGCAGCCTGGATTGCTCTTTCACCCTGATTCTAATACAAACAAATGTTAAAGGGGATTGAAAAATACCCTCTCATTTTTTTGAGAGTAGCAAGAAAGCAGTAATATACTTTGGCATTGAGAATCACAGGAAACTCCTCAGCAATGTGAAGTCTGCTGCTTTTCCTCATGGATGACTGAGCTGTTCTCCACTGCACTTCCAGTCCCAATTGACTTGGGGGAGAGAGATGAGAGACCATAATGATGAATGAATCAGTGTCCCAGATGAAAGCACAGATCAGTGCTGTTCTGTTGCTCACTTATAAAGTACTTTAGGTTATTTGCTGTTTTTTATAAAAATATTTTTACATCTTTCCCCAAGGTACGTAACACAGGTCAGATCATTCCAAGGAATACTACAGACTGAGATGTTTCTCATAGGTTTTTTTTTGCCATTTCATCTCCTCCTTTTCTCCCTTCATCCTCTTCTCATCCCCTTCCTCTTACAAGGTCGGGTTTAGATGATGACAATCCCCATCTATCTGACCAGGGTTCAATCTTTTTTTCTCTTATCATGGACTTTATTTTGGGATCATTCTGTAATCTCCCATCTCCATCACCCTGATGTTGAAGACAAACACGAAATATCATGCAGCTTTCAGTAACTTAGTTAGAACTGGCAGTGGTTAGAGATAGGATTGGATTTAGAAAGCAATCTCACTATGTGAAGCTAAACAAGAATTAACACTTTTTTCCGTATATTTTATGTGAATTATTTACAGGCTCCATGTAGTACTATCCCAGTTCCTATAGAAAAAAAAAAGCCCCACAGCTCACTACTCTAGAGATGAGGCTCTCAGTCTGGGAACATCCTTTCCTGGTTGTTAAGTGCATTTGAGGGCTGGCTGGCTGACAAGTAGGAGAAGAGCTGTGAGGACCACGCATCTTCCTCTGAATTAAGTGTCAGAGGTGGTTAAGAGATAGTGACTTTCCAGGACTAAAAATCCCACCTATCTTTGGTGGAAAAGTAGGGGTTAGGTTACTAGCATGAGTTCTTTTCTTCTTTTTTTTTCTTTCTTCCTTCTTTTTTTCCTGATGAACCCATCCTTTTCTCAGTGCTACTGGGAGGATTTGTAGTGTGTGTGATCTCCTCTCCAGCCCACTATGTGCCCTGGCTCTTTGCCCTGCCTTCCTCTGATTGTGAAGCTGCTCATCCTCCCCTGTGCTCTTGCCCACCTTCAAGCCCTGTTGAGGCAGCACAGGCTTCTCCTCAGCTCTGTAGCCCCTGCAATGTGTGTCAATGCCAAGAGGAAAGGCTTGAAGAGCTTTGCAGGGCTGTGAGGTACAAATGCAGTGTCTGGGAGTGGTAATTGAGGTGCTGTGGCAGTAGCAAGGATCCTGTCATGCTGGGGTGATGGGCTGTTTCTGCAGCCCAAAGGGAGCGAGCTGTGGAGGAAGGGGTTCCAGGTGGCTGAACATGGTTCATTTGGCTCAGTTTGTTGGAATTGCAGTGAGCAGATGACTGAGCTCTACTTTAATAAAGCTTTGTGGATGCCACAGAGGAGCTGAGGGGACTACATGGCACAGCAAAAAAGTTGAGCTGGACTATTTAGTGCTTACAGTCCCCAGGAGCAATTACTGCTTTTGTAGTGTCTGAAGGTGCTTGCACAGTTATCAGGTACTTAAACTTCAAATGAGAAAATCAGATAGAAGGTTCAAATATATTCTTTTTTAAATATGCACTGGCAATTATGTCTCTGTATGTATTCTCTTTTCAAATAAGGCTCTATCCCTCAGGTTGAGTGACTGATCTCTTTGAAAGCTGAGATCAAGCAGTCAATTTGAAACATGTTGCTTTCTTGCAGGGCCTGATTTTGCAGTCCTTTACGTGGAACAGCATTTACCTGAAAGAACAGTATAATTGCACTTATTTGTAGGAATAATTGCTCTTTGGTTTAGCAAGTGCAACCAAATTGAGCTTTAGTTTGCAATAGCTGGGCCATGTGCTAGTGATTTGCTCTTTTCTTAATATAAACAAGGAGTCGGCAGAGAAGTAGATGGAGGGTTTCAGGTTTTTCTATGTTGGTATCTTCTGTTTTCTTCTGTGATATTGAAGGAAAAATGTACTTAGGATAGCATTCAATTGTAAGAGAATGTTTGTCTTGTTAAAGCAGGAATATGTTTCTCTTCTTCTTTAAAGACATGAACATCAATACTGAGAAGTTTCTGACACTTGAATCTTGGAGGAGAAGTAGGTACAGATTTAAAAGACAAAAATGTTGGTGAAAGGTTAGAATGAACTTCTTGCTTTTGAAGAAATAGTGAAGTTGAGGTTTTTTTCCTGGAGGTACTACAGTGACCATACTTAATCATACACATGATGGTACAGTCATGTTCCTTTGTCACCTCTGTCTGTTCCAATTATTCAAATCATGGGACAGGCTCTTTACAGCCACTCATTTGCTCTGTCTTTCCTGAAATGGTGGGGAAAAAAGTGCCAGGCTTTTCTTTGTCAGGTACTGCAGCTTCACTGCTGGATTGTGTCATCAAGTGGTGACTTCTCTCATTCTCCTGCATGTCTTGCTCTGCAGATGTGATGTTGAACTCACAGCCTTTAGAGCTTGAGATCACCTGTCTAGGGGAAAAGGTGCCATTTAGCTCCAGGGGTTGAGTCACTGTGTGTGCTTTGTGTTCCTCAAGAGCTGCTTCTTCTCCCCTTACCCTCTTGGCAGCTCTCCTGCAGGACTAAGCATGAAGCAGCTACTGCACCCCAAATATGCTAGGAATCATTTGGGCTCCTGCTGGCCTGAGAGGAGGTACCTGCTAAACCCCTGCCTGAATGGCCCAGAGAGTTTTAGCAGTTCTCCTGTCATCCCAGCCATATCCTCTGAAAAAGATGTTAATGAAGTGTGTATGCACAGGCACTGCTTGGGATGATGAAATTCAGACTGGAAAGAGCATTGACTCGAGCTGTATTTGGCAGTTACAGGGAGAACATGTTCTTAATTCTTTGTTTGGCCAAGTTGATGCTACACAGCTTTTAAACAGAACTGTTTCAGAGATGCATTTAAAGCTGTATTACCTTGCTGAGTGTTCACATGCAATCTAGTATCATTTCAAATTACTTAAGAACCTCTTAAGAGACTTTCAGTTCTGCACTGATTTGATTGTGGGCAGGTTTTTCCCTGTGAGAATCCAAGAACGTGGGGAACACTGAAAGATGGTGAATACTAAGGCTTCAAAAAAGAAGCACAATCCTCTAGCTGTGAAAGTATGAAATAAATCTCTGTGGCATTTCAAGTAGACTCCCTTGTGTCTTAAACTGGTTTGTAGGAAATAGAGGTACATTTTCCTGCCCGTGTCTGCTCCCTTCCTTCTGCTGAGACAGTGCTATACCTGTTATGATGTGAACATTTATTCAGCTGGACTGAAACCATCAATTCATTTTTGCAGAGGTCACCAAAAATCCATCAGGTGGTAATGACACTCAGTCACTGCTGATGTGGGCTGGATGTGAGCCAGTGATCTAGAGGAGGAAGGCAGTCTAACCCATTACCAATCCCCTGGAGCCATTGCATCCCCCACATTTTGCTCATCTTTCTGTTTCTGCAGCTCTCATAGCTTAATCTTTCTTCTTCTATGTCTAATGTGATAATCTTTCTTCTCTTACATATTTGCTTTTGACTGTCATGACAGTATGGCTAACAAACACCCTCAGCACTTTTCCTTCTGATGCAGAAGATATTAGTCAATCTTGTAATGGTCAATAAGGGTTATTTAAAAAATAAGGGGTGGGGAGGGGGAAGAAGAGAGGAAAAAAAAAGCCAAGTAGACAAAGGAGATTCTTTGTTTTAGACTTTCACACTGGGAACAGCTTAGTGTTTTTCTATTTGCAGGTTATAATGAGAATATGAATCTGAAGGACTGTGGCAGTGTCCAGAGCTATATTCCTGTAATTTGAGGTACTCCAAGAGTAGAGAAGCAAAAAAAAACCCCACCTCAGCTGCCACAATTGGTGCATTTTTGGACTCAAGTATACTTGGCAGTGATGTGGAAATGTCCTGAGTGCTGAGACTTGTCCCCATGTACCAGACAGCAGAACTCTTTCAGCATCTCAGCCCTTCTGGGAGCCAGGTTGTGTTCCCTTCAGGTGCAGAGCTTTGCTCAGGCACTTTCTGTTCTTTGCATTGCATCCTTTAAGATATCACTGAAGATCTGTGTGTCAGCAGGCCAAGTGATCAAAATTCAGGCTTGAATTCAAAACTTGACAATGGTGAAGATTTTCCTGGATGATGTTAATTTTGTGGGAGTAACACCCAGAAATTCCTTCTCATTTTTTATTTTTTTTGTAATTGTTCCTCCTTACTGATACATTGTACATATGTATCCATATGTATTTTTAAGAAAAACTGCAAAAGGAGCTATAAACTATTCAGTTCGTATTCATTCTGGAAAAGGGTTTGCTGTCATCCAGAGGATACTTTTCTCCTGCTGGAATGTGCTTTGTTAGGAGGGAAAAAATATCCTGTGACAAATTAGTAACATGCAGGAGGTGCTGTGAATATGTTGAGAGGAGAATGTGAGCTGAGATATTTTTCTTTGACAAATCCAGGTCCATTTTCATATGCTTTGTCAAAATAAAACAAAAAGAAATAGTGCTTTGTTACACAAACTAAATCTTGCTGCATCACCTAGGAATATTGTGAAGTATTCTGATGAAGTGAGAACTATGATAGGAACACCTTCCCTTGTATCCTGTGCCACTTTTCTCCCCCCTTCCCTCTTCTAAATTAAAGAAAGCAGGGCTTAGTGTTTTTATTTAAGAGCAATTGTTTGAAATTAGCCCCGAGGTGTGGTTACTGCTGTAATCCGCTGCCTGTAAACATCTGATGCTGCCAGTAGAACAGCAGAGGATATTTTAAGCTGATACAAAGTGGACCTGTGCCAAGAATCTTTTTGTAGGAATAATTAGGTCTATTTTTCAATGTCATGCTTTGCTCCGTGCAGCCTCACTTATAAAGTAATCCTGAAAATAATTGTGAGGAAGTTGAAAGTGTTGAAAATGATACTCCAGGCAAACACAGCAAGCTTTCTTTCACTGATATGGAAATTCCCTTTTCATTCACCGAGATGAAATCTGAAATTACTGTAAATTAATTGGCGCAAAGTTAATATTGTTGCCGCTTCCCTTTCACATTTGATTACATCATATATCTTTTCAGGAACAGCTTGCACTTATCTGGGGAGCTTTAAATACTGCCTCAGCAAATAAACATTTCATTTCAGTAAACGCTGCCCAGAAATAGATTCTTACCGCAAGTAGTTTGTTTTTAATAACACAGCCTGGCTCTTGGACTCACATTCCTAAAGGAACCCTAAAACCTATTTCTGACTTCCCTTCTTTGTTAGCCTTTTAACAGATGTGTTGGCTTCTCTGTAGTTACAGGTCAGCTCTGTTTATTAAAAACAAAATAAAAACAAACCAAAAGGAAAAATAAAAGGAGGGGGGGAGATGAGGAGTGTGCCTGTACCAAGATGGGCATTTCAATTTGAATTGAAAATCTGTGGTCCAAAGGAATTTTTTTTTCCAAGTAAAAGATGCTGACTTCTAAGACACTAATTTCAAACTTGATGTGAAGGTTGCTGTTAGGAAGTCAGAATTATGATTCTTTCTGGTATCTATTCTAGTCTAAGCCCAGTATTCACTGCTATTTGGAGGTTGGCAGTATTTTTCAAGAACAAGCCTCATTTCTGAAGGATAAACTGATTTTTTTAAAGATTGTGATTTTTGTGCATTTCACACTATTTTGTTGGGTGGCTGCAGATCTGGATTAGATGAGCTTAGTGCACTGAGAGCGTGGAGGTGCTGCCAGAGGAGTTAGATGTGTGTGGCCAGCAGCCTGCTGACTTCCAGTGGGACTGCCCACCACTATGTCCACCTCACACAGCAGTAGGAGGGTCTGAAACCAAACTCCATTCAAGGTAGTGGAAAAATATTTCCCCTTCATTCAATGGGCTTTGCATCAGCTGTGAGTTCTGAGCAACAAGAAGGCAATGCAGAAGCTGAAGTCTGCTGGCAAATTTGGAACATGTGGGAGTGACCAAGAGCTTTGACCAGCGGCTTTGTCAGCAGAACTGCATTCTGGAGACACCAATAAATTTGCACTCAAATCCAGCAACATGTTATTGTAATTTAGATTTTATGTTTTGTAAGAGCTGGACAAGGTAGACTAATGACCATCATTTTATTAAAAGAAAGTTACCCTTTTGTTTTAGCCAGCTGTTAGTTTTGTTTCAGTGCTGCATTGCATTTAGCACTGATGTGCAGTGAACAACTGTCAGCCCCTCTCGCTTGAAGCTGGGAATCTAAAGATATAGAAGGGGTTTCTGTATTTGGGCTAATCTAGTTGCAAAGTTTTTACATCAGTATAGTCAAAACCAGAACTTGGTCCATTGAGATTTTATATTTTTCTCCTCCCTTCTTTTTCTATCTCTTTGGTAATTTGCCAGTGCTTGTGTGTAATGTGTGCTGGACATTCCGAGCTCCTTTAAAGGACTGTGAACAAAACATTTACCTAGAGAGTAGTATCAAATCAGGTTCTGCCGTGGAAAGCTCTCCAACATTTTGTACTTTTTAATGCCCGTATTGCTGGAAAACACCTGGCCCCATGATTCATTTTCTTGCAAAAATTTCAGCTGTGAGATTTTTGTGAACGAAAGGGAAAAAAAAAATCAATTCTCTGTGGATTCTTAGTGCTTGTATATGAGGATTAGATGAATGCATATTCACAGGCAAAAATCAATATAGATTTCAGAAATCCTGTCTGCTAACAGTGGTAGTCATCATACAGTTCACAGACTTAATTATGTATCTTCTTTATGAGACAATAGTAATATCTCCTTACACTGACATACAAATAGAATTTAACCTTCACTCTATACTCATTATTTTTCTTGCTTAGGAAATATAAAGCTGAATACTGTTTGCCTGGCCAAGGAGTAATTAAAATGACAGGCATTTTATAATTTGTTCCAAGCAGTCATACTGTAAGGAGTAGCTTAACTTCTCCCATCTCCTGTCTTCCAAAACAACATGTGCAGAAAGTATTTCCAAAGTAGTGCTGTCTCCAGAAGTTGCAGCATTAGGCAGAGATTTACACTTATTAGAGTAGTTACAGCTCTGATTTTGTGCAGAGACTTTGGCAAGTGAGAGTTAATAAACATTCCTCAAGGGAAAAGGAAGCCCCCATTTTCTTTCCAAGGGCTGTGTGTGTGAAATCACCCACCTTCACACGATAGTGAGCTGAAGTGCATTGAAGCCACTGGTGGGGTTTGATGTCTGCAGATGGCAGAGTGATGCTCCAGGGTGGAGCTGCCTGGAGGCAGGAAAATTTCTCCTCACTCCAGACCTATTGATTGTGCCTGCTGTCTTGTATTTTGAGACCTCCCAGCCCCATTGGTACTCAGCTGATTCCTTTCCCCAGAAAAAGTTTTCCTTCCTTCTTCCAGTTTCTGAGTGAGTGTCCTGAGTTCCACTGCTAATTCTGTTGAATATCAGATGATATATAAAGTCAAATTTCCACCTTCCCACACCTTGCATGTCTCACCCACCCACCAGAGTAAAATTACTTCAGCTGTTTCTGCAATGGTGCTTCTGCAGTAAGAAGAAACCCTCCCCACGGCCTCGAGCAAGGATGATATATTTGAAACTAATGTCTTCTGTGATGCTCACTGAACAAGCTGAGAGGTTTTTCTTACCAACTTCTCTGCTTTGATGCACCTGGAAAAGATTGTAACAGTTTTATTTGGTACTCTCTGAGGGACGAGCAAAGTGCCCAGCAAACACAAATCAAAGAAACAATTTTTTCCACCTATTAATGATGGCTTTTGTTGTCTTTTTTTTTTTGTCCAATTGAAAAAATCCTATGGAAATAAGCACTGGGGTTGGTCTGATGTGTTGCTGAGCTGGAGATGCATCCATTCTTTCTTGCTTCTAGGATAAAGCAGCGTATGGTGATTATTGCTGGATTAAAGCAAAAGGCCCAATTTCAGTTCCAGCTGCGATCATGAGGATCTTTATTTATTTATTTATTTTGGGACTTGCAAAGGAATGAAACGAGAATGTGGGATTTAAATGTTATGGCCTTGAGCTTTAAATTGTCAGTTCTTTAAAGGCTGTGTGATTGTGCTGGAGCTGTGATATTAGTGGCAGTTGGGCACAGCTGGTGTGAGTTAGCATCCTCTTCTGGAGCACACTCTGAAGAGTGCATGTGACTGCAGAACAGAGAGAAATAGAATTTGTTAGGTGTTTGGAGAAGTTGAAATTAACCAATTAGGCCTGAAATTGTCATTTTGCAGTATCATGTGTTTATAGTGTGGAATTGCAAAAGATGTTTTAGCTCATGATTAAGAACTAAAACAGCAATGAAAAGCCTAGAGATGATAATTAAGCTCAGATGGAAAAGAACTGTCTATATGAAAGAAATGTATAGCTCTACAGCCTTTTCAAAATTATAGTTGGAGTTTGCCTGTTCTCCTGCCGTGGAGTAGCTGAAATTTTAATGTTCAGAGAGAGATTTTTGCTGTTTTGGAGAGTTTTGTTCTTTCCAGTATCATGTGGAATAGGAGGGGATTTACAGGGACAATAAAAATCACGGATGGGGATTTCCATGCACTTTTAAGTGTGTATGGCATTGTACTAAAAAAATAAATAAAATCTCTTGACCTCATGAATGTTTCCAGGTAAATTTTGCATTTCCTTCCTGCACCTTTCAAACATAAACATGCCACTTTTGTAATTGATTTCCCTTCTTTTCTTGCTAACTTTTGCATGTTGAACAGTCAGACACTCTCATCACTATAACCAAAATTTTTCCAGAATAAGGACACTAATATTATTGCCCTCTTCAAGGCAAAATTTGCTCCTATTATGTTGCCTCTATTTGTATAAGCAGTATTCTCCCTCTTTTAAAATTTTCATTCTCAGCCTTCCAAGGTTCAGTCCATGTTTTTCAGTTATTCTTTACACTTTTTCCTTTATTTTCACTGTTGCTTATTCCTTTTCAGTCCTCTCTGTGATACTTCTTCCAAAATTTCATCCCTTCTTTCTCTGTTGTCTTTGGTTCTTTCTGTGTATCCTATTTGTCTAAATTTCTACAACAAAAGCCCTGTCTTGTAACTAGTTTTGTGAACTGATACTAATTCTGCCAATTTTGTCTCCCCTCTGCAGTCTTGCTCAAGCCTGATGCAAAATCTTGCTTTCCTATTCTGTACCTCATCACACACCAAAGCCCTTCTGATTCCTCCCAATTTCCTTATCAGTGCCATGGCTGTTGTTCTGTGAATTGACTGATGTTGTCCCAAAGTCCCCTTTTCTTTCTTCATTTTCCTGCTATATTTATTTTCTTGGGTTTTGAAAATTTATTTAATTTATTTTTATTTCCACTGTCCTCTCAGAGGTACCTTCTCTTCTACTGTTGCACACCACATTGTGGCTAAAACCCATGTCCATATTGCATTTAAAAATGGAAAAAAAAGTCTTTATTAGTTCAAAAAGAGGAGAATCTGGTTTATTGAAGAACTAGAACATAATATTTTCCATCTTTGTGACTTGTTATTGGAAACTGATGAAGTTACAGTCAAGGGTTCATATGAACAATAATTTACACTTAGGAATAATTTAAACTGCATCTTTTTTTTTGTTAAGGAAGGATTCTTCAGAGTTAATAGTAAGGAATCAATGAATAGGACAGAGACTGTTTTATAAGCCTACTTGAGGTCTGCAGTGCTGGAATGTCTTCCCAATGGTTTGAAATGCATTTCATGTTGATTTTCCAAGGTTTAGGGGGATTTGTAAGTGAAACTGAGAGTCCTTTCAATGTTTATTCCTCACGCTGCCATCTCCTCACAGTTGTTACAATGTGATCTCAATACAAAGTAAAGAACACAAACAAAACCCAAGCAAGAGTCATGTTTTGGCTGCAGATGCCTGAGTGGTGCCCTGGCAGTATCCACTTGCTTGTTCAGAATTCAAAGTGGAATGAGTTTTGTGGTTATTATTTATTTAGATTATTTTCCTCTCCCAAAATTGTTAGTTTTGTCTTGTAGTGAGTGGAATCCCTGCTGGTTTGTGTTGACTGCTGAAGGTGGACTCTCATTCACAGGAGACTTTCAACACATGTTAATTATCTTTCAATCAGAGTTAATTTATATGCCCTCCAACCCCCCTTTTCCAGTGTGGGCATGTTCCTATGATGGGTAGAAATGTAGTGTACAACCTTGCAGTTAAGAAACATCAAGCACTTTTGCTTTTCTTGAATTGCTGGGGCTTTGAGAAGAAATCCAAAGCTATTACAAATTGAAAGCCAAATTCCTGAATTGCACAACAAGTGTTCCCTTCCTTCTCAGCCCAGCTTTGTGTTTACACATGCAGGAAGTTGCAGAAAGAGCAGAGACTGGTGTGAATGTTGAAACACTGTGTTGCTTTCTAGCATTTTTATTGCCCATCAGTGCTTCTGTTAATTTTAAAATCTACCTATCCATTTTCAACTTGTTTTAAATTTTATGGGATGATGAAGACGTGAACACTAGAGTATCATGTATCCAAGTAACTCTGACTAAAACTTCTTGTGGAAAATCAAGCTGCTTGTTTTCAATTTTGTACATTACTATTTTTCATGTATTCATATCATAGTTTTCTATACAGTGTGCTTTATGGATAAAGCATGTAAAATCTGCTAAAAATACATTTGCATGTGCAAAAATACATGAGTCTAGTTGTAACTGCTCACACAGTCTTTGTGGAAAATGTCTTCTCATCATGCCACTTGGGAGAGGCATTTAAAGGTAATATTTTACAATGAAAAAAATGTTCCTCAGTTTTAGGAGGATAAAAGACATGAATATGTGTCAAATTCCCAGGAGAGAGCAGTCTGTCTGCTTTCTGATGTGCCTATAAGAAAAGAGAGCAGCATTTTTTCTCTGTAATTTCTAATTTCTGTATTTTTCCTTGTTAAATACACTAAATCATTTCTCCTCACACTAAAAGGGATGACCTCATAAAGAACATCTTAAGTAATACCCTTGTTGGCTCCCCTCCTCTCCTTCTCAGTAAGATCCCATTTTACTACAGCTTTAAAAATCTCTTGTTGTGCTTATTGAAATAATTTGAAGATTTTTGTTTGCTGTCCTTGGCAGGTGAAAGCAGTTATGCTTATTGCTTCAGGAAAGTGAAGAAAAAAAAAAAGCTTATGGTTGTACAAAAGTGTTCCAAAGATTATTTATCTGGAAAACTTCACTGTTGTGTCTTGTGTGACTTTGGGCTGTTCATTTTGTTTCTCAGCAGATTGAGTCCTGTGTATCTGGAGGCATTGTTTCTTCTGGAGAGCTGAGATCAGAGTGTGTGTAGAAATATCTGAAAAAAACAGGTAAGAGCTGATCCACCAGGATAAAGAGCCAATTTCCTAATATTGGAAGAAAACTTGTATGTAGGGAGGCAAGGAGACAGCAGATGAGAGGCTGGGTGTTGATGGCACCCATCTGCCTGGAGAGGGGTGTCAGAGCAGAGTTAATGTGAGCAAAAGCTGTGTGTAATGGGATGAAGCATCACCCCTTGCTTTTGCCAGTCCCCCCCAGCTCAGTGTTTTTGCCTGTAGGCTGCAGGTGAGGAGTAGTGGAGATTAGCACCAGGCTCTCAGTGTGTGAGGGGGAGAGCAGTTTGTTTTCCTGAGTGTGAGGAGAATAAGATGAACTGAACCATCTTCATCCTCCCCTTGTGGGGACTTTGCAAGGAATTTACTGCTGAAGTCCTGTAAACTGATGCATGTAAAATCCTGCTGTGTAGATTTGTGTTGTGGGACGACATCAAAGTGAGTCCTGACTGTGTGAGGCTGCCTCTCACCTGCCAGCAAAGGTGCCCACTCTGAGGAGCAGCCACCTCAATAGCAATGAAAAGGAAGCTGAGATTCAAAGTGGATGTGGCACATAGAGCCTCTTGGAAACACATTTGCTTTGCAGTAGATGTTTCCCTCTCATATTTACTCAAATCCAAGTTGATAGAGTGTTTGCTTCTCAAATTTTTGGTCTGACTCCTGTGACTCTGACTCCAGTAAGTAATGCCAGGAGCAGGGGGAGATGGATCTGACAGGGTTGAGAACTTAACAGCGTGTCAGAGGCTTTTCTCCAATGAAGGCTATAGATCAGAGCTAGGAATCTGCTGGAGCTGAAGAGGCTGACAGGGGAATAACATCCCTTTCTCTTCCATCGACAGGGGTAATAACTCCTGGCTCTCTGGGGACAGATTGTAAAAGCCAATAGCCAGAAGCTGTGAAGCAGGGAGGGCAGAAGAACTGAAAATTAAAGAGGGAGTGAAAATTTTGTATAAGGCTTCAGTGAGATGTTGAAATAAACCATCAAGTGTCATTCTTTTAACTGCCTCGCTGTTGATAGGGAAGTTTCTTGCAGTATTAGTTTTTATTACTTTAAAAATTTAAAATATTAGTGGTGTACTGGTTGAAATTGTTAAGAAATACTGTGCATACTTTTATGTGGTGTCATATATAGTGTGCTAACTGCTGTTATGGAAAGAGTGTATAAAGCTGTTTTATCAGTATTGCTTTAAAGTTAAAAATCCTTGGAAAGTAAAAAATTCAGTTAATATTGTTATTGTATATAGACATATTTTGAGCAGGGTGATGGTGTACATTGAATACAAATCAGAAAATGAATTCACATGGCTGTGTGATTTATAGTTGGTATCTCTTCATATGGAAAGTCTCACATTGCTGATTCTTTCATAGTTGACCAACAAATTTGGCTACATTTTTGTCCCTCAGGAGTTTTGCAGTACTACTGATGTTGTGGTACCTGCATTATTCTGTGAGTCCTCTCTATTTTGTTGCAGAGGAGTACCTTTTAGCAGTCTAATGATGAAAACTTAAAGAAGCAAAATGATAACAAAAAGCCCCATTTCCCAGACTTTTAAGAAACAGAATTGCTCCAAAGCAGTATTTTTTTTCATGAGTTGTTCTTGCTTAGTTTTTAAAGTGTGACTGGCGTTTAGTTAAATCTTTTACAGACTCAGTTCACTGAAGGTGACAGAAGTACTCACTTGAGCTCAATGAAAAGTAGACGTGACAGTAAATTTTTCAGTTAGAGACAGGAGATCTTGTTATAGGAGTCAGTATGGGGGTCAGGGCAGAGCCTGTTGATGATTGAGGAAAAGAGAAGTAAATTCATTCTGCTTCAGGCACTTTGTCAAGTGCCAGTAGCTTACCATTGAGAACTAGTCACCCGTTCTAGTCTTACGGGCCTAGAGGTCACTCATTTGATATAAATCATAGCACTGCATAGGCTCAGCAACCTATTGCCATTTGAGATGAAATAAAAACAGAGGAAAGCTTCATTCTGAATTGAAATGACTGTGAAAATCCCACCACATGTTGCTGCGGTTAGATATTGATCTCCAAAATCAAGTCATTAAAATGTGCAGTTTTTGTTTATTGGAATGAAGCAATTAAATGGTTCAGTTATGCCAGACCTTACCTTTTCTGATGAAAACTATTGATTTCTTGCCACAGCTTTATAAGCGACAATGTTTTTGATTACTCTTGACAAACCTCCTTGGAGTGTTAATTAAAATTGTACCAGATGAGCAGGTGCGGGAGATCATTAGATCACCCGGATCACACACTACACTTCATATTCTGCAGCCTTGCATAATGAATAGGGCACAAGAGGGGGAAAAACAATATCTTCATCAGCAGAATTAGCATCTTCTCCCTCTTTTCTCTTTTAACTAGGTGAGATTACATTTTACAGTACATCCATTTATCAGCTATTGAATAACTTCTGCATCCCGCTCCGTTCCATTTCTTTCGAAATATCACATTGCTGCACAAATGGAAAAGATGAAATATTCAGCTGATCTGTGTGGGAATGTTCACAAACTCTTGATACTCACTGCATTCTTTCAAAAATGGAGCAGAAACTTAAAACATTTTAATAGAGGACATTTTAATAATGTGAATTTTTCTTTTGCTTAATTACATGATGGTATAAAATTGCATGACAACAATTGATTTTATTGGTTTTAGCAGAGCAAATTATTTCATGATTGATTAATTTACAGTAATTTTTTTTCATCTGATGCAATATTAATCAGTTGATAATCCTTTCACACCTTAATATCATGCTAAGTTGGTGAATCTGTAAGGCATTCATTGTTTTGCACAGTACAGGGATGGAGTGTGCAACTGATTCTGAACCTGCTGTGATAGACAGCTCTATTGACTAGATAGGGGAAGGGGAAAAAAAAGGAAGTTAAAACAACCAAGAGAAATGTGCAGAACGGTTCTCACAAGCTGCTTGTGATATAAATAAATATAACACAAGCTTCAATAAACAGCTTCAATTTCTATTAACATCACGAGTGAGTCCTAGTCAACAGTTAACTGAAAGCTTGTGTGATGTGTTTGTGGCTCAGCCCAAGTCTAACTGAACTGCCAGCATGGGAAGTGATGATTTTATATTAGAAAAGGGGGGCTATTTAAAAAAAAAAAAAACAAAACCAAACCACCAAACTTCAAGTACTAAAGGGAAAAGATAGTGCTTGAGCATCTGCAGCACTTGGGAGAGGTGTTCTCTTGAATTGAGCCACAGCTAAATGCCACGTGCCCTTTGATGAAATGTTCTCCCTGGATCTGTTTATGGAAAGCAGATAAAACATCCTGTGTAGTACTTGCAGTTCAGCAGTGATGCAGCATTATTTAATGTTTGTAAAACTTATTTGAAATTCTAGCATAAATGAAAGTTTAAATGCCAATATCACCCCTGACTGTTTAGTTGACTGTGTCATGCTTTCCAAAAAACTCTCTAAAGTAGAAACAATGTTGAACAGAGGCAGTCCTCCACTGAGTGCTACAATTGCAGAGCTGTAAAAGCTAACACATTACAAAGATGGAAGAGAGGTTTAGAAGTTGCCTACACATTGGAAATATAGATATATTGCAGTCTTCCAGCAGAAATCTAGTTAAATAACTTGAGTTGTTCCATTGATTTAGACAAGCAATATAAATGAGCTGGGTATTAACTCTAGCTGGAGCAGAGACTCCTTTACAGTAACAGTGTTCTATGTTCCAAAGTTGCAATTTAATTGTGAGCCTGAATGTAGGATGTGTTGGTCACCTTTTATTTTTGCCCTGCTTCTGCAAGATGTGGAATTTCTGAATTTACCTAAAGCATTCTTTGAGTCAATGGATTGACTGGGAATGAATTCACTGGGAGACATTGCTGCTTTCCATTACTTGTGAAAAGGATGACAGTCAGTGAAATGCATATAATTTGCAGGACAATTTTTCATAGGCTTAAATGTAGTTTGAAGGCACTCTCTGTAATATTTTTAAAAGAAGGTTTATCTGTTCCCTGTAATTCTTTTGGGATTAGAGGGGAGAAAGGGAAAGAATAGGTTATTTCCAAACAGTGACTGAAATTGCCATGTACATAATGGGTTTTGGGAGCCTGGGTGGGGATAAAACAAGATTGATTCTTGCAGGAGAGTTTAAGGTACATACCCCTGTAACAGCCAGTTTCACTTGGTACCCCTTGGAATCCCATTCCTGAGAGGCTGTTAAAGTGGAATTGAAACAAATACGTGCTCTCAGCTCCTCTCAAAGCTCAGGTAGAACGTGAGAAACCTTGGGATGTTGCTGCTTATGTGCTGTGTTTTTGGTGGATTAAATAGGTTACTGCAACAGCTTGGAAAAGGCAAACTTTAAGAGCTAAACTTTTCAAAAAAAAAAAAGCAGGTTAAAAAGATGAAAGAATGTAAAAATGATTTTTGAAAGATGATGGTATGCTGCAAGTGTCCATCAATTTTCCACGCTGTTCAGGACTTTCATGGTTAATTTCTGATTAAAAAAAAAAAAGTTAGGTGGTGTCATTCAGTATGTTCCAGATGTATCAAATGTTTCTGGAGAAACAAAACCATGTTTTGATTCTGTGATCAACATCCTAAGAGAAGGCTGAGCTAAGTTATTTCAGTTCTGTGCTCTAAAATTGCCATTGGTTTTGGTATGTGGATGCCTCCAAATAAGCTTTCAGACTTCTGCCTGTTTTGCTTTCCAGTTGTGTAACGCTGAAGTGGTGGTTGCTTGAGATGAGGAAGAGTAGCAATAATAATGATTCTTCTGTGCATAGTTCCTTTCATTTCAGGAGTCAAAGCATTTCATAATGGGTCATTAGACATGAAATGACCAATGAAAGGTAGTTTTGATCACCTGATAAGGATGCACCACTAACTGTCCCAAATATAAGCAGGATGTAGTGTAGAATATTATTGGATAGGTATGGAAAAAGTCACTATGCATCTAACTATTGCTTTCTTATCTTTTTTTTTTTCTTTTCCCTGGAGCAATTACATAATTGTGTTTACTAGTAACTCTTTTCTTTTGTTGCATTCAAAAGGCTGTTAGCCAGATTGCATGTAAAATGAGTGAAACCCAGAATCTCTCAGGAACAATGGTTCTCTTTATTCTTCACCCCATATTGAAAATCACTCCTGTCAGCTGATGCTCACCAAAGGTGCCTGGAAGAACTTTGTTACAGCTTTCCTAATCTTTAAAATAGTAAAAGCAAAGCCCTGCTTTGATTTAAAAAAAAAAAGAAGTCCAAAAACCAAAATAAATTAAAAAAATGCCCAAAAAGCTGTAGCCCTTTGGCTGAGAGCCATTAAGGATGCAGACACTGCACTGTGCTCTGATGGTGTGTTCCACAAAGCACTGAAAAGTTCTCCTTGGGGTCCCTGGAGTGAGCTGAGGGACTTTGCTTTTACTTACCATCTATCAAGTGTCACCCGACAGCAGTAAGAGTTGAACTGAACACAATGGAACATCCAGATGGTCTAAACAAAGTGAACAAATGTTCACTGCTATTAAAAGCTGTTTACATCAACTTCCAGTATTTCATGTGCTGAAGTTTATATTGTGTTACTGCTGGGGTGCTTAGCTCCATCCTCACTTCATATCAGAGATTTCTAAATACTGTTGCTTATGTGTTAAAATAACATTCTGAATATCCCTTAAATACGTGCCACCAAACCTGAGTTCATTTCTTTCAGGTGGAGGAAATTGGTCATTGTATGCTAATGGTGTGCTTTCAAATATCATTAACTGATTGTCCCATCTAATTTCCCCTTGCTTTTGCCCCAGTGCAGTCTCCCTCCAGCACCTCCTGCCCCCATTTTGAACATGTACTGCTGCTGTGTTTGTTCCTCCTGGCCACGTTGCCCATGGCTGCCCCACTGCCCCTGGCCCTTTGATGGGCATGTTTAGAATGTAATGCTTTGGGTTGGAAGGGCATCCTGCCTCCTGCCTGAAGGTTTAGTCTAAGCTATTTCAATCCATGTTTATCATTGGCTGATGAGATTGCTCCATACATGAGAGGAGCTGCTGCATTTGACCAGATCATAGAATCATAGAATGGTTTGGGTTGGAAGGGACATCAAAGATCATCCAATTCCAACCCTCCTGCCATGGGCAGGGACATCTACCACTACACCAGGTTACTCAANTACTAATATGAAAAAGGATGGTAATTTTATTATACAAGTTTATTATTGCAGTTGTCCAAACAGTTTATGCCCCAACTATTTTTTTGCTTGTTTAAAAAAAGTAGTTGTAACTTTTTCAGCCTGTTAATGACAATGTTAAAAAAAGTAGTTGTAACTTTTTTAAAAAAGTTACTTGTTTGTTTAAAAAAAGTAATTGTAACTTTTTCGGCCTGTTAATGACAATGTTAAAAGTTAGCAAACAACACGACTTTTAGTCTTCAGGGAGATGATGTGATTTGTTACTTACTAAGTGTGATTTTAACTGCTACTTTATGAATGAGTGATTGATTGAAGCAATCTCAGTCTTGCTGGTATTTTTAGACTAAGGAAACAGAGGAAACTAACAAAATGTAATGTTTTACAAGACACTTTCCTTTCTGACAACAATATTGAATTTTAATCTCTGGTTTCACTATTACTTGTGAAGGTGATATGGCAAATAATGCATTTTCCCTGGTGTGTCCTACCTGATAATTGTTGAATACAGCATCAATTTATGTTCTCAGAAGCTTTGAACATTATGTTCACAGATCCAGATTTCATACAGGTAGCTTTTCCACTCATTTCCATTGCATACTGAGCTTTAATAAAATATTTAACTTTGGGCTCTTGATTTGAAAATCTTGTTTATGGTTTAATTTTTTTTTTTTTTTTTTGAGGACAGACTCCTAAGTTTTTTATACTCTTTTCCCTACTGTTGTTGCATGGCTGAATGCCCTTTCCTTAGAACTCTGGGTCTGTTGTACAGAGATCAAGTCCTTAGGAATGAAACTGTTGCTGGGAATTTCCTCTGAGTGCTCTAATGTCCCCACATCAATTTTAGTGGTGAAATGGCTCCATATGGGCATCTGTTTCTGTGGGATGTAATGGCAGAGTTCTGATACACCTATGGCATTAAAGGTCTACGATTCGCTTTCTTGTCCTGAGTTTTTCTGCCCTTTTTGTGTTCTCTGAATCCTTGAACCCAGCAGATATCCAACACTCTTTGCACAGAGACCTGCTCCTGGCTTTATGGTGAACACCAGGGTAAGGTTTTGCCCCACAAACTTGTACTGTATGTAATTCTCACGGGGTCAGTGTATCAGAAACATGTTAAATATATAGAAGAGCTGGGATTAAATCCTTGTGATGCTAGTGGACAGAGGTATCGAGGCTTCTAGAAGATCAGGTAAGTTTCTGTGTTGTGCTGGAACATAACAATAAGAGATTAATATCATCCTAAATTATTATATGATTGATCTCTGATGTTTCCATTCCAGGAAGTTTATTGTCAAAACTATCTTGCACGAGGAAGTGTTTTCCAATAAAATTGACATCATTAATTTTAAGTATTTCGCCAGGCAAGACCTCTCTTGGTCATGCAGATTGATAAAGAAAAGATTTTTCTCTACTTGAGGGACTTCTGAGAGGGCAGAAAACTCTTGCAAAGCGACAGAGCTCATGTTTGACAGGGGTCAAGTAGTGTGCCCATTGTAGATGAGCCTTTTGGAGTCAGATTGTCACCCCAAATGCAAGCTGCTCCATTTCCTGTTTATGCCTGAGCAGAGTTCTACATCCTGACTCGCTCGCCTTCAGCTGCAGGTTTTTCCGCACTCCCTAGGAGATTTCTTCCTTAAAACAGCTTGTTATTTATCATATAAGTAAGCCATGGGAACTTTGTTAATTCCTGTTTTACTTAGCCCGTGCAAGATGGCATCATGAGCTAAAGGAAGGTAATGTTAAGGTAGTAAGAGTTAGTGATAGCACTAATGAAATGACCTTTGCAAGACAGAATCCGATCAAACTACGCCTGAATATAGAGGACTGATGCCAAGTTTACTGCTTCACAGAGGGAAAGCCTATTGTATAGCTGACCCGAGGTTATCAGCAGTTAAAACCTGGTCTAGTGATTGTAAAAAAAGAAAAAAAGCTTTTTGTGTGTTGCACATTTACATTTTTCCATGTCATAAGATTAATAACATTTGCACCATAAAGGAGCATTCTAAGGAGAGCACACTGCTTACTAGCTTTAAGAAATTCCTCTGTGAGACTTAAGTCCTTGATTTTTGCAGTTCTAAATGTGAGAGGGGCTCAGCCATGCACCCTTCAAGCTTAAGTGCCAAAGTTTCACATCTGATGCCTGTGTTCTGAATTTTGTTCTTGTTCAAAACTCCCTCACTTCTCCAACAAAAAACCCCACTTCAAAGCTAACAAAAAAGCCAAATGAAACACACCAAGTCAGCTTTGGATAAGTATTAAAAGAAGAGTATTCATTCAGATATGCAACTGAATGAATTCCTTTTCTCCTAAGGGGTGATTATGTTTAATGATAAAGCTGAATTTTGGAAATTTGGTTTTAATAGATGTTAAACGAATCATTAAATGCAATTGAGTTTATTTTCTATATTATTTGAAGTCAAAAGGGTGATCAGAGTCTCTTTCCCTGTTGTCTTTATGAATTTTGTTCAATAACAGCTGATGAGATTATTCATCTTGAGGAAAGTGACTATTGTTTGATTATAATTTTCTGGTTTTGTAATAATGCATTGTTTGTTTCTTACAATATAGATGTACTTGATGTAAACTGCAGAAAATGACATTTTTTTAACCTTTTTTCCTTATTGTGTTTTCCATGGGTGTAAGATGATGAAAACACTGCGCAGGACCCAAGTTAACTCCAGAATGGTTAAGCAGCAATTCCCTTGATGACTGTGTTCACATTGTGAGATGCATCAAAACATGTGTTTTGTCTATCAGGCCAGAAGAATATCCCATTCAGAACATTTTCCCCACAGCAATCAAGGCTGAAGACAGCAAAACAGCATTCCCTGCAGAGGATGCAGCACCAAAATGAACTCAGCATTTGAGAAAGTCTCTTGCAGTGTGACTCCAGTTTCCTATGGGGAAGGGTAAAAAGCAGAAGGCTGCAGGTTAATTGAGCAAGAAGATGTTGCAATGCATAAAGCTTCAGACATGTTGCTGCTCAAAGCTGCTCTCCTGATCCTTGTCCACTCTAGCTGGGAAAGCCTGCAGGTCTATGCAAAGTTCTGCTTGCAGCATGGAAAGTCTCAGGTTCTAGTTAAAAGTGGAATGCATGCAAATAGCCCTTCCAGATGTTTTAATTGCTGTAAGTAATATAAGTCTGAGCCTAATGCCTTCCTTTATATAGGAGATAAAAGAGTTGGTGTGAAATATTTGTGACTTTGAAAACACGGTGTTTGTTTTACAAGAAGAGTATTTGCTGCCTTTTCCAGGAAAAAAAAAACAAACCCAAACCAGAAAACAATTGGCTGGCATAAAAGCAAATAGCCTGCAGAACTGGCAAGATGATAAACAGAAAGACTGTCAATTAGTTTCAAAAGATTTCTCTTCCATTTGCAGCAGAATATTACATTATGCCTCCAGTTGAGAAATGTGAATAGTAATCTCACTTCAATGCACCTCGGGATAGCTTGCTGAAGACCACTCCAAATTTTACTTTATAAATAAACCAAACAAAACCAAGGCTAGCAAATGAAACAAACTATGTTAGCAGCTTTGTTTTAAAATAACATTGGTATCTTTTTACAAGGGCCCTGGTTTTACCAGCCTTTCTTTGTAGAATTTTCATCTGCTGTGGTTATTGGGCAAAAGCTAATCTTTCAGATTGCTTTGCCTTTGTTTAGCTGCTGCTTTTTTTCTTTCTTTTTTCTTTTTTTCAGAATTCTTAACCTTTCCATACTTTTGGTGTATTTTTAAATTATTGCAGAAATTCCCCTTCCTTCTCCTGTGGCTAGCAGGAAGCCAGCAGGATACCAATACTGCTTACTCACAGAAATTAAAAACAAAACAATGGGTAAGAAAAATAAAGAAACAGAACAAACAAAAATCTGTCTTTTCTGTTAAAGCTTCATATGTCATGCATGGCTTACTCAATATACTGCAACTTAAAACACTGAAACTTCCCAAGGAGATTTTCTGTGGAATTTGTCTTATTTCAGTGTCTGCTTCAGAAATATACTGTTGAACTATTAATCCTCTTTGTGTGCCCATGAAATGGGAAAAAAAGAAGTAAGCTGGCCAGTAGCCTTACATCCCAGAGCCTCTCTTTGAAGCGTGACAGTTTGTATGGAAAGGTGTCTAATTATTCATTTATTTTTCTCATATTCCTGCAGACACTGGTGTTTAGGGAACTTGTATCACTCTTCTGTGCTCCCTCACTCCTATTATTGTTACTGAGGTTTTTCTGTTAATGTTTTGTTTTGGTTTTATTTTTACGAGTCCCTTTTCAACAGCTTTCTTTCCTCTTGTGCTTGGTATTTGGCTCTTCCTGGTGCTGGCAGCTGTGTTGCCTGTTTTTGACTCCTATGTTATATTAAAACAGCCAAGAAGGACTTTCTTATGGATCTAACACAGAAAAATTAGCTTTGGTCTCCCTTGCTGGCTGAGTGATATGAGAGAGGAGAATTCAGTGGATAAATCTAATACCCTTTGGTGTCAACAGCAAGCACTGAACTAGATAGAGGACTTTATTGGAGCTATAAAGAACATTTTCCAAAGGCACCTGAATATTTCTTGATATACTGAAATGTCCCAGAGGGTCACCAGTAACAGTTGCACATTTTCTGGAAAAGAAGAGAATTTTTCAAGATTCCTGTACAATATCATCCTCAGTGCTGTCCTATGGACCAGAGCCAGGGAGTTCTCTCTCTGCTTTCTGCCCTGCCTGGTTGCAATGGCTGTGTCCCACAGTGGGGCACTAGAAGAGTGCAGAGCAAACCTGAAATGGGCCAGAGGATTCTGCATTGGCTATAAATTCACTTTTCTCCAGAGATTATTTCCAACTCTCACCCTTGGTGTTCAGAACTTATTTCTCTGCTGGGGTTAATGTTAAGATTTTCTTTGCACATCTTTTAGTAAAAGCTGAATTGAAATCCTTCTGTTATGAAGTTAAGGGGGTTCTGGGTATTGTACAATATTTTTTAAGAGGAGGGAGGATTATTTTTGAATTACAGAACCATGGAATAGTTTGGGTTGGAAGGGACCTTAAAGATCATCCAGTTCCAACCCCCTGCCATGGGCAGGGACACCTCCCACCATTATAGTTCTTTAGGTGGAATGATTGTTTTCTCTGTAGCCTTTCCTGTTAGTACTGTCAGAAAAATGATCCTTCAATGGCTTAGGTATTTTGCAGTTAGTTTTATAATTAAAAAACACTTTCACATAATTTATTGAGAGTGTATGTCAGGTTCTAGATCTAGATGTTGGTACTAAGACACTGTCATTTGTCAGTAATTCAACACCTCATGCCTTCTACATTTTCTTCTCACAGATGTATCTAGATGATGCAGAGGTAGATGTAAAATATAATTCCTTTCTGAACCCACTGAGAACATTTGCAGGTACTAACAAACAGCATTTTTGGGATAAATTATTCTTTTATTCTATGTGATGCATTAAGTATCTGGTATAAAAAGTTGCACTACTCAAATTTCATCTCAGGAAATAATTAACTTCACCCACTCTTTTACATCACAGTATCTTTACCACTAGATGGCATTGACATTGCCAGTGTCAGTGGGGAGGAGATAGAGGATGCTCAAACCTCCTCCCTTCAGTGGCCTCCATCTTGCTTCCTGCCGTTCCAAGAATCTGACCAGATGAGAAAATCCTCAAGTATCTAAATTTAAGACCATGCCAAGTGCTGAATTTTCAGGTCTTCACCAATGCACTACAGTGCATCAGCTGGCAAGTCCATACACTAGTGTTTTCCACCAGCTACACGTGGGGTTGCTGCAGGCACAATCTCAGTTGTTGGACTGTCCACAGGCAATTGAGAAGCATCCAAGGAAGGGGAATCTGCCATGAAGGAGGGAAAATTATCCTGCTTTTGGAGAGAAACTGTGTAACTGGTACGTTTCAATGCCTTCATCTGGCTCCATGGTGAGGTTGCAGTGGATTTAGAGGATGAATTCTTAAAAGCCAGTGAAACTCTCACCACTTTTACCAAAATAGTTTGGTATTATTGCAGCTTTTAAAGTGGCAGTGTGTGGTCCTTCTGAGAATGTCTTAACTTGATATGTTTTAATACTAGAAACTGCAGTGTATCCCTCTTTAAACAGAGAGGCCAGTCTTTGTAATCAAAAGAGCTCAGTTATTAATCTATTAGCTTCACAAGGAGTTCCTTATAACTATCAATGCTGACCCAATGAGCCAAGTACTTCCATCAAATATTTCAGTTAATGATGTCTTTTATTACAGTTCAGAGACCTAATAGACTGAGTATCTGCATGGTGAGCTAAATGCCCCCAAAAACTCAGCAGTAGAACATTCTGCACATCAAATGCTGTGAAAATATTCTCCAATGACTCAAGCAGAATATTTTTTATTTTTTTTTTTAGTGTAGCTTAGAAGAAATTGCAGGCTGGCAAAACAAACTGTGAGAAGCAAAGGCCTCAAAGCTCTATGTGATAACCAAAGATCAGGGAGATCCCTTTATATTGTTTTGGTATCAGCGAGAACATCTCTGTACTTAGAACTTCAGCAGCAAATGCAAAACGAGACCCATTCCTAAAGCAATGCCTAAATTTTATATCTGGAGGTTATTGTACTCTTAAATACAATTCCATCAGGACCATTTTATTTGTTTTTCAAATTCCTAGATCTTTCAGGAAGTGTAAGGTCTTGTGTAGTTTGCATCTGACAGTGCATTGCAGGGACCAACTACTTTAGGTAAGCTTATATATAAACCTTTGTGCAAGAAAGTGAATTGGCCACCCTGAGTCACTTCAAGCTGTCTTTGCTTTAACTTTGCACTTCTGTTGTGGCTTTGCTTGGTGCCTTGCAAAGCTTTGCCTTTTTCCATTCTAACTCATCTTTGAAAGGGGTCAGCTCTAAACAGCTCAGCTGATAGAAGGAGGGAGTTTCTCTCAGCAAAGTCTCATTGGTTGTACCCATCACACACGTGCCAGGAAGGTGCTGCTTGTAAACTGGGTCAATGGGACACTGAAATCCTTCTGTAGTTTCCATGGGAAAGAGGCATGGTGAAGGTCTAAAACTCAAGAGCTAATTTCTTGGGAAGATCAGATCCTTAAGACCAGTTTTCTAATGCAAGCTTGGCTTCTCAGAAAACAACACCCCACTTAGTTTTACGTTAATAAAAGCTGTGGATTTGGTTTTGTGTCACCAACAGATATTCTGAGAGTCTGAAAAACTTTTTAAAATTGTTACAGTTGAAATTGGGGTGTTTCGTCTTGGGTGGAGAGTTGGAAAGGTTTATTTTGAGAATATACACACTTAAGGGCAGGAACTGTTACTCATCTGTGTTTGGAAAGCAGCATCAACACAATCTGGGTAACAATAATATTACAGGAGGCTGAAAGAACAATTAAAGAGTGGAAATAATGACCTAAGGGAGGAACACTTAACTGAGCACTCTGACGACTGCACATCATGCACTTGGGGAAATCAGAGGGGAGAGAGAGACTGAGAGAGTTTTTAGAGAGGTTAATACACCCAGAAGAGATGTGTTGAAATCTCTGCTTATGTTTGATTGAAATGATACCAAATAACTTGGAGAAAAATCCTTTGAAGCGGAAAGAGGGAATTTGTCCTCATTTGTTTCCTCCCAGGAGAGCTTGCCTTGTTCCTTGGTTCTCTCTCCTTCCTTCCTTATTCCTTCAGGACAGTCTATCAATAAAACACCATTCCCAAAGCCAGAGTGCCAGGAGATGTGCACAAATGTGGATTTCTGCCTGGCAAATTCAGCATCTCCCCACTGCCCCTCTGCAGCAGAGTGGATACAGCAGGAGCACCTCACCCCCTGCCTGATGGCACTCACCAACTATTCTTTGTATTTTGTGAGGGATTTAAATATTCCTGTCCCAAATAGTCATGTTTCTGGGACAGTGTGGGATACAGGTCAGCCTTACCTGTGTGTTACAGGTGGGATGATGGAGGGTTTGACAAGGTCACAGGAAAGTTTGTTACTGAGGAGAGTTAGGGATTCCTGGGTTGTCTGTCTGTCCTGCAGAACTTGGCCTAAAATCCCCTGTGACTAACACATCTATAGAAGCAGAACTTAATTTATTCTTTTCTTTTCTATATGAAAAAGCAATAAATGGTGGGAGACTTTTTGCTCTTTACCTTTTGGAACCGATCACACATTTTCCTTTTGGAATGCCCAAGGAGTTGTGACAAAGTTTTATACATTAACAACAAAAAAAGAGAAAAAATAAAGAAGCTTTACTCTTTTTGGCGAAGGCTATTTCTTGGTTATGATGAATATTGCTAAGCGTGTTGTTGGAGCAAAAAAGCCTTCCTCAAAATAATTTAATCCTACTCCTGATGCTGCTGTTTATATTTCACTGTTAATATTTATGTACTGTTCTTGAATGTTTCCTATTTTCCCTCTGAAAACAATGTCTGGTAAGAAGAGTTGATAATTTCGGATTGTGTAGCTGGTTGCTGTATGCCAGGACACAGCAGGCTGACTGGTGACCTTGTCATGCCTCTGGCTGGGGCATCTCCAACCTGGCCTGAGCAGGTCCAGCAGGCCCTTTCCTGTTTTGACATCGGTGGTCACTTTGTTGCTGTGAAACATGCAGACAGCATCATGCCCTTGACCTTCTTCTCCTCCCCCACATATAGGTGAGAGTCATGATTTGTAGGGAAAGCTTGATTTGTGTTTTCTTTGTGACAAAAAGGATAATTCAGGCAGAAACATGAGTGTGGGGACCTGAGTGGTACAGAAGGAGTGGAAAGGCAGCAGGAGGTTCATGTGAAGAACAAGGACTGTCAAGGGCAGAGAGTGAGGAGGATCAGCTGAGTTTTCAGCAGTGCAGGTGAGCAGGGGTGGGAGGCTAGTAGAAAGAACGAAAGAAAGGAAGGAAGGAAGGAAGAAAGAGCTTTAGGTAGAAACACACTCCAATAATGAGCTTCTGTTTTCACAGTCTGAGTTGAATGAATGGATTAAACACATTCAATCAATTATTCCATACCATGCTTTTTATCAGAAATTTATATACATTGTAAAAGAAAACTATGCTTATTAAATCAAAATTTAAAATAATAACACTTACTGTAGCAGGTCTTTAAAATACATAAATGATAATTTATTCAGGCTTTGTTAATACTTCAAAGCAATGGTAATAATGCAGCATATATTTTTTTTTGCCTTTAGATTAGAAGCAAATCAGCAGTAAATATTTATGAAACAAATATCCTCACATCTCCTCCATGTCCATGTGCTTCCTTTTAATTTTATTTTTTAATTTGGAGGTATTCCTCTTCTGTTACCTCTTTTGCTTTCTACTGGAGTTTATGAAATTATCATAACAGACCTTTGCGATAGTTCATACTTACTGTGGAATTCAGAGGTGGGCAGTCCTACAGACCTTCTCATCACACACAGCTGTCAAGTGCTGCTTTGCTATAGGAAGCAGAGCATTTTGAAGAACTCTCCTTGCTTGATGCATGTGTGTCAAGATGCATTTGTAAAGAGCAGGGCAGATGCAGTGATGTAGCTCAGGATATAAATGCCAGGGTATTGATCAGAAAGAGTTGCCTCACTTTTTTGTCACTCTATACCAAGGTGCTTACCTGAGTGGCAGGACATCACTGTGGAACAGAGCTCATGCTGTGTGTGTGACTGAAGCACCGTGTTCCCTGGGGAGAAGAATATTTTTTTCACAGAATCACAGAGTATCAGGTATTTGAAGGGACCTCAATAGATCATCTGGTCCCATCCCCCTGCTGGAGCAGGAACACCCAAACCAGGCCACAAAGGACGGTGTCCAGGTGAGGTTTGAATGTCTCCAGAAGAGACCCCACAGCCTCTCTGGGCAGTCTGTTCCGGCATTCTCTCACCCTCACTGTAAAAAAGTTTTTTCTTATATTTCTGTGGAACCTCTGGTGTTCCAGCTTGCACCCATTGTCCAGAGCCAGCATCAAACTCAGGGAAAAATAAATCCCCTCAGAATTTAAACACATGGTGCGTATTCTAAATACATCACTCAGAAATACGTATCTCACAAGGAAAACTCTAAAATATATCAACCCTGAAGTCTTCCCTTGGTCTTATGTAAAATCATAGCTTTCAGCTGTGATTCCTAAAACTGCTAATATTTCTTCTCCACTTGTAAGCCACCTCATCTTATTTGTTTTATCATGTATTTATTGCAGCGCCAAACTGGCTTTGTTCCACCAAAGAAGTGGATTTGTAAATAACTAATTATAGCCCTGTGTTTTCCCCTTGCAGCATTCATGTGTGACACCTCAGAGAACAGCCCCTTTTCAACCACCAGACAATTGAGGGGAGGTGATGAACTGGGTCTCAGAACAGTAGGGCTCTGCTCACAGGCTCTCTCGGACCACTTCCCCTCCTGCTCTCCAAATGGCAAGCACTGCAGCCAGAGGGCAACTTGAGGAAAATATTTTTCTCTAGCAGCAGTAACATCTGCCTCCTTGGCAGCCTCCACTGGTGGTTGTGTTGGAAGCTGTGGATTTGCCCCTGGCCTTGCTGCATATTTACATTTCGGAGAGGTTATCCTGAGCCCTGCTGGAGCCTCTTACCTGCTTTGTTTTTGTTCTGTCATTTTCCCCCCTCTAATACTTTGGCTGTTTAACTCTTTATGGATAACATGGAAAGTGAAAATTAATTGTGCAGCATGAGATGAAATTTGCTAATTTGTAAGCACTTCCTTTTTCATTGGAGATTCAGCATACCTCATCTCTTTTGCTGTAATTTAGTTTCAGCCTAGGTAATTCCACCCTGGGCTTTTGAAGGTGCTGCTCTCCACATCGACACTTTCTCATCTTTGGGGCTTGTTTCTCTTGCATTTTACTCCTCTCTTCCCAGCAATTGATTTTTTACTGGTGCTTCATTTCAATGGAACAACGTTAGCATAAAGACTATAATAATCAGCACAGGCATATCAATATTTATTGAAATACTGAAAACAAAATAATTCCATTGGTGATGAGAAACTCCGGGCAAGAACTGACATGACAATATGTATTTCACTGATACAGTAAGAGAACTTCAACTTCAACGAGTAACTCACTGCACATTCTAAGAGTTGCATGGACTTCAATCCAAGGCAGCTGCAGAGCATCTGTAATACAAATAGTCAGACTTTACAGATTGTCTGTTTACAAACACAGAACAACTATGATAAACCAGCCAAAGCCAAACCTTTTGAGTTTTAGTCTGCTTTTACTAATATGGCCCGTAATCAATTAGGCAGTCAGAAGTAAATATCTGGTTAGGAAGTAGTTAACAATTAACATTAGGGAAGGTTGGTGATTTTTTTTCTTTTTTTCTTTATTTGTTCATGTACTTTGAGCAATGTGGTAGGATTCTTGGAACTACTGATGTGGACAAATGTTAGTTTCTAGGAAATTGTTCCCTAATGGGAAACATTCTTTTCTTCTATGACCTTAATTCTCTTGTCCTGTATATAGATAATGGTGCTATGAATACAGTCAGCAACACTTTTAAAGCTTTTTTTTTAATCACTGAAGTATTTCAATTGGAAAAATAGAAAACACAGAAGGCAAGCACTTGAAATAGGCCTTGTTTTTCTTTGAAGGAAGGAAGGGATGACTGTACTTGTCTCCTCCACATAGATGTAGACATTTCACAGCCACCATCACTTGCCACCTGCATCTTACTTTCTGTTAATTTGGTTGGCTGTTGTGTAAATAGTGCTTGCACAGCTGTGCTGTGCTGATTCAGGGCTAGGGCTCTGTTTGCTTTTGGTCCTTATGCCAGTGGATGTGTTCTGTGATCTAGGCATTCAGGAGCTACAGGCACCAGGCTTTGCTGTGGTTGTACCCTATGCATGGACAAAGTCATTAATACAAGCTTTGTACTAACCCAGATGTAATTACTAACTGATGTCTTTGGTATACAATGGTTGGGAAAAAAAAAGGGAGAGAAATGCATCTTTTCAAGTTCACATAAAACAGAAAAAAGCTATAAGTCACATAATTTACAATAGATTTAAATAAACTACATTTAGGATTATGAAGATTTACATTTAATCAAGTGAATGATTTTAATTTGTAAAGACCCTTTTGTGTCCCTGAACTATGTTCCACTAACTTGAAGACATGCTACAGTAAACACATATATTTGGCATCTTCATTCTGGATATATCTTATATAAAGATGAAACCAAAGAACAATAAATTAGCATAATAATTGTCTACAGTGGAGACTATCATATACAATATAAATAAACTATTCAAAACCCATCAATCTTCATGAAAAAAAATTAAAGGATTAGGATTTTGTACAGTTTCTACAAGTGATTGTGCAGCTGATAATCTCAAAAATTAAAGTCAAAATGAAATAGCCCAATTGATTTTAGTGTCTCACGACATACAGTAATTAAGTACTGGTAAAATAATTACCAATTTAAAAGAAATAATAAGGAAATCACTGCTTTGCAATTTTATCACAGCTTTTTCCCCACAGGATCTAAAGAATGTAAACACTATGGTTTTTGTTAATGTTAGAGGTTAATACTTTATTTTAAATGAATGTTGATCCACACCTGCACAGTTATCTTTAAGGATAATGAAATAAGGCAAGACTTATAACTGTGTCACTGCATGTTAATACTGATATCTTCGTTTAGAAAGAGAGAGAATTGTTTGTTCTACTCTAATATTTGTTCTGCAGCAGACTTTGGCCTACACAGACTCAGCAGTATCCCCCTTCTTTCTCTGCCCACAAGTCTATTACCTAACTTTAAAAAATTTCGTTACATATTGGGTGTTTGAGATGAAATTTGCTATCTTTGTTGCTATCAGTTTTGAAGATAATTCTTTAAGCTCCATGGCATCATCGGGTCACATAATTCATCTGTCTCTTCTTGCATCAGAAAAAGTTTTTTTAAAAAAAATGTAGCTTTTTAACATCAGTGTCTGGTGTTGAAGAAAATATTTCTTATGCATCTGTTAAAGAAGCTGTTTGTGATGGCTAAAATATTCCCATGAGCCTTATTTTAGCCACCACACATGTTGAGTACATGCTCAAACTTCTGATTTGTCTTGGAATATTTCTCATAGCTACTTAATGTAAGAGTAGTAGAAGAGGGATACTGCCTGACACAGCAACACTGGCAGATGACAAAAGGAACTGCAGAAGGCAGGAAGGATGGTAAGCACGCAGGATAATGGGCTCTCCCTGGAGATCCTCAGAGACTTCAAAAGCTTCCTCTGAGGATCTGGAGGTGAGACTACAGAGCATGTGGCCCAGGCCTGCTCTCTCTCAGACTGTTGAGTGGATGCCACATCATTTATCACAGAAGCGGTAAGTCTTGAGTCCTTGGAAGGGTGACAGGAGATGCTACAGATGCAGTTTTGCATCTATCAGACGTCCTGCTAAATAGTGGTGGAATTCAGTGCACTCAAATTCCGCACTAGCATAGCTCAATGTTACAGGTCAGGTTCATTTGATCTTTTCTTTTTATTTCCTTCTAAATTTCTTCATATTGGCAGAGTTAAATATACAAGAATTATTCTGTTCTTTTTTGTGCTGACATGGGTGACGGTATCCACTTGGTAAGTTTGCTTCACTCCAGCATCAAGTCCTATAGAGATTCCTTTGGGGGGGTGTAGCATATGATTCACATTTTGCAATACAAATACCCTGATACATCACTTATTCACTATTAGTATTTGATTATTATACTATTTTGCCAAGTCTTAAAACCACATTTTAATTAGAGTTGCTCGGAGCAGTTCAGAAGAATTTTTTTTTTTTCCTTGAAAGCAGAAGCTGAAATGGGTATCATTCATGCTCTCTTTGCATGCAGCATCTCAATGAGCAGGTTGTTACATGGCACATCCCCGTTGAGGTGTTTGTAGTAGAGGTATTCTTCAGCCTGCATGCTGATGGCCCGGATTTCTGGAAGTCTCAGGAGAAGCTGCCCAAATTTGTCAGTTTGCTGAGGGTAATTACACATGGTGTAGTCCAGCAGAGCAGCGTTCACTTGTTCCTGTACACCTTCCACAAGCTGGAAGTTCTCAAGATTTTTGACATCTGAGTGATAATAAAGAGAAGATAACAATTCAGTTGCACTTTAATTCCTGTTTACAAAGGCTATGTTTCACTAAATGGATGAGGGGGTGTTTCCCCCCTCCTGACAAAAAGCACACTTTATAAGCTGCTGAATATTCTGCAACTTTCTTGGGAAAATGACCACAGCAGAGCATTAGTGGACTGTCTTGTTGAAATTCTGCATATACCTCAAATCAATTAGACACCAATGCAGTCTGAGCTAGGTCAGCTCTTTTCATAGCTTACAAAAAGAAAGGTTGAGGATTCCTAAAGTAGAAGACCATAATATATTGCTAGCAAATGAGTCCCAAGAGGAAGCCCTATCTTTAACCTAGTATGTTACACAATTACTATAATTCTGTATTAATTTTACTGACCCAAGGTGAAATCCATGTGCAGGGTATGATGAAGTCAATTCTAATAAAAAGTGACAGGGTTCTTGTTTCTGTTTGACATTTTGTAAATGATTCTGAAAGCCTTTGACTCGTCTAGCCTATGTTAATGAACCATCTGGTACACTCCAGTGACTGCCAAAATAATCTTCCCTACTGGAAACTCTCTAAAATTTATATTTCACTGACTAATGATCTTTATAAAATGAAATCATTGTCCTTTGGGTGAAATATCAGATAAGAATGGTGCCCTTTAACCTAAATATGCCTTTGGAAATCCAATACTGATTTTTTTTTTCTTTTGGGGGATTTCTATCAGTGAGGCTGGTACAGTTTGTTCACTCTGCTCTGTTTGATGATCTTCTGTCCCTATACAGCAAGGCTGAGCTGTGGAAATGCTGGTGAGAGGTAAACACCAGTACATTAACTCCTCCTTATTTGCTTTCCTGAGTAAAAATTGCTCTGATAGTGCCATCTCAGGCCTGGAGAAGGCATAGTTTGTTTTAAAGCTTGTAAATACTAGTGCTGCTATAATGCAGAAAGAGTGAAGTGATCAAAGTGCTCTAGGTGGGAGAATTTTTTCTGGTTGGTGTTACACCACCAGTAGAGCTCTGTAGCAGTTTCTCCTAGTGCTGAAGTGTGGAAATAAAGAACACAAGCATGCTGCTAATTCACTTCCAACAGATCTGTTCTTCTGTGGTTGTTCTTGGAGACGGGGAATTTGGCGGAATTTGGCAGATTTTGGTTCATTGTAAATGTCAGCCTTTGATTGAGGGGAAATGAGTGTTTTCCTTTGCAAAACAGGAACACAGACTGGTCCCTCAATCTATCACCAGCCTGGGAGGCTGTATAAATTTAGTCCCACTGTACCTCTTCTTTGGATCACCATATTTCCATGCAATACACTGGACACTATCTCACACAAAATGAGGCTGTTAACATACCTACTGAAAACTCTCAAGGTATTTTGTAGCAAATAAACCTGGGTTTTAAATCATGTATATAAATTTTAAAAAAGGAACAGTATCACCTCTCACATTTATTCTGAATGGGTTGCTTTCAGATGCAAAACACAATCAAGAAAGAATTGTTATATCATGACAAATTCCTGCAGAAAACAGGAACCACGCTGCCGTGTTAAACAAGAAAATAAAATGCATAATGATTTCAGATTCAGTACTTTGAACTTATTTTCCCTGCTAAGAATAACTCTAAATATGAGGAAGTTTTACAAACTCTTGCCTAGTTCAAACCCCTTTGAATTCAAAGGGCATCTTTCTGTTGCGCTCTGTGTGTTTTGAATCACACTGTGAGATTAAATTGTGCTGACTGCTTGGAAAACCAGGTTCACGCTCATTTTTGCTCTCTGGCTGAATGTTACTGAATGTAGTATGTATTTATTGACAGCATCACAAAATTATTTCTTACAAAGATCAAGAAGAAACAAAATCTCAGAATCACAGACTTTCAGTATTTTCCTGAAATAGTGGTGAATTCAGTGTCTCTTGCACAGAAAAACTCTGAAATTTTGCCCCTCTACTGGCTCTGATGAGGCCCCACCTGGAGTTACTGTGTCCAGTTCTAGAGCCCTCAATATAAGGACACTGAGCTGTTGGAGTACGTCCAGAGGAGAGCCAAGAAGATGATCAAAGATCTGGAACAACTGCCTTAGGACAGGCTGAAGGAGTTGGGGTTGTTGAGCCTGAAGAAGAGAAGGCTGAGGGGGGACCTCACAGTGGTTTCTCAATACCTGAAGGGGGCTACAGAAAGGCCGGGGAAGGACTTTTTAATAGGGTACAGGATGGATGGCAGGACTAGCAGTAATGGATCCAAGCTGGGAGAAGGGAGATTCAGGCTGTGAATATGAAGTTGTTTCCAGTAGCTCCAAGTTCTTCAGATAGAACAAGAAATTCTATTCAGTTTTCACTGCTGATACTCACTTTTTAGCTGATAGTGATGCAAAGTGTTACCAGACAGTGACTTTGCTTTACAAGTCACTGGTGTTCCTATGCTTTTTGTCAGACCCACGCACCAGGGATGGGAAGGGGGACCTCCTAGCTCCTAGAGGGTGCTGAGGGCTGTATGGATGCCAGAGGCTGGGCTGTTAGGGACTGCAGCACACCAGCACATTGGTCCTTGGGTATGATTCTCTCCCTGAGTGTGGGATGTTCTGTGTTCAGCTCTTGGAGAAGCCATCCTTCCCTGGCAACACATGGGACCATGGCTGCCCCCTCTCTGGAGGTGTTTAAGGCCAGCCTGGAAGAGGCACTGAGCAACCTGTGGGAGTTGTCCCAGCCCATGGCAGGGGGTTGGAACTAGATGTTCTGTAAATTTCCTTCCAACCCAAAACATCCTACGATTCTATGATATGATATAACACTGGGTAAAGACATGTGATTTAGTTTAACAAGTATTTCCTTTCTGACAGAGATTCTTTGAATGCCAATGAGTTTGTCTGGAGAAACATCAGGCAAGGCTGGAGTGAGTCTGCTGAAGGCAGCGAGTGAACAGTGCGGCCAACAGTGGTGTGAAATCTGCTATCAATGTGCACAGCACAAGGCTCGTGCTTTCATAGAATTCCTTCTTCCTGCCTGCTTTTTAAGACTGGAGTGTCTTTTATCAATCTGTACATCAGTTAGTATCAATTTAAAGTACACATGTTTAAGCTTAATGTAATTTTCCAAGGTTTAGACACTTGTAAGTTAAATGAGTAGAAAGAGGGCACCCCCTCCCACCCACATACCCTTTAAATCCTTGCAGCCAGAGAAAGTGTTTTGTGTTGCCACAGTAAGTATCAGCCTCTTATCTCTTCTACTTTATTCACTCGGGGACTAATTAACAACTTTTTACATGAAATAGCCTTACTGTGAGCTCACAGTGGGGTGCTCAGCTTTTTCTAGCCTTATTGGATAGTAAACCCTTAGGTCTTCTGGAATATATTATATGTTTTACAAGAAATAGCAATTGCTTTTCTGTCAAACAAAGAATTTTTGTTCTCTGTAGCTTACTTTTGACGATTAAGACAAAAACATCATTATAGTGTGTCAGGATCTGCTGTACTTAAGAGCCATCAGCATTCCCACAAATCCCCCTATTTTTATCATTTTCTGTATCTGCCATAAAGCTGTGCATTAAGATGAAACTGTAAATCATTCAGCCAGAGGAGAGCATTTTTGCATATTTTCCCCCAAAATGGGTCTGGTCTTTAGAGGGGGAAAATACTGAGGTTTCAGAGAGATTATCTCCCTCTCATATTCCAAACATGAAATACTGAAGATTTGGTGGTCTACTAATCTGTAGAGAGCTTCCCTTGGCCTGGGAATTATGAAAAGAAAAATGAAAGAGAATGAGAGATTTAAATTTGAAAACTAGTAACTTCTTAGCAGCAGTGTAAATATTGCCCAAAGAAAGTTGAATTTTACTGCTGATGTCTTCTATCAGTTACTCTTTCTGCATGAAGAGGAATGTGCACAGACAGCTCAGTTGCCCCTCTGTATTTTGCATCATTGCAAGTCCTGGTGCTGTGAGGACAAAATAAGGCTGTGTTTAGGCTCCTACTTGGGGAGAAACTTCTCAGTTTCACAAGATTGGAAACAGTTTTGCAGATTTTCTACACAATAGGACTCAACATCAGCCCAGGGTTGAGGTTTCTCACCCTGAATAGGATGATGACCCTCATAATTTCAGTACTTCAGTGAAACCCAATTGATCCCAAAGCTTAGCAGCAATTTGGAATGATGTCTAAATGTGTAGGTCTTACAACCTGTAGTGATGGTATTTTGGCCAGGATGGCCTTCAGTCAGGCTTTCCCTCCAGGAGGTTTGCCTGTTCTGCTTGGTCTAATTACAGCATTGCCTCTCCTTACAAACACACTGTTTGATCAAGGAAAGACACAACCCGCCTCCTCAGCCCAAATTTGAGGTCCCCATCAGGGCCTTTGGTGTGGGATGGGATATGTTCATTCTGATGAAGATTTTTCCCCCTAGAGGAGATTTTGCTAGTTGCTTTTACTACTGTTAGCCCTTCAATGGAAAGGAGACATGGGGAAGGAATCTGGATTCCCCTCTTTGTGCCACTGTGAAATCATGTAATTAAATGTCACTTGTTTAACAGCACCGACAAAGGGCAAAGCCTAATTTGATTTCTTTATGACTGGTGTAATTATTGAGTCACTGCTTGGGAGCATAAACCAGCTTGATTTTCAACAGCTCGGGCTCAATTTACTGATTTTAATGCTAAACAAACAAACCAAATCTCCACTCCACCCACTTCTCATCCTGGCACCCCAGGAACCAACATCCTTATTACCTGCCAATGAGACACACATGATATGGTGACCAGTGAAACACAATAAACAAATTCCTGTTTGACATCTTTTGGAGGAGGAGGTGCTCACAAGCCCCGTCCCAAAGTCCACAGCCAGTTGCACCCTTCAATACAAAGTCCAGTGTGACTCAGGTGGGAAAAGAATAGCCAGGCACAGCCACACAGCCAGCCAGGAGAGATAATTGAAGGTGCTGGGACAGATGAAAAGCACCACCGCTGGTACTCCAGCTTAGCCAGGCACAAACACCAGTATCACATCACTTGCACTCTCTAAAGCATCTTTCATGCGTGCAGTTGTGCCTCTGCTGATGTGCAGGACTTGGTTCAACTCTGGTTTAACAATGTAATGTGTTGCTTGTCTCTTTCTCTGCTGGGATGGAGGGCATCCTGCCTACTGCCTGAGGGTTTATTCTAAGGTATTTTAATCCATATTTATCATTCGCTGATGAGATTGCTCCATATATGAGAGTTGCTGCTGCATTTGACCAGATCATAGAATCATAGAATGGTTTGGGTTGGAAGGGACATCAAAGATCATCTAGTTCCACCCCCCCTGCCATAGGCAGGGACACCTCCCACCACACCAGGTTGCTCAGTGCCTCATCCAGCCTGGCCTTAAACACCTCCAGGGACTGAGGGGACATCCACAACCTCTCTGGGCAACCTCTTCCAGTGTCTCACCACCCTCACAGCAAAGAATTTCTTTCTTCTGTCCAGCCTGAATCTCCCCTCTTCCAATTTCCATCCATCACTCCTAGTCCTGCCATCCTGGATCCTATTAAAAAGTCCTACCCCATCCTTTCTGTAGGCCACCTTCAAGTATTCTTTCTCTCTTCTTTCCCAGAGAGTATGTGCATAATTTTGAGGCTGGGTCCAATAATCCTGCAAACATCCAAGCATGAAGGTGACTTTTCTCCTATGAATAATTCCCTTATTGTTGCCCTCCTTTTTTTTTTTTTTTCAAGGAAATTTCCCAAACAGCTGGAATTTCAATCATATCAGAAGGCCGTCTTAGCTCTAGCTAGCTACAGCTTGTTCTCAGTGAAGGTGTGCTTCAGTCTTTGGGTTGAGGCTCTGCTGCTGCACCAACAAAACCAATTCTAGGTGATTTAAGCCCATACTTATAGCTGCCTGGGGTGATGTGGGATTCTGGTTCCTGTTTCCTGGTTTGTTTGTGCATTTGACCCAGGGTCTGCTTGAGGTAAATGATAGATAAATCCTAGAAAATTGTCTCAATATAAGTCTTTTTCCAGGGAAAAATTATGTAAGCAGTACCCTGTGGAACCATGGTTGCACCTGTATGCCAATGTGTTGATTCGCTCGGGCAGAAGAGATTTAATGAAGGTCTTGCAGATAAAGTGAGAAAGAGCATGAGTCAAAACTAATTTTTTCTAACCCCTCACCTAATCCCAGTTTCATGTTATCTGTCTGGGCTAGAAATGTTTGTTCTTCTAAATACTCAGCTTGAGTAAGAATGGCTTAGAAATCTGGGATCAGAAGGCTTCATTGTATATATGTATGTGTTTAGATGCAGACAAATCTACAACCACAGCAGTAATTTATATCACCCTTAGAGTTACCAGGAAAAAAGCAAACTACCACATCTTATAAAAACAGAAACCAGGAATTAGAAAAATTAGAAAAAAAGTTAAACTTGTTGAGCCAAATGGTTTCCCCAGTTAATTCATCAAACTTCATTTTGGTCTTCAATAGCCCATGAAGAATATAGGAGTGCTGATAATTTAAAGGAACAGGCTGTCAATGTCTGCAATTTCTAGGGTGTGGATAGTTTAAGATGTCGAAAATATTTATGAAGTTCCTGGAAATGTTGATGGGGGCATCATACAAAATCCTAAAAGTTATGAACCGGGGCAGAAAGGGTGTTATATACAACTTGCAATAATAGATGGTACAGAACAATGTAGAGAGGAGAAAGAAGCAATCTATTACTTAGCTGAGAAGCTGAAAGTTTAGGAAAAAAGGAATGGAAATTTTAGAATGATCTAGGAAATATCTGCTGAGCTTTTGCTTAGAGATTTGCAACTTTTCTGAATGATTGTATTTGTTGCACTCACACATTATCTTTCCTTTCCCTTTCTGTTGCTCTCCTACNCATTTGTTGCACTCACAAGAAGTTCACACATTATCTTTCTTTTCCCTTTCTGTTGCTCTCCTACTTGAGTGTTGTTTAAAAATAGGGATAATCTCAGAGATCTTTCTACTGCTGACACTGGAACTACACCAAGAAGCGATATAGTCCAAAAACAAATAATATAAATATTTTCTGGGAAAAAATTGAATACAAATTTCTACTGAGGTTAAAATATAAAGTGCAGCTGCCACTGAAACCCTTTTGAGTAGCAGGCTCTATCTTTTTATAAAACCCATCTGTCTCTGCAGAGTATAAAAAATACATGACCATAAAAAGCAATACTCCTTAGGGGGAAAAAAATATCCCTGTACCAATCTTGTAGTCACTTTACAAAACAGTTTTAGTCCCAAATTTGCATTTGATTTTTCAGTCAGGAACTTTAGTAGTTTTTGCAAAGTTCTCTTTTGCCATTAGAATAAGATATGAGCTACAGTTTGTTCAGGTGGCAAGTCCAGACTATGAATAAACCAACGTTATCATATGAAAGAGAATTAAACAGGCAGATCCAAGTGGGGATATATTAAGCCAAATTTAAGCTCCAGTAGTTGAATTTAGCCTGTACTGTATGCCTGGTTTGCCTCAGGATATATTCAGCTTTCCAGCTAATCGACTGAAGAAAACTGCCTCAGGTATGATAAAATTTACAAGAGAGCTCAGTCAAATAGCTCTTGTTATAAATACTAGCTTAAAGGCATTCTTCTGGTCTTGGCCATCAGGACCATATTTGCATTTAATTATTATATTTCAAACTTTTTTTGAACTTGGTTAAAAATAAGAGAGCAGCCAATTATATCATTATAATTATTTCCCGATCAGAGTAAAATTTCACACGAATCTTTTAGTACTTGGTGAATTTTGTTCAGGTTTTTTCTTTCTTTTATTCCCTTGGGAACAAAACTTCCTAAAAGAAGAGAATATAGTAAAAGTGTTTTAGTGATGTGCAGATCTAAGAGGTACAAGACTCTGCTATGACTCCATGTCAAGATAACTGAACAAATAATTCAGAATTTTGAGTCTTTTGCCCTATTTTGAGACCAGGCTTAGTGTAAGACAACGAATCAATCATCTTTTTCAGATGTATTGACTCCAAAAAACTATTTTTCCTTTTTTCTGTGACTTTCCAAGATGGCACAGTCATAGGAGCACTTCTCTGACTGTGCTAAGACTGTAACATCTTTCTCTGTGTGATTAACACAAAAAGGGCTTTTCAAGTGGCCAAGAGAGGTGCCTCATCTAGAGGAGCTCATTGATGAAGCCCAAAAGCTCTCATCCTGCTGGGGGATTTCAACCACCCTGACATCTGCGAGAAAAGCAACATGGCAAGGTGCAAGCAATCCAGGAGGCTCCTGGAGAGACTGAATGGCAAATTCCTGAGGCAGGATATAGACAGCCCTACATTACTGGATCTGATAATCACTAAGGCCAGTGAAATCATTGGGGATATCAAGATCGGAGGTAACCTGGGATGTAGTGACAGTCCTGAGGAAGAATTGTGTCAGCCAAGGAGCACAGTCAGACCCCTGAATTCTGGGAAAGCAAGACTCAAGCTCTTCAAGGAGGTACTCAATAAGATCCCCTGGGAAATGGTCCTTGGGGACAAGGAGGCAGAACAGAGCTGGCAGCCCTTCAAGGATGCTTTCCATGCAGGGCAAGAGCTCTCCATTCCCACGAGCAAGAAAGGGAAGAGAGGAGGGTGGCTGAGTTGAGACCTGCAGGACAAACTACAAAGCAAGAAGGAACAGTACAGGCAACTCATTCAGGGTCAGGCTTCCTGGGAAGAGCACAGAGATGCTGCCTGCTCATGTAAGGATTTGCTCAGGAAGGCCAAGGCACGACAGGAGCACAACATGGCAAAGGACACTAAAAATAACCAGAAGGATTCCTACAGGTATCTAAACCAGAAAAGGAAGCTGAAAGTACATGTACCCCCACTGATGTACAATACTAAGATACAAACTATTTCCACAAAGACTAACACAATTCCACCACTTCTGTCCAACCAAACATACAGAGAAAAGAGTCAAGCAAAGCCCAGCAATACTTTCTTTTGATATTAATTTCCTGTGTCAGCTTCAGCTTAGAATAAAATACACAGATCCCAGCAGAGAAAAGACAAATCAAGCCTGACACCTGGAAATAAAAACACATAGTGGAAAAACTTGACAACATTTTTAGATATTTGATGTTCCTAATCCAGGCATTCCTTGTTTAGAGCAGAATACCAGACATTTACAGTGTGACTATTTAACAGAGAGGAGCCCTTGCAGCATGGCACTCCTTGTGTGCACAGTAATGGAAGCTGGGTATTGATTTTTCTGTAGCTGCTTGTAACTATTATAGTTGATGCATCAATAGAAAAAGAAAGCACAATGTTTCACAGGAGGCCAAAAATCTGCGAACACATGATGCTGTGACAGTAAATCATGGCATCATCTCAAGAATTGATAGATGGCTACTGCTAACCTGAAACCCATGGCTTTCTCTGAAAGGACCAGCCTATTATCACCCAATATGTTCTAACGGACTGACTGCCCCTAATAGTGGCAAAGGACACAATGCAATGTTTCATCTTCAAAACAATGGTTTCCATGAGCCAGGCTGGTTTGTGTGTTACTGCAGGAGGCAAAAAAAGAGTGGTCTGAATGCCTCTTAAAGGTTGTGGGAAAAAGATTTTTTTTTTTTTGAAAAGAGCACAGAATGTTTCCCTTAAAAAAAAACAAATGAGGAAGAGAATTTGTCATTAATTTTTAACTCGCAGAAGTCTTCAGTTGCTGGGAAAGGAAATACACAAGCTGATTATTCTCAAGATCAAAATATTGGCACTGTTCTGTCAAAAAAGGGCAAATACAGAGAAAATACATTTACTGCGTGTTTCCCATTGCACAGCATTCTGAAAGGGAGCCAAAGGCATGTAAGTAACTGAAAGCTCTTTTAAATGTGTTTTTCCTTCTTCTGTGTTTTTGAGGGGCACAACGATCCCAGAATTTTACAGTCTGCCTAATGAATTTTTAGCAGGAATGTCCTTAAATGCTTTGTTCTCTCTCTACTCCCTGGCTCATCTCTGGTACTTTTATCTCTGGTTTTAATTAATTGTGAGGGTCCTTTTTTCCCCTATCTCAAATCAGAAAGGAAAGAAGAAATGGAGGTTAGAGCTGGCCACTCTGCAATTGAGGTGACACAGCTCCTGCAGTAACCTCTTAGCAATGGTCCTCTCTGCTAGTGTTCTCTTCTTTAGGGGATGTAGGTCTTTCCTTTTCAAACCTCTGGTGATTCCATTCTCTAAAGCCAAAAGTCTCCTAGAACAGACAGACCTAGACAAGAGGAGAAGTGTCTGCTGAGCCCATCCAGCCTGGCTCAGAATGAGCCTGAAGAACAGTCTGTATAGTTTGTTCTGCTTGTGGTACGGGTTTCCCCTCAGTGAAAGCCCAAATCTGTCTTGTCCTGAACAATTCACTGATCTCTATTGCTGTATTTGGTGTTGGGAGACAGGAGAGATGCTGTTGAGTGTCATTTCCCATTCTGATCTTGAAATCCTTTTCTTGATATGAGACTGGCAAGCAGAGGTGGTGCACAGTAACATGTCACACCCTCCCAAGAGTGGGGATGCTGTTCAATGTGGGATTTTCTTTATTATTCTTTGAATAATGTTATAACAAGAACTCTTAAAATATCCTTAGGAGAATGACCATGAGCAGAGTAAGCTTTTGCAAGTCACATGGGTTATTATGGGGCTTACTCTTTCACTTTGCCACAATATTCCTCTAGAATATTCCTCATTCAGTTCATATTAAAATTATATAGTGGTCTTCCTTGCTCCAAGATTAAGTATATTAATTTATTTATCTGTACTTTAATAGATTACCATTAATTCCCATGTTATTCTGGGAAAGTTGTCTAACAAAAGCAGCCACTGATGCTAAATATTTCTGTGAAGAACAGCTAAAAAAATGTATATAATCCCATACTGGCAGTGTTAGATATATAATGCATTCAAAGTCACACCTTAACACTCTAGAATGTATAGGTAAAAAGGGACAGAAATTATTGAAGCATTCCAGAAGCAGAGATACATGGAAATGTGGGTCATGTGGAGGTCATTTTCTCCCCTTACATGAGCCATTTAAGCTTATGAGTATTCTATAAACATATTAGAGAGGGGAAAAGTGTAGAGCATGCTGATTGGGTTATTTTGAAATCCCCACTGTCTCCACACAAAGGCAGCAGTACAGAATACAAATGTTACTTGATTTCCATGTTTCTAATTACTTGTGAGATTTGTTATCTAATGAATTTATGACCTATTTTTTTCTCAAGCATCCGATCCTATTGTTATTTCAAAACATTCTGAAATATGCATTTTTTAAAAAAATAAATTAAACAGCATGAAAAAAAAGTACTTGCTGAAGATGGGTAATCTTTTTTTCCATGGCAGAGGAGCTGACCACATAATGATCAGACTGAATCAAATTTGTGCCTCAAATAATGCCATTGTACTCAACAGTGGCATGGGAGATGAATTTGCAGTATTGAAACATGAAATAAAATCAGGGAAAATCAACAGTGATTATGAATTTTCCTTTATAATTTAGGGCAGCTCATTCAGAACACTCAATCAGCAATGAAGCAGAAAGCTACCCCTGGAAATCCTGAAAGAAATTTATTGTTCATACCTCCTATGACCAGGGCACTGACAGAGGTTGCCCAGAGAGGTTGTGGATGCCCCCTCTCTGGAGGTGTTTAAGGCCAGGCTGGATGAGGCACTGAGCAACCTGGTGTAGTGGGAGGTGTCCCTGCCTATGGCAGGGGGGTTGGAACTACATGATCTTGAAGGTCCCTTCCAACTAAACCATTCTATATGAAGCGTGACATGTCAGCTCACTGAAAAAGTTGCTGAAAAAGTCATCAGTCCATGCATCATCATTTAGCATTTAAAAGAAATGTAAGGAGTGATTTTTGTTTGGCTTTATTATTATTTTTGACAGATAGAATGAAGGGAATGTCTTTGCTTTTGTTTTTCTACAGAGAAAGCAGGAGAAGCAGGGAAATAAAAGAACAGGGCAAAAGAAAAATCCTCTTTGCCCTGCATGAGATCAAGTGTTAAACTTCATGTCTCCCAAAAGAAGAGTTTTCAGATTGTTTGTAAGGTTTTAGACACTAATATGAAAATAATACTTTATGTTGCGTAAATGATAAAGGTAATTATTCAAGATATTTTAAATTGGTTTCCCTTCCACAATGGAATATGTTATGGTATCCATAGATATTTCAAACAACGTTGTTTCAATTTTATTGTACCCTTCATAGTATCTTCAATACTCTGGATTTCACCACTATTTGATAAGATAAATAACTATTGTTTTCATTTAGCAGATAGAGTAGTTGAGATATCATGTGAGAGACTTCAAAGCTCCCTAGTCAGGAATGGAATCAGAAAGAGGATTAGAGAGGAGGGCTGATTTCTCTGTTGGGCAATGCTGGCTCCATGAAAGAAGAATGTCCCGCATGAGATGATTCTGAAATGAGGTTTTGTCCATATTCATTTCCTTTACTTCCCAGAGGATTAAAGCAGAACACTGGAATAGCTCTTCTAGTGGCAGAATGGAGTAGCCTGGCTACCTTGCCTGAGAGCCAGAGAAGAGTTAAATGTTGCAGGAGCAGACTGGCTGTTTGTCTCTTCTACCAGCCCTTAGCATCTCTTATAAGAAATTTATCCCTTGTTTGCAAAAGCAATGTGGGACATGCATCAAGGAATGACTATGTAACTGTTCACATTTAGAAGTTCAAATGCAGAAAATTTTGTAAAAAGCAGTGAAATGAGGAGACTCGTGATAAATTCAAACTTGAATGCTGTGGAACTTTTACTGATATGGGGACAAAAAAATGACTCATAAAATCTATGCCTCCTTCAGCCTTCTGCTCAATGCAAGCCATACACCTCTGCCCAGCAGGTGGGACATCCAGTCTGTTAATTTTGATTGAGCTGTATAATAGTAATTTAGAGAAGAGTTCCTCTTGATTTCATATTTAAAGAATCAGAGCTTCTATTATACTCAGATATGAGGTCTTCCAATAGATATAGATCTTTACCTTTAAATCTATCTATTTCTAATATAATCTATATCAAACAAATATTACCTATCTGATCCCCCAAATCTGTTCTCATTGATTTCCATGGGACATGCACAGGAGCCACTGTTCACTGGATTAAACTACAGCAAATATCAAGTTGCCTCGTGATATTACATCTCAATTACAACAAGATTTCTTCCTTTGGCCTTTGCAAATGGTGCTGCCAAGATACTCTGAGCTTTTCATATCTTCCCTTTTCCCTGCTATGTCAAACATAAATTGTGTTCACTTTCAAGGCCTTCTAGCTGTTCCTTCCCTGCCTATCATCAGTCATTCAGTGCTGCCAGGACATTCCTTGCTTCTGTCTTGCCCCGGGTGTCATCTCCATTTCCCACTCGGCACCTTTCCACACCAAGTGCTCTTCTGCTTTCTCACCATCTTCATATTCCCTCTTGAAACTATTTTGAGGGACATTTGGGACAAGTCTGTCCTGTAGGTGTGGTGTAATCCTGCCTGTAATCCTTGCATTGTCTGCCACCCAACACCTGGCCATCACCATGCCTGCACATCCTGTATTTTAATGCAGCATTTTAAAATATCACAAGTCATTAAGGATTGCTAATCATAGTATAAGGAAATGTTACTATTTATAAATTTGTCACAGTGAAATTATCATCCCAGCTAGATATCTGTGGTGTCATTCACAGCCTGTCTGCAGATGAGACGTTCATTTCAAAAAGTCTCTTTGAAATGATGTGAGTAAAGCAAAAAATAATGAACTATAAAAGAGGGCAAATATTTTTCCAGAAATTAGATCGTGGAAAAATGTACTTAAATAAATCTTGGTTTTATCCATTAATCAGCTGTCAGCTAATAATAAATTATATTCAGTCCCTCCCTTGTTATAAATCCATATTGATTAGTTTTAAACTCTGAACTTCAGAATGAGTTATGTCTAGTCATTGCTAAACTGCTCTCCTCACTAAGAAAAAAAATCCTCAACACCTATTATACTGCATTTAATTAAGACAAGCATCAGCTTTATGCACCTTTATTTGCTTCTGCCAAGTCTCTATGGTATAAATATTGAACAGCCAAATCCCCTGAATTCTAATCAATCCTGAAGTACAAGTGATTACATAAAACTTAGGAAATGTTTCTTTGCCAGAGCTGTCCCCCAGTGCTTACTGTGGTTAGATACTAGGGTTGAGATATGAGCCTACATTTGACAAGGATGCAGGAAATATTTTTTTAATGTTCAAATGTAATGTGGGGAAGCCTGAAAGCCCTGGCTGAATGCTGGTGGCACAAAAGAACCTACCAGATGGATCCCAGGGCTGGACAGTGCAATGAGAAACAAAACAGCATTTTATGTGAGCTTCTCAGTATCCTGCCAAAGAATTCCCAGGCACATTTGACAAGCAGAAGACCTTGAGAACCTACCAGATGAGAACATGAGGATGACCGTGATGGCACTCTGGATCATGTAGACCACTGTCCTCTTTTTGACAGTGGCCAGGAGTAGAAAGCAGTGAGAAGCAGGCTCCAGCAGCTGGAGGTTTGCAACTACCACAAATGGTGATTTTTTTGTATTTCATACTGGGCTCTGGTAGACCCCAACTGGAGCATTTTGTCCAGTTCTGGAGCCCTCAACATAAGGAGGACATTGAGCTGTTGGAAGAGGCCACAAAGATGCTGAGAGGGCTGGAGCATCTCCCTTCTGAGGACAGGCTGAAGGAGTTGGGGTTGTTCAGCCTGGAGAAGAGAAGGCTCAGGGGGAACCTCAATGTAGCTTCTGGATACCTGAAGGGGCTACAGAAAGGCCCTGTGCACTTAGATGTCTATAATACTGCATCAAATGGTTCTTGTCAAATGTTACAGGTCTGTGTCCTGTTTTGGTTTCCTGCCTCACTAATTCTTTCATTCCCTTCTTCTGTTCATTTTGCTTATGTGCCCTTGAGCATCATAAAAACTACCAAAATTTAATTGATATTCCTTGTTTTACTATTTCTAGTTGATACTGATACACTTGTTTTTCCTATCTGCTTACATGATACACAAAATTAAACCAACAGAAAAAACCCTCTGTAAGTGAAACCCTGTAAAGCCCCGTGTTTCATCATTGTTTGCTGCTGCTTCAGGGGTTTTTTGATCTCCTGTGTGTGTTTAGATTGCAGGCTCACTGAGGCAGAGATTCTGACCAAGCACTCAGAAACAAACCCCGTCCTTGTTACATAAAGTATATTTAAAAGACCAATAGCTAATTTAAAATGGTTTGTGTGTGAGTGTGAAACAGAGCACAGGCAGGCTTTGTACTGCTTTGCCTTCTACTCCTCTGAGTGGTGAGGGCACAGTCTGCCTAGAAAATGCTTCATCTCTTCCTGTTTCACCTGCATGAAGACCTTAACAAGCAGGTTTCTATCCCAAAAAAGGAAATGTTGGAGCACAGCTCTCATCTCAGTTCTGACATTTTAAGGAGACTAGAAGCAAGGAAAGGTTAATTTGCCAATGTTCTTATTCAACAGAAATGGGAATGGAGTGTTGTAGCTGCAAATGGATTTCTATGGAAGTAAGTCTGTGTTTTCTTTTGCTGTTGTTTAAGCCAGAGCCCACTGTTTGTCATCCCCAGCCATTAAATGTTTACCATTTCCTCAGGACTCTCTTGTCTCATGTTAAGTGAGATGTAAGATCAATAGTGGCTCTGCAATTATTTGTCCATTGATAAAGCCTTCATTTCTTAAATGAAGTACATTTATCTGTGTCCTGACAATGATAAGGCAGCAGCAGCAGCAGCAGCAGCACTCAGCTGCTGCCTAGTCTAGCATTTAGCTCCACAGGCAGACAAGTGGCTGGACATGGGTCAAATGATATCTAACTTTCCTCCTATTGGCATTTCACTTTACAAACTGCTCTGATGGGAGGTCTGACAAATGGTCCTTGCTGAGTTCAGATAATAAAATCTACCAGGACAAATGGGAAGTTTTGGTAAAGAGAAAGAGATGTCTGCTTGGAGGTTAAGTGTGAAGTTACCAGATGGTAAAATGACGAGATCTCTTGAGTTGGAAGAAAATTGGAAGTATCCCATTTAAGTCACTCATTTCATTCTGCAAACACAATTGAAATGAAGCCAAAAGCAAATTCAATTGCTGAAAAAATGAGCTGAACTTGTTTAAAATCCAGCAAGCAATGCTAGATTGTATTTTGAGAAATTATTGAAAGTACTTTGGCCATTGAGCATTATCTGTTAGTTTATAAAGACAGTCACAAAAAAGGCAGAGACAAAGTTCTTTGCCCTGAAGGAAATTGCCATACTGTGAAGAGACAGATAAGATGGTACAGCCATGAATAACAAACAGCTTTACACAGGCAGCCTCATATCTCTATCGTTATAAAAACCAAACAGCTTCTTCTCAATAAATTAATTCTGTGGATTATTGACTTTGTGTTGCCTTTGAGGGCCTTTACATTAGCCTGTACTAAAGAATAATGGCATGAGGTTTTATTGCTTTTGTTTACATTGTGATGTGTAGGAACATCCTTATAAATGTGAAAAGATTCACAGCATACAAACTTTGTAACACTTAACTCTGTCATGTTAGCATCAATCTAATTTTTTTAATACTTTTTGTTCCAATATATTCTGAGTCTTGTAACATGGAACTATTGATCTTTTGTGCTCCCCATAGTTAGAGAGCTTAATCTGAACTTTTTCCAAAGCAGGTTCAAAATCTAGAAACACCACATGGAAGGGCATATTTAAGACAGAAATGAACACCGTGGAGTGTAACCTAAACTGTTCCTTTTAGCTGAATTGCAACTGTATCATTATAACATACTTGGAAAAGTTTATTCCTTTACAGTATTTTTTTAAGCTGAAAATCGAAGGAAAATCTTACTAAATGTTACTTTTCATTGTTTTGCTTAGCTCAACTGGTCACTCTATCCATTGACAATGTATCTTTTGAGTAAACTGGGAGTTTTGGCTATGGCAGTATGTCTGGATCTGGCCTCATTTATGTTTCTAAGTCTGTCATTTCAACTGTCATCCAGTAAATAAGAATTCACTTGGCTAAAGTTTACTTAGACCAGCTTTATTAAGTCTGCAAAGTGCAAACCTGAAAAATCTGTTGCTGTGAAGTCAATAGGAATCCATCTCCCTGAGTCCTTTTTTATTCTTAGCATCAGTGATTTTTCTTGACTGATTCATTGTAGGGCACCGGCTTAGCTAATTTGTCTTGCATAGATATTTTCCCATTCTGTGTCCTCTCCACTACTACAAAGCAATCTTCCTTTTAAAGGTTATTTCTTAGCCAAATCTGTCATAAAGCTGTTATCATTAATTTGCACCTTCAAGAGTACCTTTTAAAAATCTATGAGGTACATTTCTGATTTATGGATTAAGATGTGACAGCCATCATGTGCAAAGGAGATTGTTTATACTTACCCTAAATGCCTTTGGAAAAGATAGATATTTCAAACATATCCCCACTCCATCTGCTTTACATAACTGCCTAACTATATTCAATATCATAGAAATATATGGCAACCTGTATTTCCCACTCTTTGGAATTTCCAAAAGAATTTTATCCTTGTTCTGAAATATTCGGATACCACATGCAGAAATACAGGAGATTTCTTATGCTCTAATGAATTCCATTAGTTTTGGGAGTAATTTCCATAGAAACCCACTTCTAACCTTTATACATAAATTTCCTGAAAATTATAATTGAAAAGTAGTCCTCAGATTACAGCAAAACTCATTAAATGCATTTTGAAATCAAGCTTTTCAGGAAAACATTAAGAAAAGTGCAATATTTTTGATTAAAAACAAAGAAACAAACCCCATTATTAAGTATGGTATGAAGAACAGAGTGTACCTACCTAAACTAAAGAGCACCAGGAATTTGAGACATACAAATTCTCGTAGGTCGAACTGCAGGGAGCGAAGCTTTGCTACTAGCTCTTGTGCATGGCTCAGCAGATTGTTGAGGGTGGCTCCAGCCTGGGAAACTATTATGGCATAATCCACCTGTAAAAGAGAATTGTATTTCTGTATGGCTCTCAGACCTGCACAATCCCTCCAGGATGTTTCAAGCAACCACCTACAGCTGTGACATTCCTGGATAAAAGAATAACTCCCCACTTACTGCTGCTATTGAGTTAGGATAATTTCATTTATAAATATGTTTTAGGACAATGGTTTATAGAGAAAACATTACTAAGCTACATATCTAAGTCACATCAGTGTAAATGATGGTTTGTATTTATTAGTGTTTTTAGAAGCTTTATATGTGACAACTGCTTATGACACTGACAGCTATTCCCATATCAGTTTTTTTATTAATTTTGTGTCTTCTCATTGTGTTTGTAAGATTCTGCAAAGAAAGTGTAATGAAGTGAGCTTTGCACCTCTGTTGGGTGTATTAGCCCAGAGGGACATAACAGTATTCCTGGGAAATGGTCCAACCTCTGTAACGTGGCCAGAAACAGCACTATTGTGGGGTCATTTCTATTCTCCTCAGCTACACAAAATCCTGCAGTTTGCTGGAGGTGGTTCCAATGGACTTGCTCTGGTGATCCCTCCCCTGCTAGTGAAGAAGGATAAGTGGGGAATGTGATAGTCCAGTTGCACTTGAATTGTCTGAGGGCACAAATCTACTTTCTCTGGGGTATGGAAGAAAGCTGGACTGCTCAAGGGTTCTGCTGCTCAAGATCTGTTATTTCTCTTTTTTCCCCCTATATTTATACTTATACATATTTATTAGTATATTTTCCCTTCTATTTATAGAAGTGTAAATACTTCTTAAGTAACATATCTCCAATAGTTTATACCTGAAGAGCAGTTTAACACAGTGCCATGTTTCAACTACTTCATATTGAGAAACTGGTCACATAGAAATACCAACTTTCACAACTTAATTTCCCTTTTGTAATCATTAAGGGAGAAAAAAGCCTCCCAATCCCTCACTGAGGTGCCAGTTTGTGAGGGAAATCTGCTATTCACTTCATAATAAGAAGTTAAGATGTCTGGATGTCAAGAATACCAGTGGCCTTAGTGCAGCGATTATGCCCTAATGGAAAACCCCAGTAGATGTCTGGATCTCCCACCATCCCTATACTGGAGAGCTCTTGGGCACCCTGCTCCTCTTTCAGGTGCATTTGATATTTGCAGCACCAGCAAATTTGTCTGGGAGGCAAGTCCTCATCTGCCACTCACCAAGAGCAGGCTGTATTAAATTTTTATATTTATTGACATTTCATTACCATAATTGACTGCAGTTGGTTTCCTAGTAGAAGGCGCAGGGCTGCCTCCTAAGCAGGAGAATTGGTCCCTTGAGTAGGATTTGCAATTAAAAACAACACAGAATGGATTTTTTTTTATTGTGTAAATATGATGAGTTGAATTTTCAGGTTTAACTAGAGAATACTGGGTGTGCAGAAGGCTTTTTTCAAGAGTGAGCAAAATTATGAGTCAGTGGAAAGACGACCCCCAAAGGTGTCAATCAGTTTATACAAAATCAACTGTGCATGAAAAAGCTCTGTTAATGTCTGCTCTGAAAAAACGGCCACATTAAAGACTATGCTGTCTTGCTGCCTTGGTCCTGGATGCAGAAATTGATATAAAAATACGTATTCATTCTTTTACCTTTCAATTTATGCTAAAAAATACATTACTAAGACTAAAACACCTGGACTTTCAGCCAAGATTTTCACTTACACATAGAAGCCTTAGCATTTATACTGTACATCTTCCTTCATGAGTAACAATATTACATCTAACAGTTGATTTTGACAATAAAGATGTTATATTAGCAGGATTTTTTCTGGAGCCCTCAACATAAGAAGGACATTGAGTGCACCTCAGGAGCACCTCCATCCTGAGGACAGGCTGAAGGAGTTGGGGTTGTTCAGCCTGGAGAAGAGAAGGCTCAGGGGGGACCTCAGAGGAGCTTCTCAAAATCTGAAGAAAGGTAGGGGTAGGACTCTTTAATAACATAAGTGATGGCAGGACTAGGAGTGATGGGTGGAAATTGGAAGAGTAGATATTCAGGCAGGAGATAAGAAAGAAACTCCTTACTGTGAGGGTGGTGAGACAGTGGCAGAGGTTGCCCAGAGAAGCTGTGGATGCCCCCTCAATCCCTGGAGGTGTTTGAGGCCAGGCTGGATGAGGCACTGAGCAACCTGGTGTGGTGAGAGGTGTCCCTGCCTATCATGGACGTGTATTGCTGACCACTCTTTCCAGGAACATATTCTTCAGTGGCAACTACAGTGGTTATTAAACTCATTTTGAGCTTTTCATATGATTAATTCTTCTATTAAAAACATTTAAAGCAGTGTTTGTGTTAAGTTTCTAAGCAAATGAGTATGGAGATACACTTTGAAGGGGTGGGTATCTATGTGCAATATAGTGCAATATCTATCTATGTGAGGACTCAGCATGGATGAAATCAGCAGATGTGCTTCTATCAGGTTTGGATATGTTAATTAAAATTATGATGACTTATACAGCATAAGATGCTTGTCATTTTAACATGATACACAATAATAGAAGATAATTAATTTAGTTGCCAGTGGACCTCTCCCCTAGGATGATGTTATTGTGCTTGCTAATTAGCTATAATATGCAAATAGTAACATTTCTAAATACTGCATTAACTTTGTCTAACTTTGTTTCAGAGAAAACAGTACAGCAAGAATGGAAAAATTCTATTCCATACAGTTGATCATATATAGATTTGTTTATAGCAGATATATTTATAAAACATATAATAATGTTTGGTTTCAAGCAAGTAGCTGTTTTAATCAGTGCCATTAAATTTTCCACTCCAGTAATGGTGAGTATTGGGTTCTTCAGATTATGAGTATGAAGATGTTAATGTGCAGAACATCTAGAGATCAATAGAATCCATCTCTTAATCACAATTTTGCAGTTCACTTTGTGTTGTTTACACAGAAATGCAATGGTATGAGAGTGACTGCTGAGTTGGAATGTCCAGAAGCTTCATTGTAAGAGAGACCAACACTGGAATTATTTTGTGAACCTTTAAGTAACACCACAAGGGCTGTGCTAATGCAGACTGTTTCTTTGTCATCTTTTAGCCACAGAAGTCCATTTCCCCTTACTACCCTCGAATTTTACACAAATTTCTGTTGTACTATTTTAAATCCTTTTCTATTAATGGAATACTTGGTGAACTTTGAATCCCACAAGTTTTACTACTCCAGGAGGTGGCTGGGACAGACTGATGGTGCTTTCTTCTTTGACTTGGGTCTTTTGTGTTGGGCAAGCTTAAACTAAAATACAGGACTTTAGATTAATTCATATGGGGAAGTTAGTTTAGTGCCACGGGACTACTGTGGAAGACTAGCAGCCTTGGAGAAACCAGATGGGAAGATATATTCGTGTGATTGACTTTAAATCAGTGTTTTCAACAGTCTCTGAAAACCCTGAGGTTTTTGATGGCCTCCTAGGTCTGAAAGACTTTGGTCAAGCTCATCAGAGGGAAGATTTGGTAACAAGGGATAGAGTGAACAAATTGAGCAGCTCATGTCCAGGCAGCTGCTGTGCTGTATGTTGACTGCTGCATGAAAATGCACAATTGTGAAACATTCCATAGAAAGCTTTAAAATCTTTCCTGTGTTTACTGGATGTTGGAAGTTGGACGTGTATTGCTGATATTCAAAAGTACAAAAGGAAAACTCTCAACTTGGAGGAATCAAAGTTTTACAATTAGAAAGGGCTGATGAAACTTGGCAGGTGGGAGCATATCTTCAGTGATTTACAATTAACCACCACATTCCAAATCACTCCTTACCTGTTTTCTATTATGAAATTTGGAGTGTCAAAAATGCATTTGTGCTACTTTATTTCCTTTTGAAATGGTAATTGGTACTGCTGAGGGGCAGTACTTATTGCAGAAAATGAAGTGTGCAGCACAGGGAGGAATTTGTTTCTGAGGAAATGCTGAGAAATTGCAATGATCTGAAAACAGTACACACAAAAGAGCTTCGTTTATGAAACTCCAACCAAACAAATAGCAGAATAAAATAAAACAGCTTTTATTTTGTGCAAGGGCCAATGCTTACTACTCTGCTGCTGACTGCACTTTTTTCCCCATCAAAGTGGGAACAGTGGATTGACACGGGATAAAACTCAGAAGCCAATGGCATGAGGGAAATGCAGATGTATGGAAATGTGATAGGAATGCCCTAAGGTAATGAGGTTTGAACCAATGCATTTGAAAATTACCAAGTGCTCTTTTAATGACTATCCCAGTTTTGATACCTAGTGTAGAGCTGACAGTGGTATAGCCCTGGGGAACTGCATGAAGTTTGACTTTTGTATCTGAAGAACAGAGAGAGTGCAGCCTAAGTGCAGAAAGCAGGTGTGTCCTAATTAAGTGGTGGTAAGTCCTCTCTCCCCCACCCCCTGTGTCCACCTTGATTGTGGTTGTAAAAAAAGACTGTGTTTATGAGCAGCTTTTACAGAGGGATATATTAAGGAAGGAAAAGAGTGAGGCTTCTGAGTTCTTAAATTGATAACTTATGACAATAATCATGATGTCTCAGGTAATAAAGTGGGCTATCTAGCTCGGGGCCTCGGTTTAAAGTTAATATCTTTGAAAGCCAGATGATTGACTGTAATTTTGCTCATAGCGCTTTGCTGGAAGCAGTAAATAAAAAACACACTGCACTTTTCATCAGGAGTGTCCAAGTGCTTTCCACACTGTAATCAATTAATTTTTATGAGTTGGTGGCCATGGTTATTTTCCTTTTTCTGCTGGAAGAATTGGAAGTATGAGAGCAGCAACCAGAAAGCATGTAACAGAGCAATAGCAAAAGACTCCCAACTCCTGGGTCTAGCTGCACGGTTTTACAGAATTATTTTGTGTTTGAAAGAGAGGAGATAGAGTTGCAATTGTCCTTTCAGAAATATCTTTGAACTGGCATTAGCTTGTATAATGGCAACAGACTGAGCTGGTGCTGCCAAGATGGTCCATTTTGACACTTAGGGAAAGAAGAAGTTGTATCGATCAGCTTGGCTAAAAAGCAACTCAACTGAGCTACAGTGTAAAAAGGCAGCAAACAGCAGCTGAAGCCAGGGATGGCTCAAAGTTATTTCAAAGCACTGTTCAGGTGTGTAAGCTCCAAGCAGATTCCACAAGATGTGGACACAAATGATGTGTCTTAGAAAAAGGAGCTCTTTCCCATTTGTGTATAAATGGAGATAATTTTATTTGCAGCCACTTAAATACCAGCAGGTCACTGTTTTCACTTTGAATCACAAGCATAGTAAGTGAGTGAGTGTACAGGCAAACTTGTCAGCTTCCCTTTGGTACTCTTTTCCCTGTTATAAACAAAATAAGAATGTTAGGAGTAAAGTTCTTATTTTATTGTCAGGTTATGGAAAGCATGAGGGAGAAACTTTTCCATTTCCTTTAGGTTTTCTCACAGTTTTCCTTGCAGTTGCCACATTGTTGCTCTTGCATTTTGGAAAGCTGCATCTGACACCGGAAGAAAATGCACCTGTGTATGAACTGCAGGTAGAATAACCTAAGAAAGTGAATTTCCTGGGATTAGGTATCTCATCTTCCCAGTTTCTCACACATGTACATATTTTTCTAAAAGGAAGATAATCCTGTGGCACTAGCTGCAGGTTCTCGAGGTTTCTGATCCATCCAACAAGTGATTCTTCGGAGCGAACCACAATTGTGAAGGGAAAATAAGCTATAATTGCTTATACCTAAAGCATCAGCTTCGGAGTGGTGTTGCTGCTGTCAGAAACCATTTTAGGCCCCAGGAAATAAAGCTTCTCAAGAAACACTTCTCATCTGCTATTTCTAAATCACTGAAGTATGCAAGTATATTTGAAAAGCAAAGAGCTTATGATTATATCTGCTTTTATAAGTTCAACTGTAATCAGCAGACTAGGAACAGAGTGCACAAGTCATTTTATCTGCATTATTTGTAGAGAATCTCTGAGAACACAGGAGTCCTTCTGACCTAGTTAAACTCCTGCTATTTTGAAAATGATTGTTAAAAAGCCATCAATACTTCTCTGAGCCGACATACTCACTTGTTGCCCGGTAACCAGAAGGATGGAGCCTTCTTTCCCATGTACCACTTGCCGGTAAATGTGATCTAAAATTAAGAGTTCACTCCAGCAGTTCTGAAGCAACTTCATTTGGTCATCAACCTGTAAAGCAAATACAAATGTGGGTGGCATTGCTTCTGGGGTTGAGTCTTACACGGCACTACAGAGTCAGTCCTTCTGCAAGCAGAAATGTTATCAAAATTTATTCAATCACAAAATGGCTATTCTCAGCTGAACAAGGAAGGCATCACTGCAACCTTTATCCATAAAATGCATAGAATATTTAATAGTGATTATATTCCAGGAAAGCAGAACTACCACATTGTTGCAAAATCAAACACTACAGAACTAGTTAATGCTCATATTAAAACAGTGTGTTGTGTTCTTATTTTATCTTCAGTCTGTGTTTGCATTAGAAGAGATCTTAACACCTAGACACAAAGGGCAGAATTGTGCCAACACTCTCTGTTCTGAAATTTCAAATACTTGGCAAGCTTTGGCTTCCAGTACTAGGAATACTTTTTTATCACAGCTGCTATTGTCCCTACAGTCATACTTAATGAACATTTGCTTACATACCTTCTATAAGCTAGACATCCACAGGCAACAGAGATGGAGGTGTGGACAGAGGTGTGGACTTTATAAGTGCACATATTAGTAAGTCAAAGTAAAGTCAGTGCTGCCAAAAAGTCAGCCTTGCTCTGTACCTATGCCATCTCTGCCCATGATAATTCCTTTCTGTTCAGATCACAGAATAAGGGTGATTCTGTATTAAAGATCTCTTCATCTGCCCACAACGTGTATTTTACTACAAAACTGTATCAACCAAATAAACTGTCAGCTCAAAAGAAGATGGGAAATTAGCACGTTCATAGACTCCCTACAAAAACTAGATTCAAAAGAAAGTTATATTTGAGAAAATATCTGAAATTCACACATTCCAGTGCTCTTGTCTTTTACAAGAAACGGTTTTGTGATCACCTGTCCTCTGTACAATAAGGTGTTACAGAAATCAAATAAGTCATGCTAACATGATAATTCCATTCACAATTAGCATTTCACACAAAGATACATCTGGAGGAAACAAGCTGTGAGACAGTTCAAACATTCAGCATCCATGTCATAACAACTAATACCTAAATAAGCAGTCAGGCATTTGATTATAAATGACATATTTCCAGCTAACTCGTTTATCTCAAACACAGGCCTTTGAAAACAAAGTACACTTTACAGGTCTGGCTTTCTGAAGACCCCAACAGCAGCTCCTCTGCAATCAAAGCTCACCTCCCGAGCTTTAACATGTCATTACTGAGCCAGTGCTGTGAGAACACTATGAGATGGCAAAATCACAAGAAAGAGAATGCTTTGCACATAGTCTGCTCCTGCTGTTCTACAGGACTCATAAAACTAGCAACAGCCAACATCTGCTAGTGGTTCACAAAACCTGCTCCTCTGTATTCACTGTCATTTAACCGCTGAGAGCCTATAAAATGAACAGCAAAAAACCCCCACAATACGCATCCAAAACACTGTAGTGCCTTCTCAAGCCTATCAGATCCAGCTGCTTTGGCCATTTTAAGAAAGCTGGTGGGGCAGGAGAATACTTCTCAGTCTGCACTAGAAAGAAGCAAAGATGGAATGGATGGCCACGAATTAATAAAATATAGGGCAAATGATCAATTCCAGCCTATTCCTTAAAGGCATATAGAGGAGGGGAAAAACATATTTTATCTGTGCTAATGCATGCAAAATGAAAAAGAGAAAACATAGATAACATTGAATTAAAATGGTTACACATCACTACTTATGTTAAAATGAGCTGGTGAACTTTATGACATGTGTAACTTCAGCCAGAACACAAACACCTTTGTGTTTCTGTGGCACATCATTAAATTAGTTGCAAAAGCACATTCTCTGGCAGAACAAACAAAGAAAAATAATCAGCCTTTCCCCAGAACATGTGTGTGCCTTAAAATGATCCTAAAGGAAAATATGTGGAATTTTGTGGAGGAAGTGAGTTCTGGAGAAAAGGATTCTCTGCTGAAAAAGCAGCTTTTGGACCTCAGGCTTCTGACTCCAAAGCCAAAGCATGCTAGTCTTCCATTAACAGGTAGCAGGAGGAAAGATAAGATTCTATCACCAAGATAACTTAGGTCCAGTCTTGGACTTCCTGTAATCAACATAATTTTCAATCATGAAATACACTGAATTAGAAACTTGTGCTATTGGGTAAATTTTTTTACTTTGTGGAGATCTTTAAGAGTATCATGAATGTTTTTACAACAACAACAACAGCAAAAGTACCCTTTTTCCCAACTCCTGGAAATGCTTATAATTAAAAATTGAACACTATGTGGCCAACAACCAGCTGCTGCAAGAGCACTCCCCATATTTGCAGCTGCTCCTTGCCATAACAGAACATTGACACAAGGATGCAGTGAACACAGGTTTGAACACAGAATTCCCTGTTGGGACGCCCAAGCTCCTTCACTGCCAGTTGGAATTGTAAGGTGACTTTGGATCACTTTTCTGAGTTCTCTGACAAGGATTAGAAAACCAACACGCAGGAGAATACATTTAGATGGAGCTACTAGTTTGCATAATTAATCTCACATATATACAGAAACCATGTCGGATGCTTCCAGGAGTGGGAAAAACAGCCTTTCAATTTGAAGTGTAAATGTCTAATGGATGACACACCATCTCTTGGTGGGACAAAAAGATGCTCTTGGAAATGGGAGTGTCACCTTTCTCTGCTGAACACCAGACTTGCACTCAAAAGGGCCCTGAGCTTTTTGGTCCAGCACTCAGTGGGAATTTGTTAGGCTGGCTGAAGCCTCTGTTGGCACTTGAATCATGCACTATCAACTGTAGCTAAAGGAAAGACTTATCTGAGAAATGCTGGTTACTCATCTGAAAAACTATTTGTGCTGATGTTGTAGACGAGGAAGGCGAGAGCAGCACAAGAAGAGTATTGTTGTGGAATCTGTGCTTCCCACAGCACAGAATGTTAATCATTATAAACTTTTGTTTTCTTTGAAAAACACTGAAATTGCCAAACAGCAAAATGAAGAATAATGTGTATGCTTTGCTGAAATGCACCTTAATCTTATCAAAACCACACTGTGCCTTTCTTTTAGAAAAATATTTCACAATATTTAGCATACTGTAACCAATAACTGCAGATTTATCACAATTTTTCTCCTGAAGACGTATTTTCAGCTTGAAACTTGATGAGTTACCTGTTAAAAATTTCATGGTCATGTTTTTTTGTGTGTTGTTCTAAGTTAAATATTTTCTTTGTAATTATTGTTGCAGATACAGTTAAACAATGCACTCACCTTTTACCCAGTCTACTTGCACCACCCTTTCTAAGAAGTTGGAGAATCCTTTTTCATCTCTTTTCATTTTCATCAACTTGCATTATTGCTTTGGGCTATTCTGCTACTAAAAATTTAAAAGGGTATCTAATGACATTAAAAAAATCTGATTGAAATTTATGTAATGAAACCATGTTGGATTCAGCTGAATTGTTTTTACTTTTGCTTCTAAAATGGAATGCCAATGTAGAAATAACATGAAGCATTCGTCTCCCAGTGACCCTTTTAAATTCTATGGCCATGGAGTAGCCATTTCCTAGTGAATATGAAGTGATTAAACATCTGTCTGAATTGTTCAGCCTGAATCATATAGGTTCAAGGGATGGTTGAACTTCCTTGCAAATGTAGTTAGGAAATCACTCACACGTCATTGCAGACATATAGATCAAGTTGTTACTCCATTCTCTTACGCTGCAGTGAAGCAAATCACTCCAAGTCAAAGTTTTATAAGACAAGTGCACTCCAGAGACTAATATTTACTTCTGAATGCATGCATGGTCTCCAAATCACTACACTGGTAGAGAAGGATTTGGATTCTTCAGATGGGTTGCTTCTAACAGTGGGAAACCTCCTGTGCAAGGCTGCTGACAAAAAGCAGCCTATAACATCCAATGCAGATTTAAAAGTAAAAGCACGTCACTTTCAGAATCAGTGAATGCCCCAATAAAATGTAATTATTACCTATAACCTCAGTAATAAAACGCTACAAAGTTCAAGAAAAAATGATTGAATATTAACTTGGATTGTTACAGCTCTTTACTAGAAACCTGGGTGCTATATTAAATCTTTAGGTTGAGGCAGGGAGTGATCTTTACAGCCCCGTGTTAGTTTAGACAATGCTCCTGAGAAGCTAATGAAGATCCTACTGAAAAACAAGACCTTTCCTTTTACAGATCTTTGGGCTCCATTTAGAAAGTATTGCCCCTTATTAAGAGGAAGGTAAATGGCAAATCTCAGTTCTTTAAACATCAGATAAAAGGACTGTTACAATAAACTTTGTGCGCACATATGCATTATAATGCTCAAATGCAACATAGAACACACCTGGTTTTTTTCTCCTTTTCCTCACATTTATCCCTGTGCAAACTGTATAAAAAGGGCTTAGTATTCCACAGTCAGCAATATTTCTCATGAATTATAAATGTGTTTTTCTTGGGTTCTGTTTTTGAGTGTTTGGGGTTTTTTTAACTGAAAATAAGAAAAAGATTTCTTTTTAGTCCCATCTGAAAAATTTGCTTACAATGCAGTGTTTCTCTCCTGTCAAAGTGAATGCAAAGATAAGGAAAGAGGAGAAGTAATTCTTCTTCTTAGCATCTGTTTCACAGGGTGAAGGAGGAGGTGCCTGCTTCGGAATTGGGCCCATAGAACTCTAAATCCTGCTACTGGGATTATCTACTGATAGTACTACAGCATAAGTTTATGCATAGTTGGGTCTATAATTAAAACAAAGGAACTAAGATAATGTTGTGTAGTTTGTTTAGCAATTTTGGTACTAATAATGTTTGGTTCCTTTGAATGGAAGTATGTATGTTTTTTCTAATTTCAACAAGCTAACTACAAAAGTGTGCTGGGCTAAATTCTTAACTCACATGAAGTCCTTTGACTTCTATGTAAACTGAATGAGAATCAGGCTCACTCACTTCATCATTAGTCACGTGGGGCTGATCTGCTTTTTAGGATGCACAATGATGTCCTGTGGGAATCAGAACACAAGACTGAGTCTAAATAAATTTTATGGCACTGTGAGTTTATTCTTAATATATTGAATCAGCAGTTTGACGCTATTATACAGCAGCCCTTGACTAAAGTCACACATTTTAGTGTTATATGAAAGGATTTCTAAATGCTCCTTTCTAATAGCTCCTTTCATGTTTGGTGATTTATATGATTATATTTTCCTTACAGCTACCCCATGTCCAGCTGACATTTAGACTAAGAGTTTACAGGTAAACTTCACCTCCTACATGAGCTTTTATTTCCAAAATTTCTTAGAAAACAGCAAGACTAAATTTCAGCAGAGATTAGTATCACACACAGGGATGAAAAATATTAATCACAAAGTCCTAGCAAGAACTAAATTTATTTTCCACAAAATAAATATTCTATTAAAACTCAATCAACAGAGTATAATATGGAAAATACTTTTAACTTGTGACACAAGAGACATGCTAACTTCAGAAAGACCCTTTAATATGGTAAGAGGCAGGCAGAGTAATTACTCAACACGCTTAGGGTTCTGTTCTTTCAAGTGCTCTATGCATCAGAACACTGCTTTTTGCATGCATTAACACAAGATTCCTTACATTGGCTTGTGCTTAAACTACACTATGTGGTTACTCTTCAGTTTAATAGTGGTTGCATTTATTTCCAGTACATCTGTTCTAAGGGGGCGTGGAGTATGGCAAAAGGGCAAGCTACAAGAGAATTATAACCTTCCTCTTCTATCAGATAACATCTGCAAAGGTTGGTTTGTGTATGGGAATGTATTCATAGTTGTATTAATGGGAATATTCAAGTAATCTTCTGATATCTTGCCTAAAAAGGAGTTATTTTAACATCACAGCCATTGAGAAAGGAATAATACTGCAGGTAAGTATTAATGATAAGTAGGGTTGGATGCTGATAAACCACACAAAGAATGAAATACACTGGATGTTCCATACAATTCCTAATTCTAATCAAATCAGTGGGTTTGTATTTTAAAGGTCGTTTATCTTTTGATTGCACAGGATTGCAATCTTTTGTCAGTTATGAAGATATAGAATCATAGAATAGTTTGGGTTGGAAGGGACCATAAACATCATCAAGTTCCAATCCCTCTGCCATAGGCAGGGACCTTCCCACTAGATCAGGATGCTCAGTGCCTTGTCCAGCCTGGCCTTAAACACCTCCAGAGAGGAGACATATATATATTGATTTATATTTCATTTTTCATAGTCCTCTTAATACTTTTGACAAACACCCATATTGGAATCACTAATCCCTCACTATATCCCTCTGCCCATATTGGAATCACTAATATAGTATGCTAAACAGCATAGAAAGTCACCTGTAATAAACCTTTGGCAATAGAGGCTGACATTATTGTAAAACACTTCATTTGCTAAACAAATGTATTCCACTGTGTTTTCCTTTGTTTTGTAATAGAAACACCAAAAAACCCACAGCAAAAGAAAGCAGTAAGAAATTATGAGAAACAGTATCTTCAAGATGTGAAAGAAGCTGGTATACCGAGGATGAAAAAATGCAGAAAAGTTGTCTTATATCTCAAGAGCTGCAGCAGTAACAGTAAGTCACAGGGGCAAAGATTAAATGAGAAAGAAAATCCAATGATAAGGGAGAAAGTGGAAGAAAATTCAGCATTATGAATGGGGTTTGTCCTGTATTAAACCAATATCCATCTGACTTGATAGAAAAAGTTGTTTTTTTAACACCACCAAAGGAAGCTGTAGTTACGCAAGAAGGTTGTGGAGAAGTAGAATGAGTGATGCATGATCCAGTGAGCAATGTACACAGGACTGATCCAAAAGACTTAGTGCTTCTCTTTACATCTTAAAAGCATTGCAGGAGGCTCTCGGCACGTAGCTACTACCTTTTAGCTAAATACTTTCCACAGTGAATTTTGTCTTCAAAGAAATTAGCTCCTTTCCCAACAAAGTCAAGTGTAAAAGTGCAGACAGGCTCATGCTATTAAAAAACACAGGAAATGTTGATTGAATGAATGTTTAAGGAATAGACAAGTGTGTATATAAATGGTTTTTCCATTTATCCTTTCATTTGGCTTTGTTTCACTTATTCACACTTCCTGTTTCCTGTATTCTAATTTGGAAATCTCTGAAGTATCATTAAAGTAAGGTTGTCACAGCTTTGCCCAGGTCCCATATAGACATGATCTGCTCTGCAGATAAGATTAATGCTGATGTTTAAAAATATCCCTGAAGAAACTATTTTTATTTGGGCTGCTTCTTATGTTGATGAGAAGAACTTCTGTAGCACCAAACACAGAAAGAGCAGGAACATAGCAGGCAAAAATGACTGTAAACTGTGACACAGCTCAGGGACCAATAAACAATAAATCAGGTTGCTTTGATTACTCCCCATTAACCCATGAGTGTGCCACACACCACAACTGTGGGAGCAAAGCTTTATTTGTTTTGGCAGACCTTGTAAGAAATTGGCAACATTTTTTCCAAAAATAATTTTTTCCATGTCTTGTGTTCAAATCTTTGTCAGCCTCCCAGTAGCCTAGATCTGAGTACCATTTACTTTGGTTTGTTATTATGTTTACTATGACTTTTATTTTTGGAGATTAATCATTACCAAAATATTATCTTGGTACTGAAATGCAAGGCAATTTATTAAACAATAAAAAACCCAATTAAATAATTATAAATGAATGCAAGATTATACAAATATTCAGCATAATTTCACTGACAGATAATGGATTTAATTATGTTTCCCCATTCTAGGTATGGTATTGTACAGTATCCTGAGCTTGGATGGTTTGTATGAAATTCTTTCTTTATAAATGCCTTTGGTAATGATGCTACAATTCACATGCAAGCAGAAATGCAGAAATGCGTGGGCTTCAGCAGAAGACTTCAAGGAGCTAGTCCTTAGTTTTATTGCTTTTTATCTGTGAAGACTCTGAGAATGTACACATTTTTAAAGTGCCATCTAACAAGAACCAACTTCTAAATTCAGCTTCTAGCAACAGCATCTTCTGTATTTCCTCTTGTGTGAGCAAACACAACACCAAAATCCAATCTACTGTGTCAAATATATGCATTTTGCAAGTACTTGACTATTTGATAAATGGAGTTGAATCCATTTTCTTTAGGTTACTTTTAACAAGTGAAAATGTTCATAGTTTATTTTTCAGCCCACATGTTGCATGCAAATGGCCTCTTTCTAAAGTGCAGCTTGAATATCAAGTTCCCTGAGATGTCTTAACTAGATTCACTGAGAGTACTTATCCAAAATATGCAATTAAAATGCAATTCATTTCTAGATATCATCAATATTCTGTCATTGCATAAGGGGAATGGACTACATGACCCATGAAGTCTATTCCTACCCTCATATCTATTACAATTACCTTATATTAGTAAAATTGTTTTTTAAGGTCACTTATATGTGGTGGTTCCCTTTATGCAAATATTTGGTACATCTGACCATTCCTGTGTGTTTCTTCATGTTCTGTTTTGAATGGTTTCAGTATGGGTAGAGCATCAAACGAAGCAAAACCAGATATTTTGTAAATAATTCATGAAACAATGTTCTGACCCTTATTCCCTGCGAGACATCCATATAATGAGCCACCCAAATGAAGCAGAGAAAAGCTCCACTTCCCCTGCCATGGGTGTGCCCCTGGTAGAGTCCTCAGGGTCAGAAACCTATCAATCTCTTTTCACACATGAGCTAATCAATTCAAAGAGGGAACTGCCAATGAGCTATTAGATCAATATGGTGAAGTGTGGAGATTGATCTGATCCCAGAGTGACTACATTAACAGACTCGTCAGTGTGACCTCTGCCCTGTGGCACGCATTATATGGGATTGCAAGTCTGATATCTGAAGACCTCAGGTCATTGCTTTTAATAATCTGCTTTGCTGAAAGAATTAAAAGTAAATCTATAAAGGGATAAAGGATGAAAATATGAAATCCTTTCTTCTCTTCTCTTGAAGAAATCAGCAGCAACCATCAACATGGACTGTCTTGGACAGAAACCTGCTCAGCTGTGCCTGGCTATGGGAACGGGTGGTAATATGTTTAAAGCAACCGGTGACATTTTGCTCTCCTGTCAAAAATAATTAATAAAAGATAAGGAAAGCAAAATGATAAAAAGTACTAGCTGTGTGAAAATCAATTTGGGGCTTGGAATAATTACTCCATTCAGTTTATATGAACAGACAGATTGAAAGCTATACTGGATGACTTAGCTGGTGTGAGTTCATGGCAGCTGCCTCTGCAGGGCTTACAGAGCTGCCCCGTACTGAGCATGGGCTTTGCCTGACAAGCAAAATGTCCCCAATACTTGTATCAACTCAAAGTCCACCCCCGAGCTAAGACTGAGTGGTCTTAATCCAAGGCAGGGAAAGGGAGGTAGGACTTTTTAACAGGATATGTGATGGCAGAACTAGGAGTAATGGATGCAAATTGGAAGAGGGGAGATTTAGGCTGGAGATAAAAAAGAAGTGAGAGTGGTGAGACACTGGAAGAGGTTGCCCAGAGTTTGTGGATGCCCCCTCAGTCCCTGGAGGTGTTTAAGGCCAGGCTGGATGAGGCATTGACCAACCTGGAGTAGTTGGAGGTGTCCTTGCCTATGGCAGGGGGGTTGGAACTAGATGATCTTGAAGGTCCCTTCCAACCCAAACCATTTTATGATTTTGTGATTTTCATTTAGGCTGAAGGCCAGTGATTTTGGTTAGTGTTGATCAGATGAGTAGAGTCCAGCTTCCCAATATTGAGAAGGGACAGAAGCAGACATCCTTTAATATTTTCCTGTCCCCTAATCAGCCTATGCTGGTGAGTGTCATCAACGCTACAGCAAGGCTGTACACGAAGTGACCACAAGCTATGCTATAAGAAGTCACTTCAGGCCTCTTTTTAAAGAATAATCTTCTTGATTAATCTTCAGAGATGCTGAAAAATGTACACTTTGTCATCTAGTAGCATGATATTAACATTATGAATATTTTTAAAATCCTGAACAATCTCATTGCAATGAAATATTTATGTATATAACACATTTTAATACTGTATTTTTATTGTACCAAACACTTTTATTGTTCATTGTGTAATTGAATCAATGAATTAGAAGAGGTTGCTAAAAAAGAATGAATGCATTTTTAATGAAAATGAATGATATGGCTTCTGTTAGTTGCTAAGAATAATGGCAAATCTATCAGGTTTCTACAGATGAGAACTTTGTGAGTTGCTTTCAGAGTCCACACATTGAGTCTCTTTTTACTGTAACATAGAAAAACAGACCTAGTGATCCTATTCAGAGTTTTATTTGTCCTCTATGTGTATGATCTCTCTTTCACCTTGTGACCACCTGTCTAAGCATGAAAATATCAATCTGTTTAGCAGATACAATTCCAGTTGTAAAACACTTATTAAAAATAACGCCCTTTCAAAGCCTAAGTGGAAGAACCTAGCTGCCTGTACAACACCACTGGGAAACATTTCTGAACTCCTGGGTTAATAGACAGGGGAACTGGTGAGAACTGTGTACATTAATAGTGAGAACATGGACTTTTTAATGCTCGCAGAAGCTTGAATCCTCAATTTGCTCCACAGTCTAAATTACAAATACTTTCCAGGTACAAAATCCTATGTATAAAAAAATCGCTATATTTATACAGCACTGATCAAAGTCTGAACAGTGCAAAAAATATTACATAAAAAATTAAAAAAGCAGTTGCAAAATTGTCTCTGAATCCCACACAGATATTATGTTCTCTGCAATGCAGCATGTTATATTCCATTGTTTTGCAATGGATATAAAAATAGATAATGAAATTTTATATTAGTACAAGGTACATCTATTCTGGAGGATGGACTTTTAATCTTAGAAATATATATGCATTTTACAATGGGAGGTATGTCACTAAACTTTAAAGATAAGGACTCTAATATTTCTTCTATCTTTAGGTAGAAACTGAGACCCACCATGAATGCATGCATGCATGTATATCTATAGTACCCAAAATGCTGCAGTATTACTGCAGGACTTGTGTGAATTTTTTGAGACCACGTAATTCATAGTGGGAAACTGCAATTAATTAAATCACACCACCAAAACAGGCACACATTTTCATCTAGCATTATGATGTGGTTTTTACATCAATTTCTTCCCAAACAGAAAAGCTATTCTAAAATAGAGAAGGTTTATACTTAAAAGGGATTTAGAATTATAATTAGTATACTTGTATCTTTCCATTTGTAAAGCAAAGAATTTAACACACAGCCAAGAGTACTGGCCTCAGAGGGGCTGTGATTCAGGAAAGCATGTTTATTGAAGCATTTGTCCCCATCTCACTGATGAGAAGAGATACTTACACATTTTCACTGAAATGACTGTGATTTAACAGTGCAAGGGCAAGGGAAAGTAAACTTACAGCTCACACACAACTGAAATACCTTTTCCATGAATAATAATAATAATAATATATTTTCCTAATTCAGTATTTCACATTCAACAAGTGCTAGGAAGTAAATGCTGCCTCCCAATGGAAATGTGCAGTTTGTTTCTCAATGAAATAAACCTCAAAAATTTCTCATCCCATTGTTTCACCAGATGTTTGATCTTTAAGTTCCTTGTAGTAAGAACTGAACATTTTTCATTCTGAATATTTTGTTTCAGGAGCTTTCTATCATGGGTTGACAACACAGATTTTCTGGATTAAGGAAGTTGTTTTTTCTTCATAAAAACAACTACTTGAAAATTGCTCAAGTAGCAGGAATATGAGGAAGCAAAACTGGATTAGTGACAGAAGCTCATGCTGAATACAATTTATCTTATAATTTTTCAATTTATCACATTACTCCACAACTCATAACTGCAGTATCATTGTCACACATGTCCTACTAACTGACATGTCTGTCTGCTCACAGAATCTATGGCTGCATTAGAGATATCTGCTTGTAGCATCAATGTTGATGGTTGTTAGGTATCTGTGTACAAATAAGTGATGCACATTATTTTATAATCAATGAAACATGTCACGAGCTTCTGTTTAATACAAAATTGACTGAATGGATTTAAAAAAAAAACCAACAAACCTCTATCAGCCTCCACTGTAAGAAAGAACTTACAGGCAAAGATTGTTCATGAAAACTTTCAGAACAAAAAGATAATCTTCTGGGAAAGCTGCAGTAGATTGACCATACATGTTCAGAATCAAAATGCTTCCTCAGCCTCAACAGAATAATAAATGCTTTCTAGGTAACCACTGCATCTCTTCTGATAACACATATATTAATAAATTAAAAATGTCTGTAGATTGACAAGTGGTTTATGAGCTTATATTGGAAAGTCAACAGCTAATTATGAAAGCCTGACTTGACTAATCAATTATTCATATGAACATTAGGTGCCTATTATATGCGTAAACATGGGATTTATATTTCCCCAAAGTTACTTTCTAAACTGACAAACTAAAAACATGCAAATTTGGAACAGAAAGAAATGGTGCTATTATACACTTATTGCACATGCAGAACTCCCTCTGAATTACTCAGGGAACACTGAATCAGGAGCCTTGGTCCTCTGATGCTGAGCAGCACAGCAATAACATCACATGGCATCTTGTATTAGTTATGCATATAATATTGATTGAGCTCATTCTTGCTGGTCATGTCTCAAATTCATATCATGTTAAGGAGGTGGGAGAAAGAAGTATCCCTGGATTGATAATTGCATTATATTTTTATGCTTGTTGAACATGAGATAATCTGATAAATTAATAAACCCGTGGCTTTTGAGTGGGGGAACAATAAGCCTTTGAATAAAAGCATGAGTGAAACAATTGTGTTTTGTAAAGGTTTATATTTGCTTCATTCCTCACCTCCTGTATGTAAATATTGGGAGAGTGCAGTATTACAAAATAGATTCACTAGTGTTTTAGTTAATTTGTGAGGCACAAAACAGAGTAGGTAATGCACCATTGTCCTTTGCATTTAGAAAAGAACAGGCTCTTAAACAGAATACAGCAACAGGGAAACCAGAAATAGATGTGGCCAGACACCTGCTGACAAACAGTGACAAATCCCACTGACACTGCTTTGACCCCCAGTTAGTCAAGATTTAATTAAGGAGTATAATTGCATCAGTGGAACAGAACACTAATGAGTGGTGTTTTTTCTTATGGGTAATTACACATAAGAATACAAAGCAAGATAGGCCTCTAAATATATAATTAAAATTAACAGTAGATAACAACAATCAGAACCCTAAGTACTTTTTTTCTTTTAATTTCTCTCCAACGATGCGGGTTGAATCAACACAGATATTATCTGTTTAAATGCTAATGAATGGTATTGGCCCTATCCTCTGTGTCTGTGAGTGTGCCGATAACAAGACCTTGGTGGCACAATGCACAGCAGGAAGGCTGGCATGTGTGGCTTTGCCTGGCTCTGCCTCTCCATGTGTTTGTACCATGCAGGGGTGGCTTGGGCTGATTTTCTAACAGATGACATTCTGTTGCTATTCTCTTACAAGTAACACATGCTCTAGATTTCATTTACCCAGTGTGCTGATTACTGGGAGGGCATACGTTACAAATTGTTGCACTGTGGCTGCAGTATACCTTTACATCAAATAATACAACTTTCTTGTGGCAGTGCTATTTTATGCTTATTCTCTGGAATTTATTTCGGGACTCTTTAGGCAGTTGGACGAAATAGCTGAAATGTCTTTGTCTAAGTGGTACATCACAAATAATGCAGATGATGGTAAGGGAAAAACTACTTTCCTATTTTCCATAAGGTTTAAAAGAATGTCTGTGCAGGTTGGGAGCAGCCCTCTGCCAGGATTACTTTATCTGCTCCCAGCTGGTAGCCTGCACTTCATGACAGCCTTTTATCCCTTATCAAAGCAACAAGTGGAAAAGCAGACCCTCCTGCCTGTTCAGTTCTCCCTGTAGAATTTCTGATTTCAAATCTTTTCTTTTAACAAGTTCTTACATTTCCTTCCTACTGCTGCAGGAGACACTAAATATGTCTCTCAAGCCTTTAGCCTACTTACCTAACTTAAACTCTGAAGGATGTGAAAGCAGGAGAGAAGAACTGCATCACAACAGGACATTATCTGAAGGCACTGATTGAAATACAGACCCTGATTCTGTTCACACCAGAGTGCTGAGAGTTTAGCAGTTGAGTTCAGTAACAAATCCTAATTGCTTAAACCGTATAGTACCAATATCACACTTCAATTGCAATTTCATGCTGAGATGTGAGTTAGGCTTAAATTTCATCTACTGATTTACTAATTGACTTACTTATATAAGCACAAATTCTACTGTAAAAAAGCAAAGCAAACAAACAAAAGTGAAACTTAAGACATACATAGTACGCTTGCTTTGATTTCTTTAGCTGTTATGAGAAAAATTTAAAAGAAGGTAGAACTAGAAGATACTTAACTATAATCAATGTGAATTCTTTCTGGCAAAATTTGCCCATTAAAACTGAGCAGTTACTTGTTATTAAACCAAATCTAAATCTAGTACATTCTTTATGTAGTAAAAATGTACATCCCCCTTTCCTTAAATCATGCTGTCTTGGAAATGCAATTCTAAACCAGTTACTACATCTGGACTAGGAGTAATGGAGGCACTGAGCAACCCAGTGTAGTGGGAGGTGTCCCTGCCCATGGCAGGGGGGTTGGAACTTGATGATCTTTAGGGTCCCTTCCAACTCAAACCATTCTATGATTCAAGCTGTTCTCCACCAGGCTCCTCCATGCACACTTAGCACCTTCTTCTGTGGGTACAAAAGATGAAGCAGGGGTCAGATCCTGGTCCTGCCCCACCAGCAGTGCTGCCTGTCCTACAGCACTCAGTATAATTAGACCTCTGTACCCAACTCTACTCAGTGGAGCTCATTAGAGACTTTTAAGGCATGTAAAATGACAATTTGGCTCGGAGCCCTCTGGTGCTGGGCTAAGATGTGGACAGCATTTTTACAAGGTGCCTGAGGTAACAGTTGTGGGCAGAGCCCCAGTAAAAGTAATCTTGAGATAGAGAGTCAATATCTTTTGATTGCTCCCACGAGCCGGAGTACATGTGAAAACCCCACCAAAGCTGATGTGCAATAAAGGACACGGGGTGGTAAAAATTGCGCAAATGATTTGGCCGTTTCTATCCTTCAACAGACACGGAGATGGTATAAAATCCGAGACTCTCCACAGCGACTTACACCCAGGTGCAGAGTGAATCCCTGACAACTTCTTCTCCCACACTTTTACCTGAAGGGGGCTACAGAAAGGCTGGGGCAGGACTTCTTAATAAGATATTTGATGGCAGGACAAGGAAAAATGGATGCAAATTGGAAGAGGGGAGATTCAGGCTGGAGATAAGAAAGAAATCCGTTGCTGTGAGGGTGGTGAGACACTGGGAGAGGCTGTGGATGCCCCCTCAATCCCTGCAGGTGTTTAAGGCCATTGAGCAGCCTGGTGTGGTGGGAGGTGTCTCTGCCCATGGCAGGGGGGCTGGAACTAGATGATGTTTAAGGTCCCTTCCAACCCAAACCCTTCTGTGATTCTATGATTTTCATTCCTGTAAGGCCACCCCTGCCCAGCCCATGAATGAATGAACAGAAGAGCCTGTCACCCCCCCCTTCCCCCCCATTGCCCGGCAGTTCAAAAGGAACTCCCAAAATAGCAGCAAGTGGCAGATGCCAAAATGGAGGCGGCGGGCGCGGGGCCTGCTCCTGCAGGTGCGACAGAGGTTGGAGAGAGCTCAGCACAATTTTTATGTAGGGGAGCAGGCCCAAGGAAAACTCACACGCCATAACCAATTGTGGACAGAGGATCATCTATCAGCAGACAAATGCAGGAACTCCAGAATGTCTCTCCTCAAATGAAATAATATATCTTTGAAAGCCAATGCCCGTTTTAGGCCTGAGGCCCATATATCAAGCCTGAGAGGCTTGTGGATACGCTCCAGGGCCATTAACCTTCCACCTGTTTCCCCTTGTCCTTCAGGATGAGACCCTGCCCTTGATTTTACTCCCTTCCCCTGTTCATCTTCCGACACAGTGTAAATGTAAAGCAGAGAGCCTGCGAAATAATTCAAAGGCAATGGACCAGGGACATGGTTACAAATCTCTGCCACTGGCACAGTGACTTATGCAGGCAGTTTGTCACACATGAGCCAGGTGACCTCTGTGACATAACAGAGAAAAATACTGCCAGAGATCAAAAGATGAGATTCAGAGCAGTCTAACTAACTCTGCTGCCTGCTGCCCAGGGCTCTCCTCCCTCACAGGCAGGCGCCTTGGGCTTCTGCTCATTGCTCTCACCTCTTTTTCTTACATCTCTTCACAAATCTGGCCTGGAACCCAAACATCAGAGTTTGCCTCCTCCTGAAGCATCTCTTTTTCCAAAAAAGATAATTAAATTGACAAAGAGACACAGCAAAGTGCCACTCAGCAGATAAAAATTAACACATAAAAAGCAGCACCATTGCAAACAGTGTGTTTGATTTTTGAAATGCGGAAAGTTTTTATGAGCACAGGCTGTCTCTGCTATTGCAATGAGCAAATCATTGAAGCCCAAAACATTTAGTGTAATTTGGCTGTCATGCCAGTTGAAATGAGAGTAGAGTTTGTACAAAAAGTGACGTAATGCACTCCGATAACACACATCTGTACTGATTCCTACTTTACAAAGCAGATACACCACAGAACTACAATAACAGACATTTGGAATGAAGCCTAATCAGACTGATCTTTTAAAGAATCTTGAATTCATTTTTGAAGCTGTGGGCTACATTCAAAGTTTCCCAGCTGTTTTGTACATTCAGGACTTCCCTGCTGGGTGCAGACAAAGAATAAGGCCCAAAGCAGTGTTTCTCTTTCACTCAGCACTGAGTCTGGTATGGACATTTAATTTTGCCTATTCATAAATTAAAAAAATCCCCCGACTGTCACAGTATCCCTGGCATGATGATGAAACGAGAAATACAACTCTTGCTAGATCAGCCTAAATTCAAATCTAATCCTAAATCACTTTGACATTTGCCATCACACAGTTGATGAAAAGCTCAGTTTAACCCATGGATGTATATAAAAATACACATATGCTGAAATACACATACAAACTCAGCATATTGCTTCTGAGTGTGCTAAACATCATCTCATCTGCTATGTCATGCTGTCATATCACATGCCACATTTGAAGATGTTGCAGGTAGCTCAAACCCTTACCCAAAATGATCCAAAAGGGTAGCATTCCACTATGGAAATATATCTGAATCTAAAAGCCTAAGAAAAGTCAGGCACCGGATAGAACCTGATGCCAAATCATAGGATAATAGAATGGCTTGGGCAGGGACACCTCCTACCAGACCAGTGCCTCATCCAGCCTGGCCTTAAACATTTACCTCTGACCACGTGCTTTTTGTGTAAATAGCTGCTAAGTATCAAATAATAATCCATAAAATTAAATGAAGAGATTAAGAGAATTCTAATGAAGATCATTTGGATCTTGTTGGTTTTAGGATAAAATGGTCTTGCTTGAGGGAAATGCCTTACATGAATCAGTTGACAAAACAGACAGATGTTACAACTCCAGTTAATTGTATTTTTGAATACTTACACCTCTCTGCTTCAGGCATTTAAAACTAAAGAAATCAAGGAGTATTTAACGTTTAAAAATAATAATAATTTTGGGCATGAATCATTCCTTACATTCTTTTCCAGCTACAGAAAATTTCTGTTGGGAAAAGTGCTACAGAGTATCAACAGTGACGACAAATTACATTGTCCAGAGAACATCTGTTTCCGACTCCTACCCTGGCACTGCAGGTTCAGAACTTCTGATTTAGTCTTCACAGGCTGCCCGACCACAGAGGAACTGGAAGTTACTGGCATATTCATCTTTTATTATTGGAACACAGGAAAACTTTACCATCATGGTGGGAAGCTCTGTGTCTTTTGAAATACTGGGAAGAGGGGTTTGTTAGTACAGAAAGCCACACACCATGGTTCTTACAAGGAAGGAGAAAACTGGCTCCTGTTCATTGTGCGGATCAGTACATGTGAGTGTGTGATTCTGAGATGTAAATCTCAAACTGGGACGGTATTTCTGTTTCCAAGATGCCAGGTTTGATGGAAGGTTGGGGGGGGTGTGCTGGTTGTTTATTTTTAATAATAATTTTTAATAAAAAAAGGACCAGATTGTCCCAGTCTTGCTTAATGTTCAATATTGCGTCCCTAAGCAAAATATCTCTGAAATCCAAAGTTGCTTCTGTGGGGCTGAGTAGACTGAGGTTTAGTCTGAGTTTTAGGATGTAGACATAGAGAATGTCAGTTTCAAAGCGAGAACTGATCTTTTCTAACTCATTGCACCTTGTTACTGTGACAGAAACTTAGAAAGCCTGTGCTAACTAGCTGAAACTATTATTGCAAAAACCCACTAAGACAATACTAAACAATGGGAGTTTGTTAGATGCCATTTTATCTCACAGTTATTCAGCCTGGAGAAAAGGGAAGAGGTAAAGTTCCTCGTTGGCAGGGACAGAGAAGAAATTAAGACACATTCTTGATAGGCACCATGTGCTAGTTTGATAAAGCTCCAACACTTGACCAGTAAATGTACAACCACAACAGGGATAAACTACTGAAAACTACTCTTAAAGAGGGAGAAACTTCACTAAAACTCCTATTAATCCTAACTAGAATCATGCAGCATGCAGGGAATCAAAAGCAATATGTGAAGCTCCCACTGAAGACGAGAAAGATACACCTAAAAGGAAAAGCACAGAAATATATGTTGTGCCATATTATTAAATGAGTTAGCCATGCAAACACTGACTTTGAGGTGAAACCCTTCTTACTGGAAATACTTTCCTTGAAAGTTCATTTGTAGTCAGGACTATACTTGCAGAATCCTAGAATGGTTTGTGTTGGAAGGCACCTTCAACCCCCCTGCCATGGGCAGGGACACCTCCCATTACACCAGGTTGGTCAGTGCCTTGTCCAGTGTGGAGCCTGGAATGAGAACCTATCTTGTGAACGACAGGTCCGAAACAAAGTAAAGTAATGTTTTTATTTCTACTTAGAGTTATTATTGTTGCTGTTGTTAATATTCCTGTTGTTTATTCACTGCATTATAAACAAGCACCACGCTTTTCCAAGTTCCACAGATGTTCCAAAGACAATTTTTTGAGGCTGCATCCTGTAGCAATTTTGAATTTCTCAAAGACTAGAAAATCTGGATAGAATTGTAGCAATGTGGCCAATATTCAAAATACTGTTGGGAGATTCTAGTTGTCAGCTGGAAATGCTTTTCAAGAGTGCAATATATATTCATATATGTATTAGCCCAAGTAGTACTGGGATAGTATTTGTGAGTAGCTTGCTCTCTTTCTCTCGCTCTGCTCTCCATAGGCTTGCAAAAGCAGGTGAAACTATTTTACATCTTGGTGACCAGGGTATGAACTAAACATTAAGTCTTGGCTTCCGCTTCCACCACCATCTAATTTAGTCTCATATCTCTCATCTACATCTCTATCATCTCACACAATTCTTGTTCACATTCAGGTTGTTACGCCCTAAAACTACTGCGCAGACAACAGACAGGAGGATCAGAGACTTTGGGCAACTTTGCTTCTTATTCTCCCTAAGTATTTTTGCTGTCGCCTGAAGGAAAGGTACTCAGTAGCAAGATGGAAAAGAGAATTCTGACCTGTATAACACGCCCACTCTAAACTTTTCCCTCAAAGATTTCCACCTTGCTCCAAAGGAGTGCACAGGGAGTTTGGGCTGAAACACACTGACTGTTGGGGATATTTTGTGTACAGGTCAAATAACTGTAGCTACTGCCTCCTGTGTATTGGCTACGGTACTGGTACTATTCCCAAGAAAGAGAAAAGAGATAAATAACAAAAAGGGCATTTAAAAGTGGCACAGAGGAAATGAAATCTAAAATGTTGACAAAGGCAGTTTCACAGAAGAAAAGAAGAAACTGGCAGTGTGATGGAAACTGGAAATACACATTCGAGATCTTAACTGGCACATCTTACTTGGGCAGAATTCACATTGGCTTCGGTAAAGTTTTCTGCAGATAAGCAGGACAAGACTGGACCCACAAGCACAACCTGACTTACACCGAAAATCTGCTTAGGTCTCTAAGAGCATTTATTCTCTAAGAGGAGAGTAAGCAGCTGTAGATAAATATTTATCCCCTTTTTCAGGGAATTCTGTCCATAGCACTGAGAGGAGGATGGTTCCCAGCACTCTTCCACTCTTGTCTCCTCATTCTTTGAAGGAGGATGAAGAGGTATAGCAGAAGACTAGACTGCCCTGTCTCTATCCTCCCTGAAGTGCTGCCTTCAGCCTCAGTAAGTAGCTGGTGCACAAGGGCAGCAGCAAACTGCTTCTCCACTGGTGAGGGATTATGACTCAGCCACTGTGTTTGCTCATTACTTGGGACAAACAGAAAGGCTGCAGTTAAGTGTTCCCCCATAAATACCAAAAGATGAAACAAACAGAGGGCACTGACTGTAACACCAGAATAGATGCAATTCTTTGTCACATCCAGTGTCACTTAGTCAGGGTGATGTTTCCTGTATTCAGCAGGCATGCCAGTAAAAGAATTTCCTTGGCATACAGACAACAGGGAAATGTCCTTTTAAAAATCAATTAATACCAACAGAACTCATGGGCTATCTGGAACCATTTCCTATGCTATGGAAAGAACATGTGAATAAGGTTGACTAAGACATTTCACCCTCCCAACCTCCCCATCTATTTCTGGATGTCTTCTTTTGTTCACCCCTTGCTAATTATAGTGGCCTTGCTTAGGTGATATTTATAGTCTTAAAAGAGTTGCCTGACTTGTAGAACACTTTATTTATGTATATTTCCTGTGTTTATTTTTGCCTTAACTATTTTTTAAAATTAAATTTACTTGCCCACGATTTTATTTAGCAACAAATGTCAAAGTATGTTTTCTGTCATCAAATGCAAGAGCCATATTTAGATGTAGAAAGCATTTTTCTATTTCTGAAAACAGATTTTAGGGGTGGCAGGACTGTGACACTCAGCCAGGCTGAGGTGGTGAGGAGAGCATGCACTTCAAAAAAATTTTATAATGTAGTAAGAAAGTGTGCTCTGGTTTTGCTAACCTTAATTCTGAATTAAACTCCCTATCTCTGTCATCTTTCTTCTTCGCATAATCACAGAACGTCAGGGATTGGAAGGGACCTCGAGATCATCTAGTCCAATCCCCCTGCTGGAGCAGGAACACCCAGACCGGGTCACACAGGAAAGCATCCAGGCAGGGTTTGAATATCTCCACAGGAGACTCCACACCTTCTCTGGGCAGCCTTCTCAGTGTTCTCTCACCCTCACCATGAAAAATTTTTTTCTCATATTTCTGTGGAACCTCCTGTGTTGCAGTTTGTACCCATTGCCCCATGTCCTATCATTGGATGTCACTGAGAAGAGCCTGGCTCCATCCTCCTGATGCTAAATAATCATTAATGAGGTCACTGCAGTCTCCTCCAAGCTAAAGAGGCCCATCTCTCTCAGCCTTTCTTCAGAAGGGAGATGCTCCAATCCCTTCATCATCTTTGTGGCTCTGCACTGGACTCTCTCAAGCAGTTCCCTGGTCTCCTTGAACTGAAGGCCCCAGATTTATAGATTAAAGTAGATTAAATCACCTGCTTTAATCCATAAATTGTGGCCAGAGCATCCAACAGCTCTGTCTCCTTTCAGATGCCACCACCAATAGCTCTGTTGGGTGACAGCACTGACCACACATGCTCAACCTTCTCCAGTGGCCATGCAACCAAAGCCTTTCACTGCTGACCTACAGCAGCAGTACAGTTCTTCTTACCCTGAGAAAATGTACCAGAGGCTTAGCCCTGAACAATCTGTTAAGAAAGACTGCAAGATGAGAAGTCTGCATGCTAAAAGACAGCCTTTTGTCACATCCTCTCTTCACTATGAACATCTTTGAGTATTTCCCCTACAAATTTCACATTGGTGGCAAGTGTAATTGCATGCTTCATTAAGGCCTGGATTCTCTGCTGAGGCTTCTCTCTACAGCAATGATTTGACTACTAGTGAAATTAAATTAGTGATTCTAAAGCAAAGAATTATTTGCCTGTGTAGGAGAAATACTCCCCTCTTTCCCCAACACTTATTTTTAATTTTTTTGAGAAAAATTTTTTATCAGATCCAGACATACATATAAGTCAGACTAAAACTCAGCAGCTACACATGACAACATCTTAACTGTTTTGATTACTAATATTAAGGGAATTCCTGGCTCTTGATTTCTGGCAGCTTCCCTGATTGAAAGAACACTGCAGAAATTATATTTCATTGGCTATGTTAATTACATTTCCTGTCCTGATGAACACATATTACAAAGTCCAAAAGCACTTCAACTTATCAAGTTGCCTTTGATTACTTAAGTCTAAATAGCATATCAACCTTTCATCATCCCAGAGAAGGACGTTTAAGATATTCCACTGCTGATGCTTTCTCTTTAAAAACAGCCTGAAAAATGATGCTATTATCTGTTAAATCAGCTTAATGTTTTCCTGTAGCACAATTCCTTATTTTCTACACATTTCTTGATAATTAATGAAAGCTGATGTATTGAGTAATATATTACTGGACCTACCTATGTTTTACAGAAAAAAGAAAAGAACTCCAGAAGTTCTGTTAATCCTATTCACACAAAGTTTGCACTGCTTTAAGAAATAATTTGGAACCATGCTGATTTAGTTGTGCTTACGATACACAAACCCAGTGCTCTGTTTGTTCAGTAGCTGCCCAAACATCTGTGTTGCAGTGTACAGTGTGAGCTCTATAGATAGAGTCCTCTGGAGATATGTGCTGGAGTCACTGTTTATTTCAAGGCCACATTTGCAGCTCATGTAAGCCTGGATGGCAAGAAATGTGTTGCAGAGCTCATCCAGTCTGACACCAATGAATGGCCTAAATTTGCAATCCCGGTGAGTAGTTGTAGGATGAGCTTCTCTAACGTGAAGTGCACCCGCTCTTCCTGCAATCATTCACTAAATGGGCTTGTGCTCACATAGAACTTTGACCTATGACATCCTCACTAAAATAGCCAAATAAATCAAGGTAATACTTTTAGTGAGTCACAAGTCCTTTGGTGCTTTTTTTGTAACTATCAAGGTTTAGTTTATTTTCTGATCCTCAGCCAGGAGAAAGTATCCTGAGAAGTGTTCTGTAGTGCAGGTCTTGTTTTCCTCCTGCCTCAGGCAGAGACTGCTTTCTTTTATGGGCTGAGGAGTACTCAGCATTGGAAGTTGTTGAATTTTCCCTGATGCAGGCTGCTGGGGAAAGACCAGTCCAGTGGAACTGTCTGCATCCTTTCTTGGGGCCAGGTAACCTTTGGACTCCAGAAGCTCTTGCAATATTTTCTTTTTAGCTTTGTACAAAGACCTTTCACCTAAGACAGCTGGCTACAAATCTAGCATCCCCAGGGGATTCCTGAGTTTTCTTAGCTGAGGACAGGATGGATATATCTTGCTTTTATATATACTAAGCTTTCAACAACTCCAGAAGAGCAAACAAAGTCCTCCATTACTACTGGTATCACGAGTCTACTAGGAGGTTATATGTGTATTCTTATTTTCAGCTGTGAATAAAAATCTCTGTAGAAACATTCCTCATGATGACTAAGCAAGTAATCCATGATGTCAAAACACCAGAATTTACTATGTAATTACCAGGCATTCTGACTTCACTAGTCATGTATATATGTTTGAGATTTTAGCAGGTATTAAAGTGACTGCTTCAGATCTTACTGTGACATTATTACTAATCCTAACAATTTTGCTTTATTAATATTTCCATTGATTTCTGACATCCAACATAAAGATGGGAAGATCCGCTCCCTAGTAAATGTGAACATTAGCCTTAAAATGCATACAGAATCTGCAAAATGCAAGTGTATGCTGTAGGTCATTCTGCCCAACCAATACTTTAACCTTTTACATGCTTACTTTAACCCTTAAAAATGCTTACATGTAAAAAACAGTCCAAAAGAGGTGTTGTTAATTCATAGATACAGATGAGAAGACTGTGACAAGCATAAGCTGATAAATGCTTCATGAAATGTTTTAAAATACATTTGCTATTGCTTTAGATCTCCTAAAATCAAGTCAAATGTTAAGCCAAATGGAAAGAAAAAGAGTAAACTTTTAAAATATAGTTCACTGGTGGGTTTTCATTATTATGTCTAGAGTAGTGATGAGAACCAGAAGGAATCCTGAAGGTACCTTCCTCCCCCTTGCTCTCTGTTTTGTGGATTTGGCCTTCATGGTTAACTACACACACGAGAATGCACAAAACGGTATCCCCTGAGAAAGTGAATATTCCAGATAGGGACTTCTGTAAGGATGGAGAGAAATGGCATTCCTCTGTATGCTAAAGAAAATTATAACATCCAGGCATGCTCTGCAACTGTAAATGCAAGGCAGGCAGTGAGCACTACTGACAAGGAAGGAGTGAAACTTTTGTGAGGCCGTACAGAGGTCAGTAACAGTTCTAATAAACACTAAAGCACAGAAGAACTGAATATTCAATCTCTTTGCTACTACTAATTACAAGCTCAGGTAACTACCAGTTTTTCCTTGGAATGGTCTGCCTACTTCAAGCCAAACGAATTGAGACACTTGGAAGAAAAAAAACCAACAGATAAACCATACTTTCCTGAAGTACAACATTGTAACAAATGTTTTTTTTCTTTTTATGACTGAATGATAATATAACGTAAGATTGTTACCTACCTTAAGTTCTCTGAAAAAGATGCTACTCCTAGCCCACTCAACAATGGAGAAGAGGGTTTGGTCAGCCATTTTACACATAAGCCCAAATGTGTTGAGCTTCTCATGTTTGCTTCTGTTGGCTTGTTCTTGCTGCAGATATGCCATGATCTTAGCTTGGACTTGTGGCTCGTCTGGCTCACATTTCAGGAGTTCCAATATGAGATGAGGAATACTTGCTGGTGAGCTCGTTTGATAACTATCCATGTATGAGTAGCCCATTATTGACTCTGGAGAACTAGTGTATGGGTCGGGGTACTCGGACTTGATAGCACGGCTGGGAAAATGGCCATAGGTCTGGTAACCTTGCAAACTGCCATGGGGTGGCATGGTCATACTAATGGGAGAGGTTACAAAGGGACTTCTGTCATAGTCTGTAGGAGGCAAGGCAGTATGGCTGAGAGGTAGGCCTTTAGAGGCAGAATGGATGTTCTGGATTGCAGAGGATATTGTCAGGTCAGTTGGCATTGCTTGGATCACTTGTGACATGGCTTCAAGTTTGAGTCCATTAGCTCGGATAAGGGCTTTCTTCTGCTGCTTCAGTGCCCTGTCTCTCTTGTACATAGGTCCAAACTTGTTCCGCCCTCCCCGCATGCGGTCAGCTCGCACGGCTACAGGGAGAGAAGAGCAAGGAAAACATCATAAAACTTAGAATTGACATTCTTTAATGAAACATGCAATAGGACAGAGCAGAAATGTAAAAATGTAACTAGTTGTTACTCTTGGTTTTTCTCATATTTAAAGTAGCAGTTCGATTCCTAAACAAAAAGATTTCTTTTAACAAATGCTGGGCGTTTTCCCCAGTAATTTAAATATCATATGCAGATATTAATAACATAGGAGGACTCCCAGGCTGGACAAGGCACTGGGCAGCCTGATCTAGTGGGAGGTCCCTTCCAACCCAAACTATTCTATGATTCTATAATTCTCTTTACATTGATTAGGACACAGGGACAAACACGACGGTTGGCTACAGAAATTTGACACCTGCTATGGGATCATGTGGAGATCTCAATGTATATTTGGGTTTATTGCAAGCTACCATTGCTGGCATTAAGAAATATGGGCTGTTGTTCAGGATTTGTCTGAGACACATACAGCACATCCCACTGTCTCATTACAACCCTTCCATGACTGCTTTCCACCACAGCAAAACATCTGAAATGCAAATTACAAAACATTCAGTAGTCACAAAGGGGAATGCCTTTATCTTAGCAAAAAGGAAATATTTTCTTTTGATGCTACTGTTCAGGTTAGTGTAAAGCTTTAAGAGATTTCTAATGAGTCAGACAGCTCCACAGAAATGTTCAGCTGCAGTTGGAATGCAGAGAGAGAAAGCTGCCAGCCTGCTGCCTTCCGCACACGAGGTGGAAATGAAACAGAAACTATTGACACCGTTCAATAGCAATATCCCAGGAATTAGGAATAATTAAAACAAATCCACCTCAACAGGTGGGAGTCATACTGGTGGTCTCTGTCCCAGCAGTGTTCCCCACCAGGATATATGTGTAATGGCCTGGTGAGGAGCCCTGGCCAAGCCCACCTTGCCCAGCGGCAATTGGATTGAAAGAGGAACCTCTGACAGCCTGGTGACATGTTGAGACTGCTGAGATTGCTGGAGGTTAAGTTCTTGAGCTTTTTATCTTAGGGATTAGTAGAACATAAAAAATTTATTATGAATGCTAGATACCCATAATAAGGTGCATTATCATAAGAACTTCAACGTTTAATGATTTTTTTTGTCTGTGGCAATTTATAAACTAGATTTTAAGGGTATATGTATTGGTCTTAGTGAAATACACATATAAATGCTGCTGCTAAGGAAGCATGTGTTCTTTCAATTTTCTAACTAAAAGAAAAGAAGTTGTGTGGATTAGGAGGCAAAGTATGTTTTATAGAGTATCTTTCAAACTACAGGCACTTTGCTTAAATTTGCAGTAAAAATGCTGCTGCTGCTACTGCTGCTAAATGTTCATTTAAAGTAAAGTACAGGGCATCAAAATAATGAAATCACTCTGCTGGTAAATGTAATTAAATCTGAATGAAGAAGTAGGAGTAGATAAACGTATTTTATCCTTTTTCTTCATGTCAGTAATGAGGAAAGGATTCCAAATGTCCCGTCATTTTAGTATTTGAATTTAGAAGAACATGCAGGGGTTTGGAGTGTTTAGTGCTAGCTCTGTCTTGAGGAAAATCACGCTCTTATAAAAACCTGCCAAACTGCAGGAGGCTGAATTTTCTGTTTGTCTACACTAATGCCAACAGCTTTCTTTTGCCAGACTCAGATGATTATGTCTTCTCTTTTACAGTTCCCTTTATAGCTTATAAGTTGCCCTCCTTGGCCTGAATTTTGGCCAGTTAAATTCTAGGATAAATAGCATTTCAGTAAAATTGTAAGAAAAGGAATTTAGGAGCTTGTGCCTGGTTAAGCAGGAATGTAATTTGCTGTGAAATCTAAATTTTAGTATTTTATATATCAACATTAGAATGAAGTATTTATGATTCTCCAATTCAAGTTAATTTTGCATTCAGCTGCCTCACGGGGTTCTGTACTCTTTTCATTGTTCTCTGTACATGAGAAAGTGAAATAAAGTAAAAAACTGTACTTCAAAATCCCTTATTCTTTCATTTGTAGTAGCATGTCAGGTGTCGCATCACAAAATTTAGGACACAACTCTAGAAATTATTTGATTCCTTAACCCCAAAGGCAAGTCGGTGTGAGAAAAATGCCTTGTTTTATCTGTTGTACTGTTTTATGCCTTATTATTGGAAGAACACATTTAAAAAAACAACCTTTGATAAAATATAATCAGATCACTCTCCATCACAATGACACTTGTTAAATATTTTAAGATTAATCTAAATTAAGCCTTTTAAAAAGATACAACACTATTGTATCTAGATTTATTCCTTCACAAACTCTAAAATACTGAAATATCAAATTACATGTATGAAAAAATTTACTACAGTTTTGATTATTTTAGTGGTTTACCATTTACTCTTAGATTTTTTAATAAACAATCTGGCACGCTAAGTCATCTTTTACTATAACTTGAAATCCATGATAAATACACGGCATTAAAAAAAATTAAAGATCATGTAATAACATATGTAATCCCATGATTTTCAAAATTAAATCCATAGTATAGCTGAGAGTAGCAGCAAGACTGTAATTCTTACCTTCCAATTTCATTCCAACACTTAGACATTTCTGAAATCGACAGTAAGGGCATCGTTTTCTCTGTGTTTTGTCAATCTGGCAATTCTGATTTTCTATACATGTGTACCTTTTGTTATTCTGGACTGTTCTCTTAAAGAATCCCTGTATGACAAACACAAAAGTTAGCCTGACTTGTTCCAACAGTGAGTTACAGCATTTTATGGAAAGCATTGTCTTGTATTTCTCAGATAACACTCAAGCACTTAAAAAGCTGTATGATGTACCTAAAATAATTACAGTGAGATGTTACTGCCCAGGAGAAAACCACCAGACTCCAAAAGAGGTTTTCTGGCTTTACAGATGTTTTATAGACTAATGTCAGTATGTTGTTGGTGAGACAGGCTGTAGTCTCCTGTGCCCTTGCCAGTGCTAGCTGAAACAGTGAGGCTGACTAGCTCCGTTGTATTCTTTAATTACTTCAAAACTCTCCTTCTAAAGTAGTTTTACATAAAATAAGTAGGGATACTTTGCAAAGGTGACATAAATAAAGTCCTTCTGGCACACACACGCCAGTGGTACATGCTTGTTCATTTCTCATTGATTATTTTCTAATGAAAATACACTGCAATAAGTTAATTTTTCACATGCAACTAAATATTTTAATTTACATTGCTCTGCTAAAGGAGTTTATTTTACAGTGTGTTACTTAGGTAACAAAAAAGAACTTTAAAAAAGGTCATGTGACAAATGGTGCAATAATTTCCTAAGTATTTAAACCCTTTAGTAGAATACAACCAAGTAGATGCATTTATCTTCCAATATGGTAAGATGCATTTGTAAATATTTTATTCCCAAAATCACCGAATGATCTAATCCAAATCATATGTTAGTTACCTGATTTTGTATGTCAACTGAGCTCTGACAGTTATAGTTAGTATGAAAAAAGTGCACTGTCATAATCACAGAAATTTACTTTGCCATATTGAAAAAATTTTAAGATTTTGCATTCCATTTTGCAAATTTGGTCTGTATTGAGGATACTTTTACTGCTTTATTCTTGAGAAACATGATACTCTGAGTGTACATAAATGAACTAAAACTGCTATTTAGGATAGTAAGGAATAAAAGTTGTTGTTCTAGAGCTATGTCATTTCACAGCAGTAAAATACCGGAAAGCAACAATAAAACTATAATGCAAAACAGTCCAACTGTTTCTATTTGTGCAAATGAGATCTCTTCAAGAGACTTCAAAATTCTAAATTTTTTTTTCTGGTTATTTTTTAAAAGCAAATGTAACAAGGACCATATCAGAAAGAAGCTAAATTATCACACGTCTGTTTTCTCGAGTTATCTTTTTTTTCAGCGTATATTTGAAACTTTTTTTTTGCTGTGGTTGCATTTGTAGGAAATAATTAGAACAGAACCTTGCAGCTTTCACAGGTGAGGAGTCCATAATGGTACCCAGACACTTTATCTCCACAGACTGGACACAGTTCCTCGAGGTCTTCATCATAAGAGTAATTCACCATTTTAAACTGAGACACTGGGGAAAGGAGAAATAGCACATTCAATTAGAATTTGCATTAATAACTCAAATTTTCTGCAACTGTTTTCATCGAGAGAGCAAATTCAATTGAACACACACACATCACTTTAAGTTGGGGGGGAGGAAGGACTCTTGAAAAACATAGCTTGAGGTACGTGACTTTTAATCGATACGACAGCAAAACTACGTGATACTTAGCGAGCAGAACAAACCCCATCCTCTCGTCAGTTTTATGTTCTAAGGCATGCACCTTAGCCCTTAGCCTAGCCCCTCGTTTATGGAATCACAAACTAAATTCATTCATTTAAATCACAAAAATCATAAAAATTATTTAAATGGAAGAGCTTTAAAAAATATGATTTACAAAATATATATCAGAACAAAAAGATTAAGCGTCCCTCGTGTTTTTGAAGTAACTAACTCGGTTCTTCAAAGTTTTCTTTCAGCAGCAGCCCGCGAGTATTTACTCAGCCTAAACTGGCATCTTAGAGACCAAACACTTTTTGCGCCGCGTTAGAGGCCAGGCAGTGACTTACTGTAAAGCCAGCTCAAAGCAGCGTCCTCCTCGCTCCGACACCTCCGTGCCGGGGAGTGGCCGCCGCCCTCTCAGCCGGTCCCCACCGCCGGGACGAGCGCTGCCTTTTGCCGTTTGCCGTTTGCCGCGGGCAGCGCTCCCGACACGGCGGGGGACACGCTCAGGTCCCCGCGATGGGCAGAGGGATCCGTCCCCAAGGGACGCGGTGAGGGTCTGCCCAGCCGGCGCCCCACGGTACCGGCAGGGAACCTGAGTACCGGCGTCGGCTGAAGTTTCTGCTGCTCGGGGGAAAAGGTGGTGAGGAGGCGGCCGTCTTTGGGGGGACGGGGTTTGAGGGAAAACAAGCTGAATGAACAGAGCGCGGATGCTCGAGCCGGACCCTTTCCGCGGAGCTCCCAGTCGGGATCATTCCCAAAAAAGAAACCCTATAGCAGAGAGTGTTCCCCCCTCCGGCCAGCACGGCGAGAGGCGCTGGGTATGGCAGCGGCGCTGCGCAGGATGACACCTCTCCGCCCTAACGCCCCACAGCTCCAGGAGACCGGAGCGCTCCGAGTCCGCCCCAAACCACCGGCCCAGACGCCCGGAGGGGACGCGGGAGCTGCGATCCCTCTCCACCCTCCCCCCCGCCAGGGCAAAGGGGCTGCCGGAGCGCGGGGACACTAACCCAGCAAAACACCGGGAAAACGCTCCTACAAAGACCCCGGCATGACCGGGGATCGCAGCCCGACAGCGGGGAAGGGCAGGCACGGAGCGGCCGCGGGCAGCGACGGCGGAGGAGGGAGGCGGAGAGCCCGCACCCCCCGGCGGCCCCTGCGGACAGGTCTCCGCCGCTTCCTGGAGAGGGTATCGCCACCCGACCGTCCCATACAGGGGCTTCCAGCGCCATCCCGGCTGGGGCATCCTGCCGTCTTTCGGGGTCCCCCGCAAAGGCGCAAATCCGCGGTAGCGTCGGGGTTCTCCGCTGTCAAGTTTCGCACCGCCGCCCCGTTTGGGCAGGGTGTGCTTACACCGCGCTCGGCGGGACTTCTCAGCCAAAAGCTCTCTACGACAAACTTTAAGTCAGTTCTGCGCGGAACGGGGTCGAGAACGAGATCCCCCAGATCTGCCGCGGGGACGGCGTCCCCGAGCAGTCACTGGCACTGCGGCTACAGCTCGGGGAAGGCTCCCGCCGGACAGCTGCTTGACGGTTTGCCCTTCACGGTTCCGTCTCCCGGCCGGGGTCTCGCATCGCCTCTGCGCCGGTGGCCCAGTCCTCGATGCCCGCCCGGGCCAGGCTGGAAGTCGGGCCGCGGACGCAGGGGAGCGGAGCGGGCGGGGGAGCTCTCAGTCAGGAGACGGAAACTTTTTTGGCAGGACGAAGGGGCGGTTTGCCGAGAGAGAGCCCGAGAGTGCGCGGAGGGGGAGAGCCGAGCCTTTTCCCCCCTTACCTTGCATGTTTTCCGGCATCTGCCCCTGTTCCCCATTCGACCGGGCGAGTCCCAGGGCCTCCGTCTCCACTTTGGGCAGCATGACAAGGCGGCTGCGGGCCGGGGTGGAGGCTCCGTGTCCGTCTGCGACACCGGCACCTGGACACGGCAGCACAGATTTAGCTGGAGCAAGGGGCGCTGGGCGCTGTCGCCTCTTCCTCCGGCTCCTCTTCCCCCCCTCCAGCCCCTGCCCTGCCGGGAGCACCGAGCGGCCCCGGCCTCCGGGAAGCGCCGCCGGCTGCCCGCGGCTGGGGGAGCCGCAGAGCGGTGGTTGGGCTGCAGGCAGCGGGGGCGGAGAGGAAAGGACGAGGAGAAAGACCGGGGGGTGCCAAAGAGGAAGGAGGAACCCCGGGAGCTCGCGGCGGCTCCGCGGGAGCTCAGGGCGGCGGCAGCCCGGCTCCCCGATCCATGCGGAGCGGCACAGTGCACAGGATCGCTCTGCCGCCGCCGCCGCCGCTGGACAGGGTTCCCACCCTCGTCCTCGTCCTCCTCCTCTTTTCGCCCTCCTCCTCCTCCCCCTTTTCCCCCCACCACAAGTGCGGAGGTGCCGAGTCGGGACTTGTAGCCCCGGGCCCGCGGGGAGGCGCTCCCTGAGCCCAGGGGCTGCAGGCGCGGGGGGCTCCGGCGGAGGGGGGCCCCGAGACACTTTCGCAGCCAATAAGGCAGAGGCGGGATGAGCAGCAGCAGCGGCTCAGACACACGCACCGCTCACACGCGTACGCACGCACACAGACAGACACACACACACGCTCGCCCGGCGCTCACCCCCCTCCTGCTCGTTAAACCCCACTGAG
>VZTY01034663.1:290491-346039 GCA_013400935.1 Turnix velox
GGGGGGGGCGAGATGCCGCCACCACTCCCCGCCCCCGCGGAACCCGACGGGCCAAGGGCTGGCGGCTGCCCCCGCTCCGGCTCTCCGGGGCCAGCGGCCACCCCCTGTCTGCCCCCCCCGGGCGGCGGCGGGGACCTCGGCTCTCGCCGTCTGTGAGGCAGGCGGGGGTGGGCAGCGGAAACCCCCTGCGTGTGGAGAAGCCCAGCCCTTGCGGCCACGTTGCTGCCCTGGAGCCGGAGACAAGCGGGCGTGAGTCGCGCTTGAGCTCGCTGTACCTGCTCTGGCTTTTTGAGTCTCACTCTCCTAAACTTCTTGTGAAATCTGTGTATGGCAGTTGCACCCTTTCCACAAACAAAATGCAGTGCCCTGGCAAAGCTACCGCTGCAGCGACAGCCTCCCTTCCCCGGCTCGGGGCGCAGCGAGCGGTTCTCTTTTCCAACTTGTCCCACCGAACTCGTTACTTGCCAAAGCCGGGCGGCAAGGGCGGAGTGTCGAGGGGCGAAGGGATGCCGAGCCTCCCGACCGGCTGGGCCGGGGGTCTTCCCTTCCCCCTGTCCTTTCTGCCTGTGCCACGGCGGCAGCGCCCGCGGGGCTCCGCGCAGCTCCCAGATGAGCGCTCAGATGAATGTGGCGGTGTGGGATATTTGACCTTTGAAAGCATCCCAGCCCTCGGCTGCCCCTACTCCTCTGGCACTAAAATCTCCCTTGTGTACACGGGGAGATGAAAATATTTGGCTGTGAAAACTGCTTGTGATTGAAAGTGAGGAGTGGAGCCGTCTCCTACCGTGTAGCACTTCCCATCGGTTTCGGGCAGAGTTTGTTGAAAACTGATCTGTATGAAATATTTGTGACGGTGTCAGGGTGACCAGCGGTGCGACAAGCCCTCCACGTACGGAGAGCGGCCTCGGATGGGCTCTTGCTTAGACACAGTAAACTTTTCACATCCAATAACTGTAACAGAGACCTTTGCTTGAATCAGAGTAGATCTCGAAACGACCCAACATCACAGCAGTAGAAAACGTCTCTTGCTCTCCTTCTTCCCACAGGGATTAACATTTTTTGGATGTACCAAACGCGCAGAGAGGCTGGGACCCCTCGGGCTCCTTCCATTCTCCCATTTTTCCCGTTCCCTTTCGGGCTTGAAGGCGACCAGATGAACTTTTTGATTTGTATCGACACATTACTTATCAGGTTCGCTCGCCAATGAATTTTACGATAGCAGCGATGGGCAGCGTCGTGAGCGGGCAGCTGAATGGCTACGGCAGAGAGAGTGGCCGAAAATGAGGGAATGCCCTGTGGGTAGAAGTGGCTCGGGCTGAGAGCCCATCTCGCCACTGGGAAGTTGTTGGCAGAGGCGTTATTGATCAAGGACACCCCTGTCAGGCGTCTCCCAGCAGCATCTCCCTGCGCTCAGCTCAGAGGGGGTCGGGACGGGGATCTCCGCATCTCGTGGAGCCCTCGGGCCTGGTCAGCTTGCCACAGAAAGCCGTGTGCGGTACGCAGAGGAGCCTCACCTCCTCGCAGCCCTTTTTCCCGCAGGAGGACCGCTGTCAGAGCACGGCTCTCGCCGCAGCCTCTGGGAAGTTTCTCATAGACGGCCAGGACGGGGCTGGGTGCCGGCTCTGCACATCGCCGGACTCCGTCGGGGAGAGAGACCGTCCCTTCCCCCCCGATCACCTCCCGCCCTCTGGGTCTCGCCGTTGGGCGAAGCCCCGCCACCTCCGGCCCCGTTACTGGTGCTCCGGGAAAGGCACCTGCGTTTTAGGCGAAAGCCGGTGAAGGAAACTCCCGGACAGAGAAGGTGAAAGCTGCCCGAGCGCAGGGCCCTCCGGCATTCCGGGGCCAGTGCTCCCCCTCTGGCACAGCCCCGGCGCTGGTCCCCACTAGGGCTCCTCGCTCCTACTCCTGGGCTTAATGGCATTCTGACGGGGAGGCTTTTGGATGGAGTTCAAACTGTACATGGGTGAGCTACTTCGCTATGTATCGCTATGGATGGAAATCCTTTTGAGTGGTTATACACGTCCACATTTCTCCGAAGTAGCAGTTTAGGGCAGAACATATTATAAATGATACCTGGCCCCGTGTGGCTACATTTAATTTAACATGGAGTCCTAGTTCTCACGATTGCCTTGAGCAACCTTAATTACCCTTTCTTCTAATCTCTTCTCCATTTCTTACTAAGTTCTCCAAACTTTTTTTTTTTTTAATGTGATTTCTCTCCTGAATTTGCCTGCCTTACTCTGACTTTGTCTGAAGGTCTTGACTGACGCGTGTAATTATAATTATAAAAGATGATGGCTTGGGGAGCCTCCGGCAGCCTTGATTAATACAAGCGGCAAGACCTGGAATATTTTACACTTCCCTATTTGAATGTATGTACATTTTCGTGCAAAAAAAAAAAAAATCACGCTCTAATTTTAAATAATCTGAAACTTCTTCCACCTTTTTGTTTTCAAGGTAGAGGGTTTTGTGTGATCATATTTCAAGGCGAGCTCAAATTTCTTATGGCTTCAAAGAGGCCACAGAACCTGGGCAAATTTCAAATCCTTTTTCCCGAAGCAGGGACATTTCCAACTTTGAGGGTCTGCTCGATGCCCAACAAATAGCACGCTCCTTTCCAGCTTTGTGTCGGGAAGTGGACCGGAAAAGCTTTGATTTATCTTCCCAGCAAACCAGCGAAAGCAAACTTTCTAGGGGAAGTGTTTAAGACAAACTTCGCAGAAGCAAATCGAATAAATAAACAAGTAAATGGAGGACTGAAACTTTTCTGCTGAGAAGTCTAAATTCAAAGCCGATCAAAGGAAGGGAAGCCTGTCAGAAGGAGACGGTAGTGTTCTCTCCCCTCTGCCTCTCCCTGCGGGCATTCCCCCTTGCCGCTCCGAGCAATCCCTCACTGAAACCAGCGGCTTCAGCCGGGCGCGGGGCGAGAGTCACCGCCCACTCAGCGTGTCTGCGGCGTGGCCACACAGCCTCGGCAACAGCCACAGCCCAGGGAACAGGCAGAGTACCAGGAACAGGCACAGCCCCGGGAACAGCCACAGCCCAGGGAACAGCCGCAGTCCCGGGCACAGGCTGGCGTGTGGTGCAGCGGCAGGACGGGACCCCGCTCGGAGTGTCAGAGTCCATAGTGCCAGCTGGGCTGCTTCACCTCACGCACCGCTCACGCCCAACTTTATGAAACTGGTTACATCAGGAAAAGTGCATCCAACACGCACTCCCCTCTGTTCCTCTTCAACTCTCCATCTCAGAGCTTCCCCTCTCCGATTGTTGTCGTAACCACATTGTCCCTACCGTGCTAAGGGGAGAGCACCTCGAGACATCCCAAACCTCCCACTAACGGGCTCCTCTCATCACTTCGCCGAGGAAATAAAACACTGCTTTTAATTCTTAGGGATTCATTTGAGAGGAAGCTGTTGATTACTCTTCATCTCAGGCTCTAGAAAGTGAACTGCCCCTCTAGAGAACTGGAAAAAACCCGCCCAAACGCAAAAAATACACTTCCCGCCTCCCTCCCACCCCCCATTTCCCCTTTGATCCGCTGTCAGCGAAGCACAGCGGGTGCTTCAGGCTGAAGCACTTCCAACACTTTCAGTGGTAAAAGGCACACCGCCAAGGATCGCTTTCCAATCCGACCATTCACCGCTGCCTTGCGGAGATTTCCATCCACTCTGATCCGACATGCGGTCGGATTATTTCCAAACAGTCAACTACTGACGGAGAAGCTGTTTTTAAAAGAGCAGCCAAGCTCCCTGCAGCCCAGCCGAGCGCCCCGCTCCCTGAGGAACCCCCGGGATGCGCAGCTGCGGGAGACTCCGCAGCGAGGAGAGCGCGGGGCAAAGGTGGGAGGAGGAAGGGAGGAAAGCACCTCGGCATCGCCTTGCTCTTCTTGCCGAGTGAGTCGCTGGCCATGTGCGGTAACACCTCAGCCCGTCCTGCCGCTCTCTGCTCCGCCTCGGGTCCCGCCGAGCTCCCCGGCCCATCGCCTTCTCCCTCAGGGCCGCCCACCTAAAAGGCCGCCCGGGCAGAGACTTTTTATTACCCGGTGTCTTTCTGGCGGAAATTTTGCTGAAGGAGTGGAAGGACTTGCAGCCCCGAGGGCACGGGGTGCGAAAGCTGAGGCACCTCCGGGCGCACGTCGGGAGGGGCGAGCCCTGCCCAGAGCTGGAGGGGGGGTTGCAGCCTTTTCCACCTCAGTCTTTACTCAGTGGGACACTTAAAGCTATAGTTTTGCAAGCAGGAACTTCACTGTTTGGCTTCCCCCCCCCCTATAAATGACACGACTTCCTTAGGGAAAGAGCCTTGTGGTCGGACCTGTTGCCGCTACCGGTGCGACGGACAAACGCGCCGGTAACTGCCGGCCCCGGAGCGCGGCGGGCGGGCGGCGGCTCCGCTCCCTCTCGGCAGCCCCGGAGCTGAATCCCGAAGCTCCTCTCCCGCAGCCCAGCAGCGGAGCCGCTGCCCGGCGCAGGAACCGCCGCAAGGCCAGGTTAAAGGGACGCGGAAAGCCGTCCCGGAGCTCCCCTTCCTCTGCCAGGGACCTCCTGCCCGAAAGCCAGAATTATTTACTTTCTTGATGAGGCTCTTTTGTTTCTGCCCCTGCCGCCCCTTTGAAACGGAGGGTGGAACGTGCGGTTAAAGAAGCCGGGGCTTGGTCTGGAAACTCAACTCCAAAGACAGCGTATAGAAAGCAAGGCTCCTGTCAGGGCTGTGTGCTGCTCTCTGTATCATAAGAGATAATTGATTTCTATCCTTCACAGACAGCCCTAAAAATGAAATTTCTTTTGCCGAGGCAGCTGACCTTGGTGCAAAAAAAGAGATATTTTAAGTCTGCCTCCCCTCCTCCTTCCTCTATTCCCCCAGTTACGTTTTGAAGCTTGGAAAACTTTGTTTAAAAATCATTTTTCGGGGAAAAAGTTTAAGCCCATGTATTTCTATCTCGCATAGAATTTCTCCATGCATAATCACAGAATCCTAAAACAAACTACGAGGGGATAAAGTATGTGTCATTTATACCAGGAAATCTTGGTAAGGATTGTGTACATGTGCATGTCTGTTCATTGTATTAAGAATGTATTAATATATAAGGCTGCATACCTATGTAATACATAAAATACACCCATGCAACATGTCAGTGAACTTTGGATATTAATAGTAATCTGGCATGAGAAGTTGTAGTGGTTTTCCCTGCAGTGCAGCCAAACACAACTCCTGCTGCATTTAATTATTTCCTTTCACTCTATGTACAGGCAAATTTGAGGGCTGACCTTTAAATTACCCACACGGACTAGTCAGCACTGGAGCTTTCCCTCTGGACACCACAGGCATCACCTTTGTTACTTTGCCTTATGTATTTGGGTATTTAAATTCAGGCTATATGAAAAAAAATTTGAGTATAAATATAACCCTTTTGCAGATAGCTCATTTGCAATATAATGACTGGAAAAGTCCCATAGAATGGGAGAAAAATTTATAAAAGTGAAGAATAACAGCAAAAGTTCACTGTTGTAGAAAAATTAGTTCGTGTCTTGTGGTCCTCATGCAGTACAAACTACTAATTCCTGTGGAAGCTTTGCTGGCCTCATTGCTGGCCAAACCCTTAACTTTTAAAAATTTTATTTACTGTCATAGTTATCCCTATGGAATTTAATTGTTATTGCATTCTAACAGTAATACTACTAAAGAAAACCAAACCTTGCCAAACTCAAGAGTACTAATTATAGTAATGTAAACTGCCTGAGGACGTGCATTAAAATTAAGATACATGGTAGTAAGTATTAGCCAAGCTGAGATATTTCATGCCACGAAAACAGAAGAAATAACCATCCTCATATAATCATCCTTTCAAGCTAGTGAAACAGCTATTTCTCTTAAATAATAATAGCTAATGCTTAGCAAAAAATTGCATAGTGTCCCTAATGACACTAAGACAAGAGGTTGATTAATGGAAAAATAAAAGTAACCAAGTAGCTTTTCATTGCCCTGGAGTCTGGTAGAAGAAAAAACTTCATGGCACTTCTATAATAATTTTTGCAAGTTTATATGATGTTCTGTATCGGAAAGACAGGGTGTACTATTAATATTTTGTGAATTCCATCTGCTTCTTTGACTATATGTCTGTAAATCTAAGAGCAGGTGCTAACTGTGGAGTGCCCACTCCAGCTCCAAACTGGTCGTGTTTGCTCTCTGAGGATTAGATCCAATGCCATTTAAATTGGTGGAATCTGATTTCCATCAATGGGAGCTGGACACGATCATTCTTGCTGTGACTTGTCTCTGATTTATACCAAAAAATAGCATCCCCACAGGAATGAATGCACTTGGGGCATCTACAAAGCAAGTGCTCCCTGACAAGCCCACCTGCTCTGCCTCCAGTTAGAGTGAGAAAAGTGAAGGAGATGCTGGGCTGAACAAGACAAAAGTGTGAATCCAAGGATGAGATTTACTCTGAAGGGAACTCATCCCTGCTACTGATTGTGCTTATACCCTGGGAGAACAGATTCACCTTCCAAAGAATTTCTTTCTGAGTACAAAAAAGAACAGATTTGGTTCTTCACCTACAAGAAGAGGCCCCCAGGGTGGTGCCAGTTCCATTTAACCCTTGCAGGTACACAGTGATGAGTTTACAATACTGGGTTAGAAGTGCTTTTCAGTGATGCTCTGATTGGGAAGTGTCACACAAGGGTGGAATCCTCCTGCTGACCTAGGACACACACGTTTTCAAAGGGTTTAATGGGATGTAGACCTGCTTTTTCTGGACATGCTTTGCTATCCTGTCCTGGTATATCTGTCCTACAGCACGTGTAAAAGTGCATTTTGGAGGTACCTTATTTCTCCCACCCCTCTTTCTCACATCCACAGGACTTAGGGAACCCAGACTTGACAGTCTTTTGGAAAGCTTTAAAAACGGCACTGAATTTGTCTAAAGATGATGGATAAGAGTGTCTTATTTTCCCTTGGGTTGTATCTTCCATACCAAGAAACTTCATTTGAGTGACCACTATTTAGACACATAAGGTATACTATTATTTTACTATTTGTTGTTGATGACTGAGGAGAGAGGACCAGGGGCTTTTCCAACTTTTTCCTCCCTGATAGCCAGAAAAAGCCAAGACTGAACAAGGATCATCTGGGAAGCTGTATCTGCCCCCCTTTTCCACATCTTTGTGGGAGCTGAACTGTATTAGAAGAGCACCCCACACCTGTAGAGAAGCACTAGAGGGTCTCTGACTTCAAATTCTCCACATCTTTGCTGGGATTAGCCCTCTTACCCAGGTATGGCTTGACCCTGGTCACCAGCTATGTCCTACAGGCCATGAACACCCTGTGCTTCTGCCTGTTGTGCATGGGATGCCCTGACAACACTGCCACATGGACCACCTGGCTCCAGCTGAGGAGATGCATCAGAAATCCACCCTGGAGTGGGGCTGCCACCAGACATAGGCAGGCAATTATGGGCCTGGTGGTGTGATCCATGCGGCATTAATCCTCCAACCACTCATTTTCAGCCCAGAAAACCTTGCTGCAGTGTCAGGCATGTTCTGATTCTCAAGGTGTCCAGCAGGTGAAGCAGGTGACAGGACTCTTTGGGGGCCAGTTAGCTGGGACAAAGCCAGGTCAGAGGTGAGAGCCCTTCCCATGAGCACCTTCCCTGGGAGATAAGCAGCAGCTCTACCCAGGAGATCAAGACTGGGTTTCAGCTGCGTTTGTGGCTATCAAAGTTTCCTTTGATGCTGAGGTGCCCATCTCACACCTACTACCAGTCCAAGCCCCTGGGCTGCTGCATGGCGACACATTTTGGGGGCAAGAGGAGGAGAGCACGGACTGGTTCCCACACAAAGCCCAAAGCTTCCAGCTCTCATCCTGACCCTAGACTGCTGCTGTGAGGCAGCAGCTTGCACAGCCTTGCAAAAGGCTGGGCTGTGGAACCTGCAGAGCTGCTGGGCTGCCTTGTAGAGATTTCTGCCCTATGAAGGAGGAGTTTCCTTTGACAAGCCTTCACCAGCCCAGCTAGGCCACAGTAGAAGGTTACTGCCAAAGCAAAAACACCTTGCTCCTCATAGGGTGAGAGGGAGAACGATGAGAGATAGGAAGTGTGAGGAGAAGGTCATGGAGGTGGCGGGGAGAGGCACCTTCTGAGGCTTGGCCACAGCCATCGCAGCCCTGGCAGCTAGCCCTGCAAACCACAGCAACACACCCCAGCTGGCTCTCTGGTGAGAAGCAGGTGCTGATTCCATATCCTGCTTAAAGGATTCACTTCTTTGCTGTCCGAAGTCTCAATTTGACTTTTATTACCCAGCCCAGCTCCACTGAATAATGCCAAGTCTGCTTTTTTAGTTATAAAAAGGAATCTGCATTTTGACATGTGTGTTACAGAAAAGACCTGAGAGCCTTCCTGAGCTTTTCTTCAGCAAGGAGAGTTGGATCAGAAGCCATTTAAATCTATTTTTTGCAAATGTTTATAGATGCACATGCACACACACACACAACTTTGCAATTGTAATAGATAAAGGAACCATTAATTATATGATTATATAATCACATTATCTCTGGAGAAAAGTATTATTGATTGAACCAACAGCATTTTTTCTAAATTTTGATGTTGTATTATAAATATTCTTTTTTGCCTGATGCATGTCCAAATTAATAAAATTTTCTTTTTGTCTTTCTCAATTGTAATAATTTTTTTTCAGCTTGGTCTTCCCCAGGTTTAATATATTTATGCAGCATCTTCAAAGCAGTTAAAAAACTGTTACTTACCAACTGACGTAAGTCCATGTTTTATAGATTCCTGTATGATGGCTGTGTGGGAACCAGAAGACATAATTAGGTGTAAATATACAGTACCCTTGGGTGCAAGGTGTACAGCATTGAGCACAGAAGAGGTGCAGCCTGTAAACTTTTCTGGCCTTGAGACTCAGGCTGTAATAACCTTCAGTGAAAGTCGGAGTGATGAACAACAACAACAAAAAGTTATCCAAGAATTCAAAAGTAACAAGTGTGTCTTTGGGTGGACTCTGTACTTTTTCCAGCATTAGTGACCTGCTGTAAACCATGTATCCCATTTCATGATAGTCTCTAATCAGAAGAATTGGGACCTGTGATAGGTTTGGCACCATCACGTGATTTTGCACAGCTTGATAAGAGGACCCTGTTATAAAGTGACAGCAAAAGAGATAAGAACTCTTGGCAGATAATGGCAGAGAAATGATTAACCCAGAGTGGAGAGGTGCTATGAAGCCCAGAGAGAGGAAGGTTGTAAAGTTGTGGGGTCATAAGATCATACTGTGCGGATGAAAAGCCATACCAATGTAAGTGTAATGACTATAAACTCAGACTTATGACCTGTCTTCTTGATGTCATCACCTCTGTTCAGAGTGGAAAGTCAGCATAGTTGTTTTGGCTTCTGTAAACATTCCTTGGATGGCAAAACAAGGCAGCATTAATCCCTTAAAGCAGGCTTCTGAATGTGCTTGGGATCCTACGCTTAAAGAGCAGCAGCAAATCTCTGCTCGTGGTTTGTCAGACAAAACCACTTTATTGCCCCAGTCCTCAGGCTGGGGACTAGCCCTAGGTTGTAGCCACTTAACTGAAAGTGTAAACTTCTTTCTCAGTGAAGGGCTTTACAGAATGGTTAAACATTGATATCCCAGGATTATGATACATAGAGAGTGCTGCTTTCACCTGTAAGGCTGCAAGTACAATATCAATCTATTAATGGACTGTCAAGTGTTTTGCTATAAACTTTCATTGTAGGGGTGGGCAGGTGTGTAGACGACAGAGTGATTTCTCATCCCAGCTGTGAGTGGGTCAGGTTCTGCTTTCACAGCCACCAGAGGAAAAGCTTGGGGTTCCCTGGGCTCGCAGCAGCCTGTGCTGTGGTGCCACTGCAGCTAGAGCCCAACAGATCAGGTCTGCCGTACCCTTTGTGAGTTCAGACTCAAGCCTGAATAATCAGATGACAGTTGATATATCAAGTATGTTGAAAAATAGAGAGCAGTTATTCCACTGTGGCCTAGATCTGAAGCCTCTTGAAGTCAGTGTGAGGTTTTTCTCTTTAAATTTGCAGAAGGCTGTAAAGCAGCATCTGCACTTTTATATACTTTGTCATGGTGGTTAGATATTGATGGTAAAGTGTTAGATGGGTTAGTTCTTGCTCAAACTGAGCTGCTTTTCAGGCTGCTCCTGGTTGTGATGAGAGCTAGAGAGCAGGTCTGAAGATGGGATTTGTGTGGCAAACTGCAGTGACTTGGATCTTACAGCCAGGAGCCTTGAATTCTCCCTCCTTCTGTGCAGTACTGCTCTCCTCTTGAGCCTCTCATACCAAGGTGGCCTGATTTTCCAAATTCTTACTAAAGAACTTAATTGACAAACTTTATTTACCATACTGGAGTGCATAAATCAGATATTTGCTCACCCAGTTAATGTCACAATCACTTTTTTATTGGTACATGCAGTGAGTAAAACATTTGTGCACCAAAACCTTCCAGAAATTTGGTTTCTCTTCCTCTTTTTTTACTCTTCTGATTATACTTGGAGGGTGAGCAAACTGTACCAAGCTACCTCACAGCAATGCTATGAATATAGTTGGCTCTCAATATGTTTGAAATGCTTTACAAACAAAACATGCCATGTGAGAATATCTCCCTATTTATTACAGGAAAAAAATAATTTACAAATCTAGTTAAACACAAACTGTATTTTTTCAGACTGACTAATATTCTTTATCAGTTCAGACTGAATGAAAGCTGGAAGCCAGCTTTTGTGATGGATTTCACACAGACTTGAAGAAGTTGATTGTTCATTCCAATTCCTCTGACCATCAAATAGATTTAAATTTCTATTGATAAAAAAATTCAACAATCATTTCCTCTGGGAATAAAATAAATGAAAAATGCTTCAAATGATACTGTGGTTAGAAATTTTCCACCGTGCCATCAGAGACATTTCTGGAGCACCGCTGGCCCATAGACAAGAGTTTCTGTAAAGGAATCTGCCCTATATGGGGGAGAGGAATCATAGGAAATATAGGAAATCATAGGAAATCATAGGAAATATAAAGAAACTTCATGCTTTTGGCTTCAAACACTATCATTCCTTTCCTTTTTTGCATGAGTATCAAATGTCAGGGTCACTGAAAAATGTTCTTTCTTTTCATTTCTGATACTTTGTTTCCATGGATAGAGGAATGTATGCCAGGTGCACAACTGGACAGGCTTTCTTTGCTTTTCTTTATATCTAATCCAGTAGGAGAGAGGAAACTCATGGGGAAACTCCAGGACCATCTATACCAGCCTACAATCCAGCAGCTCTATGTGTTTAGCAATGAAATGTTCTGTCTCAGGTTTTCAGGAAGATAATTAAATGTGTGTCTTTTTTGGTTTATTTTTTTGGTTTTTTTGCCAGTTCTTGTATGATGAAATTGTCCCTTGTTTGTCCCTCAGACAAATGTTCCCTGAAGAAAGTGTACCTGATTTCAAAAGCTTGGAAACAATCCTGCCTTTGACTCTTGCACATCACATTATTTTGCAACCATTTAACACAAAAATGGAGCCAGAATTAGTTTCTCCTCTTGTGGGCATTTTCACAAATGGCATTTCATTTGAGCATGTCAGGATGCTAAGAAAAAAGCTCTGGAAATGGAGAAATGAATGAGCAATGACCTTTTCAAAGAGTTTTAATCTCCAACTTGTATATATTGGTATAAATTTAGAGAGGGTTTTGTAATCTTCCTGTAACAATTTGAATGTTGCTCCTCTTAACCCTACATGATCCTTCTTGTCTTTTTATGCCATCTCAAGTTATCATCATCTTTGTTATCAAAACATCTCAGAAAAGGTAAATGTCCAGCTCAGCACACATAGAATGAGGAACATGATCCTTGGTCTACTGAAAATCCAGAGCAAACGTGGCATTGACCCTGGCCTGCTGCCTGCCAGTCATAAGCTGTTTGCTCCTGAGAGTTGTCCAGTTGGGTTCAGCTGGAAGTTTGATTATGCAGAGAGAAATTTGTAAAGTCTGGTCTTTGATCTGGATAGCACGCTTTAAAATTTATCTTCATTTCAGTCCTTCCAGTATTCCTCCTGATCTATCCCAGACATATAAAATTCTTTTGGATGCCTCAGTGTATTTTCTCCACCTTCATGAATTTTAAATCATTTTACATGTGTGATATTAAGGCATTAAATATACAAGTTTTTTTTTAACTTTTCCCCAGTAGTTTTGTAAAAGGAATTAAAGGGATCTGATATATCCAGTGATCCTCTTTTGGGTTTCTCAGGGAAGTAACTACAGAGCTAAAATGTAAAAATCTAATTTTAAAATTGGTTACCCTCAGTTGATTCAGAATTCCTGTTTGGTCTTGTGCTAGGGATGTGCTATTAGATACCTTATTAGTTTTATTTGACAAGATGTTTCTATTTCATGTTATGTTTATCACCTCAGTAATAGAACACAATGGCACTGAAATATATTTCAGTGTATTCTACTTCTTACTTCTGATTTTCAGCATATTCAAATGCATCACTAGTGAGCAGAAGCAGGCATGGTAAATTCTTTGTGGGTGTTAAAAATGAGAACTGTTTTCCCTGATTACATTAATCAGAATATTTTATTCTTTCATAGGTTTCTGTTCTCTGTTTGGATGACCAGAACTGAATAGAAATCATATTTGAAGATGATAAATGAATTGTAGGATTTGTAAAATTGCTTCCCGTGCCTTTTCCCTAACAATTACTTACAAAAATGCATTTCAGTGAATATTTCTGCCAATAAATTAATACTAGAAGAGGAGGAGAAGATATTCATAAGTTACTTCTTAAATCAAATGAGCAATCAGGAAACCTTCAGGTCTGCTCAGGAGGGAAACTCCTTTCTGCTCAGAAGGAAGCATAAGCTGTGGATCACTTTTGACCTAAACTGAAGAAGTATGAACTTTGATGTGACACGTATTTACTGCTAGCTCTCTGTTTGGAAAAATAAAACTTGGTGTGAGATGAGCTATACACCGGTCTATTTATGGAATTAGCTTCAGTTTTAATTTCTTGCATACCTCCTTTTCTTCAACGATCTACTGGTGTACAAAGAGAAATTATATTAATTAGTTACTCTTGGAATCTTTTCAAAACTTATCTAGGAGATATATACTAGAAATAGGAGCAGAATGTTTGACTATGTGAGAAAAGAACAGATTTCTGTGAAACAGACAGAGGGAAATTACTTCCATGTACATAGCAGTAACAGGTGTTACTCATCCATCATCTCTCATGGCAACTTAAGAGCAGAAAACAGTTTCTTCTTAGTACACTATTAATAAAATATCAGGAACATATTACTTTGAAAGGAGGAGAAGAGAAAGAGAGGACAAGATGAAGGAGTTGGGATTGTTCAGCCTGGTGAAGAGAAGGCTCAGAGGGGACCACATAGTAGCTTCTAAATAACTGAATGGGGCTACAGAAAGGCGGGGGTAGGACTTCTTAATAGGATCTATGATAGAAGGACTAGAAATAATGGATGTAAATTGGAAGAGGGGAGATTCTGGCTAGATAAAAGGAAGAAGTTCTTTACAGTGAGGGCAGTGAAACACCAGCACAGGTTTCCAGAGAGGCTGTGGATGCCCACTCTATGGAGGTGTTTAAGGCCAGGCTGGATGAGGCACTGAGCGACCTGGTGTAGTTGGAGGTGTTCTCATCTATGGCAGGGGGGTTGGAACTAGATGAACTTGAAGGTCCCTTCCAATCCAAACTATTCTGTGATTCTATGACATATAGTCTTAAAATGAAGGAAGTTGCACACGTGCTGTGCTGCTCACTGACCATCTTTGTTTTAGCCCATAGAGTAACCATGAGCTGAATGCAAATGGAGGGTGAGAGCCTGGCAAAAGAAAGCAGTCCAGAGTGGCATATGATGTCCAAGCAGAAGGGTCTCCTTGCTGACACTTATTTATGGAAAGATGAGTAGATGAATGTCTGGAGGCTGGTAAACTGCAGAACAGCATGTGATGTGCACTCCACGGGCCTCTTTCCAGCTGGAGGGAGGAGGAATCAGAGTTTAGTGTTCAAATGGTGGATCAGAACCAGTGCAGAAGAACCCTTCCACTTCTTGCTGTCCTCCCAAGGAGCAAGTGCACAATTTGTTGCAATTTCAAAGCTGGCTTTCTTTGGGAAAGATGCTGGTCAGGAGAGAAAAGTGGGGTAAAGGTCATTCAAAAATAAGGATTTCTGATCATTTTAATAATGGTGAGAAATGTAACACCTGGCAGGAGAGATAAATGGATTTTCCTAAGCTGTGTTATAGGCAAGTAAATATTGCTTTGCTTTATGGCACTAATAATTAAACAGAAAACTACTCTTTCCCTTGGCAATTGGAAATTTGAGGCAGTGGTTTTCCAGAGGCATGTGCTGAAGTCTGAACAGTAATTCCTTTAGGTGTAAGATTCATAATAAAATACAATATATATCCTACCCAATCTTTCCTAAGTGTGTGCAGCACTGAAGAAACACACTTTTCCATTGTTTCCCAAGGCATATAGGCACCACTCTTGGTAAACGTTGCAGTGCTTAAGAAGCAGGACAAGTAGAATTAAGATCTGAGAAATGCTCTCCCTAGTGCTGTTACATGAATGATAGATTAGCATAATGTGTTAATCAATATTTTGATTTTTTTATACAATATCTCCACAGTTTGTTAGCATACTTATTTATTTTAGATGATTAAATGACACTGAAAAATTGCAGAAGAACCTGGAATTTGTGTGCAGGAGCATTTCGGATTTCTGAGGAACTCTGACTTTCCACAAGCAGTGGCAGGAAAATCTTTAGGTCCTGGACAGCCTTTCTGTTTGGATGGTGCCTAGACCACATTCTTCATTTCATATGATGACTTCTGGATAAAGTATAAACAGATATCCATGTACTCTTCTCAACTGTAAACTCACATTATTCTCATCCTAAAATCGTTATTCGTGCTTTTGCCTGGCCATCACCCCAACTCTCTCAACCTTCATAACAGAGATGATCCTCATCTGGGCCAATGTTTTTCATGTGTTGGAGTGCTGGAAGCAGAGATCCAGCTGGGGTCTTGTGAGAGAGGGGCCTGCTGGCCAAGCATCCTTTGATAAGAGCCCAAGATACACCAAGATTCTGGGCTGCAGGATAGTGCAGTAGGCTCATGTCTAGCTGATGTAAGTCTTGCCTTTCTTTCCTGCTTTTTTTACACCTGGGGTCAAGAGCTTTTAAAGCTCTATGGAAAGAGTCTTTAAAGATCCTCCAGCTCTGTTCTGCTCCCTAGTTCCTGAGGACCTGTTCTTGACCTTCACAAGATCTTGCTTGTGGAAAGCTTGCTCCTACTCTAAACTGAGTAGTTTATGTGTGGGCCCACAGGCTTTCTCAGCTGCTCACTGGTGTCATGAGGTGGAAGAGAGCACTTGTTAAGATGAAAAATTAGGACCAGGTTGTGTGTAAAATGCATCTGAAGCCTATTTCTGAAAAAATAACCCCTCTGTATCCATTACCTCACTCCCAAGCTTGACACTCATGGATCAGTTGATGGGAGGTAATGACTGAACAATGACTATTGATTTTTCATTTCATATTAACAGTATGACAAGCTCCAAATCTGAGAGTGCAGGTAGGATTCCAGTGTAGGCATTCATATTTGCTTTAAAAGGAGAGTCTTTTTGCCTTTCGTGGATCCTTTCCTTATATCTCAAGAAACTACATATAATTCTCTCTAACTAAAGCATCATGCTTTCAAAAACTACAAAATATACACAATTTGGTGATGATTTCCAGTCTCGGAGCAAACATCTGCAAGCTTGAAAAAAATAAATGTACTTTATCAATTATTTACCCAAAGGACACTGAGACAAATGACAAACAATGAGTGACATTGTGGGATGGAATGGGGTAGAAGTTCTTTCTGATTCAGTATCAGTGTTCAGACAAATGTAGACACTGGCTTCAGTTAGAGATTCCCACCAGCCCTGTAGTTTTCTTTATAAAAATAAAAAATGAACTAGAGTTCTTCCCCAGCTTATCCTGCTGAGACCTGCTTTAGTCAAGCCCCTTCTTTTTGACTTCACACCTACAATGCTGCTTTGGTTCCCAAGTACTTTTAGCTACACTAGATGTCTGGGGCTGTTGGGACCCCGTTTCTCATCTGGTCTGTGCTGAAGGCAGCTTCAGGGCAAAATGTGTCTTGCAGAGAGCATTTTTGAGCAGAACAGTTTGAAGCCACAGGCTCAGTGTTTCTGTCGCATAAGGCCCTGCCCTGTTTAAAAAAAAAAAAAAANNNTGTCCCCCTCCCCTCCCCTCCAAAAGAAACTCCCCAAACAAAAAAGCCCCTCAAAATCAAAAAAATCTCAGACACAACAGCAAATTCTAAAAGGCTTTAGCTCAGGAGTTTTCTAGGAGATTCATATGGAAATTGAAGCTTATCCTGGTTCTACTGCAAAAGCTTATTGAGAAAAGCTTCAACTCAGACAGCCATGTCAATATGTCTAACTGACACATGCATGGGAGCTAGCTGTAGTGATAACATCAGAAGTGAATACACATCATATCTGGGAGGGATCTGTTAGTCTGGTTCAATACAATCTTTATGAGAAGGTATCACACCTTATCTATGAAGCCTCTTTATGCCTTGACTGCTATATAAACAACTGTTATTCCACTTCAGCACGTTATGGGTTGACCAACCTGCCTAAAATCCCAGAGCATCCACAGCTATGGTTTTGATTCTGCCAACCCACCTTTGAGATGAGTTGACTAGAAAAAACAAGTTAAACATGTTAAAACTTTTAAGAAAGCTGAGCCTGCTGTGTAAGACCTCTGTGCACAGGGGACCTCAGAGAGCTGGCAGAGTTTCCCAGTATAGCCTGTAAGCCTCCATGGAAGATAAAAAAGAACCATCTTTAAAGCAGACAAACTGAAGTGACTGTATAGTGAATGAGATGATCCTCACTTTATCTTACTTGATTTCATTACTCACAGTGTTGAAAGCTGTCTGCAGTGTATGGCACTCTCTACTTCTCCTTAAGCCTCAATTGCTTTTATACCATTGTTCTTAGAAGCCGTTTAGAGAATGTTGAATCTCTGTCATAATATGATTCAGTCCTACAGTCACTCCAAAGCACAAAGGCCCTATTGTCCTCCCAGGTCACTGAACTGTTGTAAAGCAGAGTTTGCTACTAATAGTTTTCAGAATGGTTTATCGCTTTTTAAGATGCCACATGAAAGAAGAATCCCTACAAAAGTACTTAGAGGTGAAGCCTACTTGGTGCCCTTCATGCAAGGTGTGAAAGTTCCTTTAGATGAGGCACAACTAATATAGTCTGTGCTTCTCAAGCTATTTAAGATCTTTAAGGTCCCTTCCAACCCAAACAATTCTATGATTGTTTACAGCAAGTGCTGCATTTCTAGGACCATGCACCTGCTTCTTAAGAGGATACACAGATTCCCTAGTAAGGAATTGGATTTAATTCTGTATATTAGCAAAGTAAGTAGAATGATTTTGCTGAGTTTTAAGCAGTGTTTAAAATTGCAGCTCCACAGGATGTTTTGATCTCATTAAATATTATTAGCATTACAGCTGATATTTACTGTGCTTTATTGTCATAGTTTTTTATTTGTCCCTTATCTGCACACAGGACTGTGCAGCATCAGTCTGGTCATCCTGGGCTTTTGTTGAAGTCAGTACTCAGCTATGCTGATTCACACTTGCTGAAGATCTAGTCTAAAGTTGACAAGGTGCATTGAAATAAGAGATAACAGGTGCTACAGAAATGCAAAATATTATGTCAGTCAGATAAATAGAATGAACTGCCTTCATGTCATAGCAATGAGAAAACAATAGTCTGAAAGAAAGAAAGCACGTACCTTTGATCTGCAATGGACTTCTGGTTTTTTTGTGTTAGGTCTGAATTTCATTCCATACAGTGAAATATCCTGTTTCATTCAATTTCATCCTCCATTCCAGATTCATTATTGTCAAACTTGTCCTCTGGGAACGACAGTAGCATGAATAGAATTTTGAGCGAATGAATGAATAAACTGAGGCATAAGAATTTTACAAGTATTTTGTTTCAAAAGGTAGAAACTGAAATGCTATTTAAACTTTAAAAATGCTTGATGAGAAAAGTCAGCTTCATCAGGTTTGTTTTTGGCTGGACGGGGGCAGAGGGAAGGTGAGGGATGCAAACTTGATTCATGCTTCTACATGCTGTCTCAGAACAAATAATTGGGAAGAGGAAGATATCTCAGCGACACATGTAGTAGACTCTGCTAGTCTTCAGGCCTGGCTATTTAAGCTTTTGCTCCAGCAGAGTATCTTGGAAGTTAATTCGGGAATCCTGGCCAGGGATCATGGGAGTCAAAGCAGGAATGATGCTTATTTGAACTGAATGACTGGTGCTGAGTTGGGAAGCTTTAAGGTGCCGTTAGTTTAGAGGAAGTGCTTACTGTCAGTATGTCGGAAATGCTAACTTTTTGAGGCACAGAGGTCTGTCCTTCTGAATATTTATGAATAAAGCATAATGTAATCCCTCTTGTAGGCATTATGCATGTGCATCCTGCAGTGAAATGTGTCCTTGGACCTGGCGGGACAAACTCTTCCCTTGGCTACATGAGAGAAAAAGCAGAGTAAAGTCATAGGTGTTTCTGATTTCTTCAGTGATGCAAATGAGAGCTGAGTTCATCCCAGTGACTGTATCTGATATTTTGCATAGAAATGCTCACTGAGCTGAACCATACACACATTTGCAAGGATGTGTCTGTATAGTTTACATTTCCAATTTTAATTTTTGAGCCATGTGTAAGAGACTCCAGGGAACTGTGTGTACTGTCAGCAGAAGTTATCTTTTTGATGAATCAGGCACATTGTTTGTACTCCTGCATTTGATAGACGTGTTGTAATAAGGTCCTGAACTGCTTACTGTGTCTTTATGTACCTTCCCTCTCAGCAGTTGTAACTATTGTGCTGCTTGACCTATATTAATGGTATTACAAACAACAAGTTTAACCATTAACTGGTGAGTCCATTTTAAATGGATTTTGCCAAGAGATGACAACTGAAGATTTAAGGAGGTAAAAGTTAGAAAAAGAGGCCACACAATTTAAAGCTTTTCAGTGCTTACTGATCTGAAGGGTGGGAAGGATAAATCCTAATATCATGTTATTATGATTTGATCAACTAGTGTCATTCTGGGTATGGAAAAGTACACCTTAGATGTTTTGTACATTAAATAATGTGCATTTTGTCTGTTTGGTTATTCCAGTGAGGCTTGCCTCCTCTATTACATACTCTGTAGCAAGAACAGGCTGAGAGAGTTGCACTCTGAAGGGGGTAAATAATGCCTGCTGCTGCTGTCTGGGAAAAGAGAGGGTGGCTCTCACTGCCTTGTAGGGGGATAGTAAAAAACCAGAAAGAGTCCACGTGAAGGAACCCGGTATCAAACTAGGACTTTATATATAGAAAGAGCAGTCTGATTTAGCTTGATTTGGCTGAGCTACAATTCAGGAACTTAAGTTCTATACACAAGAACTTTAATTTTAGATCATTAATGGGAGTCAAAACTCTAATTTCTGACATATATGAATACATCATCTTAGGAATAAGCAGCTGTGACTGATTCATAGTAACTGCCCCGTGTGTGCACAAACCCAGCAGACTATGTACAGTGGGCCAGTACCTGATTTGATTTCATCCTCCATGGAAAAATAATTCGGTGTCTCTAACTTAATTGACATCAGTGGCTTTTGACTAAGACCCTTAAAGTGTGGGCATGTGAAAATCAAATGAGGAACTGAGTGTGGAAAGGGGGCTCTGGGATGTCTTGCCAAAAATTCTGTCTTCCTTGATAAAGCTGCCTCTTCTTATTCATGTAAGCATCTGAATCTGTTACTGTTTTCATTTGATTATCTCTGCTGAGATTTCACCATTCTGGCTCCACAAGGCATATGTATATATATACATATATGTATGTATATATGTGTCTTGTGCAATTGAATAGTGCTGATCCTGCTTGGTCCTGGTGATAAACAGTGTCAGAAATGTGTTCTTGAGCTCAGACTAGCAGCTGATATTCATAGGTGCAAGTGCTTGTGGTTCATTCTCTGCAGCTGAGCTGTTCTCAGGCATTACAGCTGTGAACTAAGCATTAAGTGGCCCTTTGCACATAATCAGAACCCAGAATCTGAGTGAAAATCCCTCCTGTTTGGTGGAGACTCTGCAAAGAGACATAAAACTGCCTGCTTTAAGTGTGGCAAAATGTGCTGTTAGAAAATGTGGTTTAGAAGCATGTGGTATTTACCTGTTGGTCTTTGTTCTGATGCAGTTAAATTGAGGAGAGTAGAATATTTGTCTTATCACTCATGTTGGTTTTTGGTTGAAATGGGTAAACTGAAACAAATCCTTGTCATTCCCAATCTGAAGAGTTATTAACTCAGTAATACTCCTTGGGTCCTTATATGAAGACTGCAAACAGCTCGGTAAACATCTAATGAAATCACAAAGTTCTTTGTAATAGGAAGGGAAGAAGTGAGCAAGACCACCTGCAATTTAGTGATGTATAAGCCAGGTCAGGGAGGGGACCCTGTGATTTTGGCTGTCAGACTCCTCTAACCAGTGGCTTCCTTGTCTTTCCTGGTTTCCTAAAAAAAGAGGCATGGTCATTCTTATAAGGAAGTGCTCTCAATTAGAGTCAACAGAGTCAAACGTTAGGGAAAGCTTATTGTGAGCAAAGAAAAAGGCATCAGAATTGTTCTTGCCTCTTGATTTCTGTCATTACACTTCTCTGATGCCAGTAATTGCCAAAGTTAAAGCCTTGTGCATAGGTGGTTCCTAAAGGTTATATCTTGCTCATATTTATTTGTTACCTCTGAAATTCTGCAGGAGCATGTTTAGCTGAGGGAAATCTGTTTTAAAATTTGTACATATGTTTAGCTGCATTAATTTCTTCTATTTGGAATAGGAGGTGCAGTTTTGCTTCACCCAGAGCGAAGGTGAGAGGCAGGGCAGGTGCCCCCCCCCCGGTTACTTTTTTCTTCTTTTGATTCCCTCTCCCTTCAACTCGGAAACAGCCCTGTTGAGAATGAGGTCACAGCATGGTGATTTTGTTCTGAACATTAAATGTTGTTCCAGCAGCTGTGCTGGCTGGCACCCATGCAAAGAAATTTAGCATTTCCCACTGTATTGGTACAACAATATGAGTTTTATTTTGCTTTGAGTCTAATAGGCACATTCCGGCTCGTAATCACAAGAGGGTCTGGCAGATGAGCTTTTGAGCAGCTCCCTCCAGTTTTGTGTGTTCAAGCAGCTTGGAAGTCATTAGATTTTTCTCCTTCTGCTGACTCTAGGTGGGGAGGCTTGTTTACCTACTACTGCTCTGATGCCAGTAATTCCCAAAGTTAAAGTGGTAAAAATCCTTGTGCACAGGTGATTTCTAAAGGTTGTATTTTCCTGAAATTCTGCAGGAGCAAGTTCAGCTGAGGGAAATATGTTTTAAAAGTTGTCCATATTTTTAGCCATATTTAGCAAAAAAACATTGGGGAAGACTTATTTTGAGCAAACAAAAATGCATCAGAATTGTTCTTTTGCACCTTGTCTAGGGGTTTATATCTTAGACTGATGGACAGAAGGAACGTGAAGTTGAACAAACTGATCTCTCTTTTTTTTGTCATTTTTGTTCAAAATTAAAGAAATTTAGTTGCAGAAGCTGACCTGTACAAATATGGACAAGATGGGCTAAATTAAAGCAGCAGATATAACTTCTTGTCCTGTTACAGCTTGCAAAATTGTTATCAGCAAAGAGGAGTGTTCTGTGACCCAGTGACAATAACCTGACACAACAGAGCACAACTCAGTTACTTTTTGCTCCTTTAATCAGTCTCTTCTGTAGCAGCAGCTGCCACCACAGGACAGCCCCTATTAGTTTCTTGATACTTTCTGTGCTAAAAGGTTAGTGTGAGCTGTCTTGAGAGAATTTTCTCTCGTATCAGAGCTATAAATCTTATCTCAGTAAATAGAATAAAGCTGGCTAATGATCACCAACTTTATGTTCTTCTCCTTCAGGGGATTGGTTTGAAAATGTAGTAATTTCTTTCAACAATACAAAAAGCATCTTAGAGAAAATGGTCTTCATTACATATCAGTAAAGATAAGTAGCCTGGTTTTGGGCTACTTATCACCTGTATACTCTTGTAGAGAGTGTAAGTATGATGTGGATACATATACCAAGTCTGTGCTCTGGCAGTTAGTGGAAGTCTTCCATCTTTTTATTTTATTTTCTTGTAATTGAAGACATTCCAGAAAAGACAAACTCATTAGAACAATCAGGGAGACGTGGAAACAACTTGTATTCATTATGTAACTCTTCTGAAATGGAGTGTTGCCAGCTGGAGGCAGCCATATGTATGTACAAGATTGCAGCTGGGAGTGCAATCTAAATTCCTTAAAAGCAACTGGATGGTGGTTGCATTTATCAAACTATGTGCAAGGTAAAGCCTAGGAGCAGGCAGATCTGTTGGGAAACTGCAAACAAAGGATCATGTCTGCAAATAACTACATTTTAAATAAGTAGTAGGACAAAGAGAGCATTATATTGAGATAGTGAGATGCCTTGGGATCCACATATGCCTATCAATCCCAGCTAAGAAAAAAAGAAAGTACAGTGCCACAGTGTCATTATTTGTATCCAAACAACTGAGGCATAATGTCAATTATTCAAGGAATATCAGGACTTTCTCCAGCTCTGTATTTTTTGACTTTTAATGGCATTCAAATGGACACACAGAAGCAGGTCTTTTGCCACAAGAAGCTGCCTTTTGTCCTCATCCCCTCCTCACTTTATCTTTGGACTTCTCAATGCTTTCTGTACCTCTCTTAGCACTTACTTGCTCCTCAGCAATGCTACTTGCTCCAGCACTTACTTGGCAGTTGATGCACTGGTTTTTGCTTCACTTGTTTCCTTGTGCTGGTATCTTCTATCTTATGAACCCTACACTTCTACACACAGTTTATCAAGACCTGTTGTGTTAAAATATGCATTAATCAGCAGTATATCTGTGTGTTTAATGGTAGCATCAAAAACATTGCATAATATAAGGACAGTAACTTAATAAAAAGTATACTGTTTCAAGCTAAAAAACTCTACCAATCAGGTTCTGTATATCACAGAATCCCAGGGACCTTAATAGATCATCTAGTCCCATCCCCCTGCCAGAGCAGGAACATCCAGATCAGGTCACTCTTTACTTAAAAGAAAGGGTATTTCTTAGTATGAAAACCTTGATAGTACTTTTAATGATGTTTTTAGTGTTTTCTTTGGAGAGTCACCTGGACATGTTATGTATAATGAAATGAGCCAAATGGGTCTTCACAACAGCTGTGGTAAACATACAAGAGATTTTGCTGCTTTGAAAACAGGAAAAAAACCCTCTTGTGTTGCATCATTCTGGCTGAGAAGTGCTTACAGTTGTTGTGACAGGACTGTATTTTGAGCAATTGTTGGTGATTTGCTTTTTAGCACACAAAGAAATTAATAAATCTGTCAGCCTGAAAAATCAGGTTGTGACCTAAAAGGAAGGAGCAAATTGTGGCTTTAGGTAAAAAAGAGTGACCTCTCCGTGAGGGTCATTTATCATTATAACAAAAATTGCTGGTGCCCCCCTGGCTGACCAGGAAGAAAGGCTGTGGTAAGCAGAACTGAGGGATGCAAGCATCCAAATATTTTTAGCTGATCAATATTTTCAGGATTTACAAGCAACTAAAAACCTGTCAGCATGAAGAGTAAATGAGCTGTGCATCTGTTCCATGAAAGAAAACAAGAGTGAGATTAACTTGACAATTAAAAATGAAGTACATTAGAGATTTGACATAAATGGTTTATTTCAAAACTATATCAGATGTTCTTAGCAGCCTGTGTGCCTTGTACAATGGCACAGAAAATTGGTATCAAATCAATCTCTTAAAGTCAAAATAAGCAACGAGATAAGTTCTTTCAAGGTGGTGTTGGCATTACCTTTTAGTACTGCATTTATGTGAAAACAAGGAAGAGTGGAACAAGCTGACAACAAGCAGATGACACCAAGCTGTGTGGTGCAGTTGACACACAAGAAGGAAGGGATGGCATTCAGAGAGATCTTGACAGGATTCAGAGGTGGGTCCATGCCAACCTCATGAAGTTCAACAAGGCCAAGTGCAAGGTCCTGCATCTGGTCTGGGGCAACCCCAAGCACAGATACAGACTAAAAGGAAAAAAACCCCTAAGAAACAGATCTACAGTTATGGCATGTAGCTATTCCTGTGCTGAAATGATAGCTTCTTTTCCTAACACTTTAATATTTGCTTTTTAATTCCTTCATATAAACTTGTATGTGGCAAAAATCAGAATTACAACAGTGAAGTGAAAGTAGAAAAGAAGCCTGCAGAAAAGATGTCTGTATTTGTGAGGTATTTTGCCATAAATACAGCTGTTTCCTCTAACTTCTGGAATGGATTTGAGGAACGTTTGTCTGGAAATATCACATGGGACCCTCTAAGCAATACTAATATTGTTCTGTCCATGAGGTACAGTTTGAATTCATTTCAGTAAAGATCTATTGTTCTTTTCTCTGCTTCAATTGTTCTCTTAAGAATGAAGTTTATGTTTTAGAAAGGTGCAAGATATTGAATTTGCCATGAGTTTATAGCAAGCAGTAGGCAGAGACTTAAAGAGATATATCTTTACACACTGAAACTTAGAACATTTCTAACTTTTATAAGAGTATAAAACTTGACGATGAAGCCTTTTTTGAGTTAACAGAGTATAATGCATGTTTGGAGTCCCTCATCCCTGAGAAAAATAGCTGAGGTTGTAGAGATATAAAATACAGGATTTATGAAAGGATGCACAACTTTGATGTATAATCCAGGGTCAAAACTCTTTGTAGCTTAAATTATTATCAAGTGTGTGGATAATCCGTTTTTCCCAACATATATATATATATCTGTAAGTTAACACTATTAAATACTTACAAAACTCCCATTCAGACAAATTTTTGCTTACTTAGATGAAATGTCGAGTTGTGATTTCTCAATGTCCCATTAGTACAGAAGCTGCTTGTTTTACTCATGCTTATTAATCAAATTCTAAATTGAAATTTTTCTCCATTGCATCTTTTTTTGTGCCTCATAGGAGCCACAGATGCTGACCAGTTTCTTTCTGTCCCATTGTCTTTCAAAGAACTTTCTGATTTGAATGTGAAGTATTACTAGGACAAGGGTAGCTAGTTTTCTCTGGCCAACTTATCTTCTTACCTTCCTTAGAAACAAATGTGCTTGGAATGTGCACCATAGATTGGCACTTAGATGAGGTTGGGGTAAGCAACTGATCAATCATATCTGGACAAGAGACATCAGCAATTTTGCTTTGCAAGGTTTACCCTCTTTGATTTATACTAGGGGATTGTTTTTTATGGGTCTTCTAGAATATTTGTCACTGAATAATGTTTTTATGACCAAAGCATCAACACAAATCCATTACTACTTTTAAAGTCATTGACCAATATTTTGATGAAGTTGGTATGTGTTTTGAGAGCATTCAGACTGGATGCCATGAGGTACAACAAACAGAAGGTCTTCTAGGGGTACAGGGCCTGAATTGCTATTGACCACCCACCACCTTTTAGAATTTTTAAAGCAGGGGGGAGTAAAAATACAATGAAGTCAAAATGGTAGCATTTAACAGGCAGCCTTTATCCCCTCTTTGCTGGTCTAAAAGTCAGCATAAGCTTCAACACAATGGAGACTTGAGACATTGTCTGTTAAGCATCAAGAACTGTTCAGCTAAGACACTTCAATTAATTTTTAGCCTGCTCAATTGATTCTGAAGCATTTAAAATCTTTACTCTAAATCAGTTGCAATGAGTTTAAAAACTGCTGTGAGAATGAAAGAAACACATGCCTGCAGCCGGCATAGGGATCCATGGCTATCTTCACACATTGATACTCTAGCTTGTAAGCAATAACAGCATATTCTATGTTTGAGTGTAATAGCAGTATTACTTACTGATGAGCAGCTGATTACTTCATCTACCTGGAAAGGACCTCAGAGCATCTGCCCAGCCTCCCACTCAAAGCATCTTCAACATTGAATTCAGACTGTATTTCTGAGATAGAGACACTCTGAGATCTTTTCCAATTCTTTGACCTTATTCCTCCTGCTTAGATTTTTTGGAACTGTCCAGGGGATCTAGATCCTCCTGAGGGCTTTTCAGATGCCCTCAGAGCCTGACTGGGCTACCCAAATGAGTACTGAGGGTCATGCCCCTGGGAGTCTCTTCTTACTTCTGGGCTCACTTACATTTCACTTATGCTTTAGTGATTCTAGTTAACTCATTAAAATACACTATAAGCTGGTAATCTGCCAGTGTAGAACATAAATTCACCAATGAGGCAATTGCTGTCAAAATTTCTAGAAAAAATACACTTGAATCAGTGGTCAGGGCAAAATGCATGTATGCACAAGGAAGATGTGATCAAGTTTGCTTTGACTACACTTTGCACTGATGAGGCCTAGCTACACTGATAAGATAAACCCAAGGCATTACAAATGAAGCAATGGAGGCTTCTTAGTCTGTAGCTTGGAGTCTAAATTAAATGCCATTTAAACTGTATCCTTGAGAGGAAACAACAATGTCAATGAAGAGAACGATGAGTTCCTTGACGTTATGCAGAAGGAGGCATCACAATGGAAAAATCTTATCTGTTTGTAAACTACTATTTTGTCTTGAATCTACCAGCAGACAAACTACACTGATGCCTTTCTGTTGTTTGCTTTGGTCACTGTGGTCCTCATGTACTAATGATTGATTCAGCTTCAAAGCATTCTTCCTATCCAAGGCATTTTTATTAACAGCCAACGTCACTCTGATATTTTGTTAAGAATATTGATAATGCCCAGCAAAACAGACTGCAGCCTCACAGTGACTGCTTTTATGTGGCTCTAATTGCAAAACTTTTGCAGTATAGTGTGGCAGTGAAGTAGAACAGTGTCCTGATTCCTCAAAGAAGGATCTATCAGTAATGCCCCATCCTTCCTTTACAAAACCTTGGCATTTTAACACACAAATTAGTATTTCCTCCTGCTGTCTCAGACTGCGTACCCCCATGCTTAAGACTCGGAAGCCAAATAACTGTCTTGGGATAGAATAGTCTGGTGAAAATGCTTGTTCTAAATTTTTTTTCCTTTTATTTGTTTGTATGCTAGGTGGAAGACAGGCTATATAGAAAGTAACTAGAGAAGTCTCATTTTGGGGCTATGGAAATAAATGCAATAATTGCTCTGAGATAAGGAATTGAAAGAAACAATATCAAACTATGACTGACAATCACATCTCTATGAGCAGCATCTCAGCATTTAGATGCAACCCAAATATAAAAATCAGCAGAAGAGTGTAGAGATTTATTATAACGGCCATTGGTGAGATGAGGTGTGACTGTTGGGGGTGGCAGCAAAATTTTAATCTGAATAGCATGTGAAACTAGGGGATCTAATAACTAGAGCTACTCTTACAGTTTAAATTCTCAAATAAAGCAGCTTGTCAGGAGGATAAAAGCCCAGCACCCACACTCTCTCCCTCCCCAGCCAAGAAATCCCCCATTTCATTTCTGAATAAAAAGAAGAATCCAAGCCAAACCCCCGACCTACAACCCAAACCCTCAACAAGTTATGGAGACCCTTACAAAAATGTGAGTACTAGAGTATCAGCCTGTGTTTATGTGATACAGGTCACTGCAGTTGGCACACTTTGAAGTTTAGAAAAAGGCATAGGTTCATCTTCATCTGCTGCCTTGTGACAATGGCCAGTAAGGGATGCCTTTGTAATGAGTCTTAGATTCCTAAATGGGACTTGATTTTCAATGGAGTAGCATATGCTGATCTTAGATGCTCTGTATTTTTGTATGGAAAGAGTTCATCTAAGCCTGAAATGTACCTAAGGCAACACAAATATTTAGTATCCTGGAACGCTTCATTTCTCAGCAGAACCCTTGGCTGGTCTGTCTTCCTGTGCCCTTTTGTGCAGATTTTGGAGATTTTTCTTTCAGAATTGGTGTATACTCACCTGAACTTATACCCCAGAACAACCATCTTAGTGTGTTTTCAAGGGGCAGAGCTCAGGTGTACAGCTTAGAGGGAATTTTTGAAAGAGCAAGCATGTTTCCAGCTTCTCTTTCTCACACGTGAAAGTTCAGCTTTCATTTTTCTTCAAATCACTGTTTCATCTTGCATCTCTTTAACTGTGAATGCTGCTAATTCATGGGTTGTAGCTTCCTTCAGAGTGAGCCTACACTTTCTGGATTATTTTGACTGCTACTCTTCATAGAATCTCTGGTTCAAGAGGATACAAATGTAAGTGTCTGATTGTGTTTTCCAGCTTTGTGTTTATTTTGGACAATGTTGCAGAGGAAGTTCTTGGCATCCTAAAATATACTTTTCACCTAGTTGTTACTGTGGCCCTTGAAGTCATGTACTTTTTTTGTTAACCTGCATTTTTGTGTTGGTTAGTACACTACTGAGTCCTATATTGTTTGCTTTTTAACTACTATCCAATCCATGTCTGTGTTTAATCTTTCTCTCCATTGATATGTGTGTACTGATGTGTACAAACAACTTCCCTGTAACATCAGTGGGATTTTTGTCTTGACGGAGGGTTTTATGTGCATTAGGTAAGATGCTGATTTACATAGTAGTAGATGTTCTTCAGGGATTGCTTGTTTGCCAGAGATATAAGGTAATACATTTCCAAATGCATCATTGGATAGTGTGATTGAGGTCTAAAGCTATTCATTAACTTAATCAGCATTAATTAACTTAATGAATAAAAAGGCAAGTTTCCATAGCACTGATGGTTCACTTTGCAGAAAATTTTTCTGCAGACCTGACTACTACAAAAGTCCCAATGCTGTTGCTGCTGGTGGAATGATACTGGCTTTAGTGTGACATCATTTTTGTGTTTCTCTCTCATATCCTCAAACCAGAAATGAAATACAACTTCTGCTAAATGTTCTGTTATACTTTCTCACCGTTCTGTAGGTGCTGAGTGTCTCATTACTGGAGAGATGGAAGAGGGGAGATTCAGGCTATCTCAGAGCCTCAGCAAGCCTGGCCTCGGATGTCTGCAGGCATGGGCCTTCCACCACCTCTTGGGGTCACCACCCTCATGGGGAAGAACTCTTCTTAACATCTAATCTAACCCTGCCCTGCTCTAGTTTCAACAAATTGCCCCTTATCCTGTGTCTCCATGCCCTGACAAACAACCCCTCCCCTGCTTTCCTGTAGCCCCCTTAGGCACTGGGAGACTGCTGTGAGGTCTCCCCACAGCCTCAACAGGCTGAACTAATGTTCCCAGTAGGAGAAGGAACAATGCACAGAGCATCCCAGATGCTTGTCATGGAGCAGTCCTCTGTTAAGCTCCTTCATGCTGACTATTACGTCTATGTCAAAAGTCAGTTTGAAAAAGACAGATCTGAGAGTTACACACGTGTACGAGGTTAGATGCCAGCTGCATAACAGACACTTAAGACAAAGAAAGAAAACTCCTGACTCAGACAATGCTTTTAAAGCTACAGAGATAACAAACAGCAATTCCTAAAATGCAGGATGTCCTGTTGCAGGAGGGGCCATTAAGAAGGAGGTGGAAGGAAGCTGGACAATCCCATTCACACAAACTTATTTTCAAGACAAACCCCAAAAACCTAACAAGAAAACCACAAAAAAGTTAATTTATACAAGAGAAATTATTGTAGCTAATGACCCCTATGCTACCTGTTATGGCTGATCTTGGCACCTTTAATAAAGGAGCTGGAATTATTAAGCATTTGGTAAGCTTCATAAAAAGGTGTGAGAAAAATTCTAATTCTTTTCTTGATGTATCTCCAGAATGCTTAATACTGTCGATAAGTATGTAATACCTTTAGCTATGCAAAACAGTTTTTTATAAAGAAACTTTGGTCCTGCTCCTACTCTCTCCTTAGCCCTCTCAGCAAATTTCTGAAATGTGCCTTATGTAACATCCTAACTTCTAAAAATTTGATTGTTTTGCTTAAGCTGTTTATTTAGTGGTTTAATTTTCCTAGTCTTCTTATAGCCATGGAACTTTGTAAAGAGAATTTTATTAACAAGATTTTGTGCTAAATATAAACCCTATATCAAAATGCCTAACAATATTTGCTTTGTGCACATTTGCTTGTATATATTAAAATACATGTTACACATATAAAGCTCAGCATTGATATGTGCCAATAAATCTATATACACAGACATACACATATTGTTATATTCCTATAAACATACATGTATATGAGAGGTACACACAGTTTAGCTACTACTTAGTAGTGAACTTTTGAGTGAAAACAGGTTTGAAAACAATGCTTCATTTAGTTGGGTGAAGATTTTTGCAAGAAATAGCAGGAGAAGGTATATGCTTGACAACAGAAAACCATGTCAGAAAAGAACAATTTGGGAGAAGCAATTTGTCTTAATGAATTAAGATAGGAAAAAGTTGCCGAAATTTTTTTTTTTTTCATTCTAACTAATGCTCTTACATTTGAAGCTTTCTATGCCATAATATTTCTAATTATGTTGGACAAATGTACAATGAAGATTTTTCCTGTCAGACAAAGCATGATACTATGGAAAAATATTAAGACAAAGAAAAAAAAACCCTGGAACATTCTCACTGGCGTCCATGCAATGCAGTTCTCAAATATCAAGTAGATGGACATGACAATTAGCTTAGGCTTTGCCTGAGAGAAGCACAGAACAAGATGCCAAAATTCCTATCCTGTGATGCAATAAATTATATTTTATTAGCAGGGCTTCAGTTTTCAGTTAAAAACAATCAAATACTGCACTATGTACTTTATCCTGTTTGTGATGTGACTCAATGCTCCTTCACAGAACAACTGATGCAATTCTTCACTGACATTCTTTACAAGAGAACAGTTAGCAAAAAGCAACTGGAAATTCAAATACTTTGAGTGTGGTTAAGATTGATTTATACTCATACAAAAATATTTCAAACTGCTTACTTTTTTCCTATTTATTCTACACACATGGAAAAGTAATATAATCTGAGGAATATCAATCATCAAACAGGCCCCATTTCTTCTGGGAAGGCTCCTTTTTATCTCAGATCTTTCATGCAACTGCCCTTTGAGTAGATAATAGTGCTTAATGCATTTGTTCATTAGGAATAGTTTTGCAGTTGTGTTCTCTCAACCTATGGAATATTCTACCACATTTTGAAAAAAGCAATGGCCATTTGTGGCATACAGGGAGGCATGTTCTTTTAGTCTGTAAATGTTTCAAGGGCTTAGAAAACTTAAATTAATCAGGTTAAAATGTTAAATTATTTCCCAGCAGTGGCAAAATAAAGTACAGACACTCTTTAAAAACCTGAAATGTCTGTATTAGTCAAAACATTTTAAAGGATTAGTTAGAACTGCTGAAGGGGAGACCGGAGCTGATGGTATCGCTCAGGTTCTGCTAAGGTTCTGTTTTGCTGGTACTAGAAAAGGGTTTGCAAATGTTCACCAAATTTCCAAGTGATTCTCATCTAAGAAGCATGCAAAGTTCATGTGTTTATACTAGAAGAACAATTACACATGCTTGTTCCCCTGGTTTGCTTTTAGATCACAGAAGAGGAGAATTCAACCTCATTTAAACTCTGACAACTCTTAAAAATATGTTTGCAAGCTGTCTACGGGAGCATGCAATGGCTCTGTTGATTTAATGTTTTAATGCAGTCCTTTTCATACGATCCAAAAGACATCGATTCAGGTGGGGTTCTTTTCCATTCAGCTTCACTGAATCCCATGGCTTTTCAGTATTTAAATACAATCTCTTCGATTTAGAAATGTGTCCTGGCACCAGTTTGGGATAATACCTATCAAACGAGGAGGTCTAGCTGTACAACATCTTTTTTCCTGAGACTACTTTAGTCCTGTTGAGATATGATTTCTAATAAGAAAGTTTATCAGTTCATCTTTAATGTCTGCTACAGCAAAACACCTGTGCTGATTCTCAAAAGTCAGATGTCCTAAGTACAAGTCCTGCATTTTAAATTCAAAACAGTTAAAATGAATCAAATCATCATACCCTTCTAATAACTAGGCACAGTTGTTTTGACATAACTTCAGTTTAAGTAAGTGTTTTGCATGTATTATGGTTTTTATTCAGTTAAATGATTAATTCTGTCTGACAGCTCACCCAGCAGGGTTCTCTGCGGTCTTGTAAGAGCGGAATACCTTCACTGATGAGCAACTATACAGCCACAGGTAGTGGTAGCATAGGGACTACCTGACAACGTGGTGCATGATAAAAAAAGCTTGTCTGAACATGCTGTGTATCCTATGTGAGCTCTGAAGGAGAAAAACATTTTCCTTACAAGCCAAGCAAGATATTTTCCCCATGGGAGCAGGGTGTTGCCACAGGACTGATTTTCTTTACTTCTGCTCCAGATCAACTTCCTTTTGTCTGTAATCAGGCCAGTGTCAGGGGGGACTGCCCATGGCTAGACTGATACATCATTGCTTGGTTTGATGTATGTTCTACCTCCTGCACTTTCCTAGTGCTAGACTGACCAGACCAGTGTGCTTTTCTTCACTATTACTGGGGTTTTTTTGAGAATGAGTAGCTGATAGAAGAACTCTTGACCTTCATTGGACCAAGCTTCTGTCTGGACCACTTACTTATCTCAGGTTGTGGACAACACCTGCTGCTCCCAAAAGGAGTTCAGAAAACTCTGCCCTGGCCAGAATTGGATTTCTACTCCTTAGAGGTAAAGGTTTTTCTGTTAGGGGGTTAAATATGCTGCTGGTCAAGAGGGTGACTCCTACAATCTGCCACACTAGGATAATCTGCAGTATCATGGTGTGCTAGACTGGAAACTGGTATGAGATAATTAGTATACAGCAAGACAAGTTACTTAGGAAGTATTTTACTGCCCAAGGGCAGCTAAGCATTGTGAAGAGTCAGTGCTGAGATCTACCAAAGATTTTCTCAACTGGGTATGAACCCTGGGAGCATCAACAGGATTGTAATGATTTCCTCTAGACATGCATTGCTTTTTCCTTCCTCTTTTCTTTTTTTTTTTTGTCTTTTTGGGGGAGGAGGCAGGGGGAGAAGAGGAAGGAGAACACATGGTAAAACAGTGCTCCTGGATGCAGAGTGTAGATGTTGCTTGCCTATAGAAGCAAGAGCTGGTCTCTGAGAGTGGTCTCATGTAACGCTGCCTGACAAAAACACTTGTAGGTAGAACACTCACAGATACTGTAAGCATTGAACAATTGACAACTCTTTTCTTTATTTCTTTAGACAATAAATCTGTTTGCTAATCCTGCTGTTTTGCTGTAAATGTTCTGATATAACTTAGCTGTCAGCTAGCTGAGCTTCACATTTGGGTGTTTGTATTTGGTGGCCCAGCTGTGCAGCAAACAGACTGGGACCAAGGCATTTTACAAATTGATTGCTGGTGCAAAAGCAATAATAAAATTGAGTGAAAGAATGAGTGTAGGATAATTTTTTTATGGAAAGACGAGCTTAAATGTGGTAGTAACATAGAAACATGTCACATAGTTTCTGAGTTTCTGTGCTGGAAGTTAGATGTCCAGGAATGAACTTGCACACAACTGGACTGCACCTCTATGGGGAGACTTACCTCAGGTTTGGTTGGCTGACTTGGGTAGCACATGGCATTTCAGAATATGTCAGGAAGGATGCAAAGTTCTCCTTGCTCTGGAAGCATCAGAAGAATTCTGCTGTTTCCTGGGTATCACAGAAAACCTTTGTGAAGTAAAGCAATTCCAGTTACAGGCTTGAGGGGAACCTCAGCATCTGATGAGAGCTTGTATGTGCTTCCCCTCAAGTAGCGCTCAGATATCTTCAGCATTTTCTTCCCTGAAATAAACCAGTAAACTCATTTTACAACATTTCGTTTTCTGATGCATCTGCAATGAACAGAGAACTTTTAAAGAGAAAGCAGTGTGAGTTTTGGTGCTAACCTTAATGAACACTTACTTTCATTCTCATAATTGCTGCTGCTTGATCACTGTGTTTTATAATTCCGTCATGTGCTGATACTGGTGTTCAAAAGTAGGTGCTTATGCTGCCACCTGCATACAATAATTAGCTTGTGCAACCTCAGGGATGAGCACTGCTGGTGGCATAAGCAGCAGTACTTAAACCAGGACATATACCTTGATATAAGTGGATGTAGCATACAGATACTAATCACATACAAAGGATGGACTCCCAGACCAAACCTTAGTGAAAAAGCTTATTAGTTATAAAGCCATGAGGAAGGTGAGGTGGGAAGTGTAGGCAATGTTCCCAGTCTGTAATGTAACAGAAGAGCAGCACAGGCTTCACGACATCAGCCTGGTGATACTTAGGGTCCTCTGCTGGCTCCTCACTGCAAGGCTAAGTGGTGGCATAGGTCCCTTGTGCTTCATGGCCACCTGGCAGCAAGAAGGTGAGGCTTTCCTTCAGGACAGGGAAAACTGCCTCAACTGAAGAACAAGAAGTTTCCAGCAGGCCTGGGACAGTGTTAAAGCTTCAGAGTGGTGTATATGAGAAGCAGAAGAAAGACCCTGAAAGATGATGTCATTATAAGATAAGGAGCTGGATGCAGAACTACAGGTGGGGTCTCATGGAGTAGAGGGGCAGAATCACCTTCCTTGAGCTGCTAGACTTGCTTTCTTAACACAAGCATAGTTTCTAGTAGGACCTGCTACCTCTTATTTGGCACAGAAAGGGGACTGGCCTGTTGTTCCCTGGATATTCCTTTCTTCCCTTTTAAAAAATAGGGATTATATTTCTCCTTCTCCAGTCAGCAAGAAACTCACTGGACTGCTGTGACTTCTCACATGTGATGTGGCTTAGCCAGTTTTCTCAGGATCTACAGATAAACCTCATCAAGTCCTTCTGCACCTTCAGGTTCCTAAGATGATCCCAAACTTGATGTCCTACAGTGGGCAGTTCCTCTTCTCCCAGTCTCTGCTTTTGCTTTTTCTGACTTGGTTGGTGTAGGCAGAGCACTCGGTGGTGAAGGCTGTGTGTGTAGAGGCATTTCATTAACTGCCAGGATCCTGCAATGGAGCTTCACTTTTCTGTCCTGCTTCCTGTCTCCTTTCCTTGAGGTCTCCTCCAGCATTTGTCTATTATAGGTGCCTGCTGCTCCAGGACCAGAGCTGTCTCTTGGGTAAATCCAGTAGCTCTGGTAGCACCTGGAAAAGCTCAGTTTCCTGTACTTTTGTTACTTCTTTATTAACCTCACTTTTTAATGGAGATCACTTCTTCAAAATGCACTTCTCTTTCAAATTAATTTTCTTAGTGTGTTCTTTGCTCTAAATTTTTCATCAGTTCAAATCATCAGAGGGAATTCTGTATCAATTTTGAGTGAGGAAGCTAGTGAAATCAGTCTATATATATATATATTTATATTAGAACATATATCACGTTTACTTACACAAGCAAAATTATGCTTGTGCTGTGCCAAGAGCTGGAGTTGTTTTACTGAAAGCAAATGACTAGATGGTGCTCTGTGGGCAGGTAGTGTACTGCAAAACTGAGGAACACATGGTAAAAATTGATGTAGTTTTACCAGAAATACTGTTGAGGAAACAAAAGAACCTACAATCTGTCTTTAGTGGAAATGAATTAACTAGCAGTATCTTCACTGGCAGTTTTCCTGTTTCACCCCAGCACCTAATTTGGTGTCGTGTAAGGACTCAAAACAAAGATACTGCAGTAGGAAGCTGCACACAATGACTCCTACTATGCCTTAAACTTTTACCAGGGGTGACTTGGCCAGGACTCATGCAGTGTAGTTAAACTTCCTTTTTCAGTATTGCACTTTTTTATTTTTCCTTTTCCCTTTTAAACACGTGTTTTTTCTCTACCTCTTGTGCAAGCAGATGGTCTCCAGTTATATGCAGGAGCTTCTATTCCCTGGGTTGCTACGCAACAAAATGCATCGTATCTGCATCCTTTCTGTGCTGTATCCCGTTTCCGTTCAACAACTCAAAATAACCAGCTTAGTGCTTCAACATGCTGCTTCCTCTTTTCTACAGAGTTGAATATCTATCAAGTATCTTCCTGGGCTTCCTATCTCTTCCTGTTGCAGCCTTGAAAAAAATGTGTTTGCCCTGAATTGATTTTCCTCATCACTTCCTATTTACATCAGTCCACTTAGTGCTAAGGCAGGCAAAACATACATAAATGAGTCATGCAGCTGCTAGCCCATAAAAAAAAAAAAGTCAGCCAATTGTGTGATGTTTGAAAGCAAGATTCTTCATTGTTGTCAGGTGTGGGGTTCCTGTTTGTCCTTTTTATCGTGGCTTTGTTTCCCTATTGATACCAGAAAGTTGAAAACAAAACACACTTTTTCTTTCCTTTTTTTTTTTTTTCCTACTGGACTGATAAAAAGGAAAATATCAATCTCCAGATCTCCAGTACAGAAAGGGAAAGGGAGAGGTAGAAATAGTGGCATAAGAGTAGTGTATGTTGCTATGGCTGATGATGAGGAAAACTTTTAGATTGGGTTAATTTTGTTTTACTAGATCATTTTACTTTACCAATGTAGCTGAAGCTGCAGTGCTAAGAGCTATTTATGATGTGTTCATTGTTTATGCTGTTCTGCAAGTTTTAAACTGTACTACCTCCAGGGAGAGGGCATCCACAACCTCTCTGGGCAACCTCTTCCATGGTCTCACCACCCTCATAGTGAAGAATTTCTTCCTTATTTCCAGCCTGAATCTCCTCTCCTCCAATTTATATCCATTCTGGACCCTATTAAAAAGTCCTACCCCTGCCTTTCTGTAGCCCCCTCCAGGTACTGAGAAGCTGCTCTGAGGTTCTCTTCTCCAGGCTGAACAACCCCAACTCCTTCAGCCTGTCTTCATAAGGGAGGTGTCTGGATGTAGCGAGTGGAGCATTCTACTGCAGGTCTAGCACTGTCAGATGCAAGCAATGTGTTATGGCCCTTGTGGACCCACTCCTGTCCCACTCTTGACAGTAGTGGAGCTGTCTCCTTCGTCCCATAAAAGCTACTTCCACTTCTTCAAGTCTGGAAATTAAGCTGGCAACAGGATAGCTTGGTGGGCAGGTGGAGTCAACCAGTGCTGGTGTAAGGGTCCAGCCAGGGCAGCTTCAAACTCTCTGGGGGTGACGACATGTGCACTCTATGTCCTTTAGCACAGTGTCTTTAGAGCATCACATATGTACCTAAAGAAACATGTTATGATATTCTATCCATTATGGTTTGGTTATATTAAAAATTACTTGTCCCATTGCTGGAGAATTTCTTCACATTACATTTTAAAGCAGATTCAGTGATTAAACTAAGCAACCGCAGAAGCAGTTTAGTTATGTAAGTCTATTACCTCTGAGCCCAAAGTATTCCTTCTTAGTATATGTTTAAAAATATTTCTAATCCAAACTCTGTAGAAGGTGCTCACATGGGACAAATAACTAATGTTGACATAGGCTTAAATATATCGAAAAGACATAAATCAGAATAATTAGATTCATAAATCTGTTAATATTAATGGAAAAACCTTTTGGGAAATGTAGTGTAAAATCAAAGAAAAAAATGAACTTCAGATGTAAGTGATGATTCTAGTTAAATGAATAAAAATTTCGATATCTTGTTCCTTCTTAAGTCAGAAAAACACATTACATCCTTTTGAAATTGTGCTTATGTCTTTAATACTGCTGTAAACAAAAATAACATAAAAAATATTAGAGAAAAAAAATCTAAAGGTGTCTCAACAAGCCTGCCAGTAAATTAAAACCCTGGAACACTTTGTTTTTTCGCATAATGGAATGAGGAAAGCACCATGAAGCCTTTCTTTCAAAAATTCTCTCTAGAATCGATAGACTAATTCTGCACTAAACTTAAAGGCTATAAAAGTTTATTAGCAAGAAGAATATGTATATTGTTATTAATTTGTTCACACTGCAATGGTTAAGGTTCTGTCAGCATTTCTGTTAAAATCCTCTATAATTTAACAGGAAATTCCAGGACATAAAAATGCATTCAGAGTGCATTTCACAAAAAAGGCTTCCTTCACCACATCCTCAAAATTACTTCTATTTTGATGTTTTATAGCTTGAAAAAAAGAGAACTATCCTGTCTTTAGAGCTGTGTACCATCTCATACCCCCTGCAAAGTGCTACCAATGTCTGCAAGTGCAAACCCAGTGCTCTTTATATCTGTTTTTCCTGGCTCAGCCCCTCTGCCCATCCATCATTGCAAGAAGAAAGTCCGTAATGTCTGTCCCGCTTCCAGTTACAGTTCCCACTTTGACTTCTCAGCATTCTTTACCTTTGTTGGGCTGTTGGGATTTTATCTTGAATGATCTTCTGTGGAGCTTTGGGATGGGGGTAGATTCTAAGTGTGTTGGCTGGAAGCTTGTGATGAAGGTCTGTAGAGCAGTTGCAGCGTGTGTGTTGGATGAGGACTTGGTTATGCCCCAGGCCAGGGAGCTGAGAGTGATGCAAAGATTCACTGAGCTTAAAATCCTGGGCATCCTGGGCTGGTCCAGCCTGATGTTGCTGTAGTGCTGGCCCTAGGGCTGACCCCATCCTAAACCCTACACTAAACTCAGCAGTAGAAAGACAACAGTGAGTCTGCAGATGCTTCACACCTCTCCCTGGAACAGTTTGATATCATTATTAACTACATTCTCTGCAAATTCTGAATTCGGTGTCTTAATGACTTTGATTCACACTTCTTGATGTGTCAAGAAATGTTCTATCACTAGGGATTTTAACAGATGCTCATTGCTCATATACAACTCAAGAGTGTTCAGAACACAATTCAAGAGTGTACAGAAAGGCTATATTAGCCAAGATGACTTTGGCTGTTGAAGATATCACACATTCAAGCATGTTTGTTCAGGTTTTTTTCTCTGGGGAATCAGACAAACCAAACAGCTGCACTTAATGCTGCTAAACTGTGCCTGTCAGGGTGAGAAACAAGATAGTTTAGAAGCTTTTATGTTTCCCAGCTTTATCATAAAATTCCTAGTGAATGTCTCAAAAGTCTGTTTGATTCAAATTTGCAGAAAATCATGGGGTTTTCTGAGAAATCATGAGGCTGAAACTATTTGAAAAAAATTCTCAGGCTGCAAAATGGTGAAAGTCAAAACAAAATACTATTTGCCCAAGCTTTTTCAAATTCCTTCAAAGATGGTTCTTGTTCATGTGTAGCTGGCTACTGTACATCAACAGTGTTTTCACATCTCAGAGCAGCATCCTGGATGTTTTCAGATAAATTAATTAGTCTCACTGAAGGGTTACTTCCTTGAGACAGCAAAACCCCCTTTGCTCCAGTTGGTATTGACTCCATAGACAACAGAATAGACACAATGTTTACCTTCCTAAGAAGTCCATTTAGGTGCTCCAGCTAAGACACTTTTATGACATTTCACTTGTAAGCATTGAATGCACATAGACTTTCGGTTGAGGAAAATAGTTCCAGGCTAGTACTCCACTGTCTGGTTTTACTAAGATTTACATTGATTCTAATATGATTCTTAAATTAGTAATTTCCTGTATGGGGACAGTTTCTTCTCCAGTAGCAGTATGTCAAAAAAATCTCTGGATGGGTTTTACAAAGAGAAATTTCTGTGATCAAGTTAGAGGTTTCAAAATTATAAAAAACTTGCCAATGTGCTTTGTGAAATAATTTTTGACCACAAAATACAAACTAAATAATATGGATCACATACATTTTCCACAATGCTACTTACCTGTTTATTATCTTTTGCAGTGTAGGAGTAATAGGGTGTCATTAGGGAGTCAGAAGTTGCAGTTCATGTTTAGACATGTGGTATTTTTGAAGACATGTAGAGCATCTATTGTGCATCTTGTAGGTATCTGTTTTAAAAAATACAGGAAAAGTACATTTCTAAGCTGTTTATGCTTACATGGTGCAGAACTTTGTCAGAAACTCATGACTTTGTTAGTAGGCTTTGGTCTGTTGTTGCAGTGCCCTCTTGCAGAGTTGAAGACCTTCTCCCATCGCCATATCCCGAGAAACAACTTTGGAAACATGAACATTTTTCTGATATTTCATAATGAAATTTTTTTCGCTTATTTCCTTTTCCATTTTCTCTCATCAAACATTTTCCTAAAATAAAAAATATAATAAAATAACTCCAGCATACTTAAGTGACCTGAAAATGAAAGGATGTTAGGCTGCTTTGCACTGTTTTTTAACCATCAGTGTGAAAGCCTAAATTTGTAATGTTAGCACGTCATCAGGAAATTCAAACCAGTAGTCAAATTCTCCCCTTATCTAAAATGTCTCAACTCAATTGGATTTCACTTCCCAAAAGATAATGTGACCACTTAACCATCTCTTTGTTTCAGGGGATATTTCAGTGTTTGTATGTTTGAAGAGACAGTGAGACTTTCCTTTATCTCACTGGCTTCTGAGTAGATGGGAGACTTGGATCGAGGGCCCCTTGAACACAAGAGAAATTCAAACCCACTCTGATTTTGTGAGTAGTACTCTTACCTCTGGGATCCCCCCTGTCTGGGCAGGGGCTGCTGCCTTTTCAGTTTTATTATTTTAGCTCTCAGTTATTTTGATATGGAACTCTTTGTAACTTTGGAAATAGCTCAATAGATTTTGTCAGCAAACTGCGTTTGATAAGTGCATTATTTGCTGAAACAACTCCTCAACACTGTATAAATAATTATGGATTTCAGTAAAGTTTCTCTAGAGAATTTATCTCATCACTTTATTGCCCACAGAATAAAGTTAGGAATCTAGTGACGTTCTGCAGTCATCTTCCTGCCTGTCTATTAAAAATGAGAAGCCCTGTTGGGTTTTCCTTCCTATGACAGCTTGCCCATAACTCTTTCATCAGTTTCCCAGAGCTGAAAAGTGGTGTTGCCTTTGTTTATCACTGAAAACTGGGAGTCTCTGTTCTGTTCTTGGTATATCCAACATGAATTGTGGTTTATAAACATCCTGTTAGTATTGATGGAATAACTGCGGACTTAATAAGACTTTGATGTTTTCAAGCAGCTCACATATACTCACAATATTGGTAGAGTCTTCAAAGTGCTAACATTAAGGAAAAAAAAAATCTTCTCTGAGTGTAGGGTGTACACTGACACATCATTTCATGTGCAGTGATTCTGAGAACACCTCTTTAAATATATTTCAAAGCTCCAGAATAAAACTTCAAAATAAGTTAAATAAAATTTGCCTGATCCAAGGAGTACAACTGATGCAATATTTTTCTGTTTTATAATAATATATTCTGCATTTTTATTTGCAAAAGACAGGAGAAGGTTGGGCTGTTTGGAAATCTGTTCTTTTTTTTTTTTTTTCCTAATTTTTCTCATTTCCTTTAAACAAAATTTCTGATATCTGTTACAGAGATGGCTATAGCTATAGGTGGCTATCATTGAGCAAACCACTGTTTCCTTTTCTGCCAGGATGGCAAACACTGCTTTGTGTAAAAATAAATTCAGAATTATATAATGTGATGCCAGTATACTGAAAATAGTTTAGTTATGAGACATTCAACAGTTATAAAACTGTTCTTTGACAAGAGGGGTTTTTTTTTCAAATTAGACCCTTCTTTAAAGATGACCCTGTGGAGTACAATGGATCAGACAAACAGTGAGAGACAAGTTTCACATTGCTCTTGAATAACATCTAAAGCTTCATGGTGGCCCCTTTGATGTGAGTCCAAGGGGACTGACCACCTGTGCTGGTTTGTGCAGTGATGATTTGTTAACCAGGAAAACAAGAAATACAATATGGCCTCAAGTAAACCTTGGAGTAATCTTAGATGATATTTAGATTTTTTTCATGATCATTACATTATTCTTTACAGAAAATAAATAATTTCAGTAGTATTATTAACTACTATTTCAGTGGTTTTTGAGTCCAGACTTTCAAGAAGATTTCTTTTTCACATTTAAAAATTTTTCTATATACTTCCTAGATTAAACTGCATAAAGGACATTCAATACATATTGCCATTTCTTTCTTATAGTTTTACACATGTGAAGTTCACTTGCAGTTTTTCACTTCACAATTCATTACTGAGTATCGAACGTTTTATCTTAAGTAGACACTAGTGTAAAGCAATCACCTGTGTCCTAATTTTTTCCCAAAGAATAAACAAATGAGTGAACCATTATTATTTTACAGTCACTTAGAAAGACAAAGTGAAGTAAACTGTTTTTATAGGATAATAAATGTCCACACTCTTTCTTGTTCCCATGGATTCCAATATTGATCAATGAAGCAATGACAGATATTTCTTAGTTTCTATATTGAACTGCAAATCAACCAGTACAGTTATCTGGAAAGGAAGCTAATACCTCCATCTCTATAATTTCTGAACATTAAACATTATATCAATTTCACCTATTAGCAAATTCATGCCTAGAAGATACTGTTTAGGTAAAACTCCAATTAGACAAAAAGTTGCTAGGAGCTCTAAAATTGCAGATATTCTTAGGTTAATGGCTGAGTGATTGAGAAGTGTCAGTTTAGTTCAAACACAAAGTTTGATTCAAGGCTGTTAACACTGGTAGAAAGAAGTTTTTAAGTACATGAAGATACACTAGTTTGACTGCTATCAGTCTTTAGTGGCCTCTAGATTGGTTTTAGAGATCGTTGAGCCACTAGACTGAATTTAACCTTATAAAAGCATACAGGCCTTCAGACTTCAGGACCTGGTCTCAAATCTAACCTTTAGCTTTTAGCCCACTAAGAGACAAGATCAAGACCTCTGTTCTGTGACCAACTGAAAGAGAAGTTTCAGAAAAGCTCCTCCAACTTCAGTCATCACCACAGGCGCGAGGAGAAGCTGCGAATCTCATGCAGGTGCTGTCCTAGGCTGGTTAGCCTCATCATCTCCCTGTTCATGTCCAGAGCCCTTCTATTCTAAATCTTAGAGTACATATCCTAGTTTTCTTCAAACCAGACCCTGGATCATGGTCTGAGCATTAAGAAACACAGGCACAGTCAAAGGTAGGAACATTTGCTGATTAAACCTGAGTGTCTAGTTAAATGAGTTGTCTAGTTAGAGAGCAGCAGCCTGCTGAAGAGCTGCTGTAGAACATAATGATATTGATCCGTACATCACTACATAACTTTAGGACACCAAGATACCTTGAAGTAGTTCGAAGTATGACATCATCCTTTTGCCTCCTATTAAGCCATGTCCTTCATCGCTTCTTTTCTGACATAATGAGATGGGAATCTGATTATAATGGTCTTCTCCTTTGCCACATAAACCTTGTCCACCTTCAGAGAAGTGTCCTGCTTGGTCACTGAGTGAGACAAAGAAAAGAAAAAAACAAACAAAACCCCAACACCAATCATGTCATTGCTGCCAGCATCCAAATTTATAAGCACAAAAGGAGAAGTATAATTAAATTGTGTGGGCAAGCTTTTCTTATTACTTCTTCAGGGAAGTTTTATTTGTTTTATTTCTTTCAAAGCCTGCCTTTGTGGTACAATTCTGCGTTAAGGAAACTCCTGCCATCACTCACACGAATGTGTTTGTACCTAAATGCTACTGCAAGCTCACAAATTCCACTCAGGAATTGTTTACTTCTATTTAGTGTTTTGACATATGTTCTCCTTTCAAGTGAAGTCTTGCCTTTTTTGCCTTGCTTACTTGAAATCTACCATTGGGATTAATTTGGTTATTTACTCTCAATAACAGAAATAATTCAAAGGGGAAATGTTTTTCACACTGAGCAGGCACCATGTTCTTCTGGCATGAACATTCTTTTCCTTTGTTTTTGAAACAATCTTTTGATTTCTTAGGCTTTCCTTTCATGACATTTAGGAGAAAAGGAAACTGCTGTTGAATACGGGATGCCTGGGATTTCTGTTTTATATTATACTTTTAAAATACTTGAACTCTGCTTCAGGATGGAGCAAATTAGAGCTGAAGCTGCAGGGCGGGTAAGGAGTTTCAAGGTTTCCTTATTTGATTTTCAGATGACTATATTTACTTTACACTGTTTTATATTGTGAAATACCCTTTCTGCTTACTGTGAACTGTCTTTTTATTGGTAGTGGGCTTCTAACTACTACTTACCTGCACAGCAGCTGCTAATCTCTGTGACTACATTTAAAAAAAAATCCTCCAACAAAAACCCAATAAAAAAAAATCACATTTCTTGTGCTGTGTACTTTGACAGGCATGAACTTTCCTCGTGTTCGCTTGGATTTTTGTTCATTCCCTCTGCTTATCTCAAGGTGCAATTTTTTGTATCTTGTTTCCAGCTGTAAAAAAAAAACAAAACAAAAACAACAAACCAACAACCTGAAAAGAACATATTTTCGCTTCCTTAGTAAGAAGCAGATGAATCATAGATATTTGTGTTGTAATTTTGGGACAGATGTGGTGTTGGTGCCTTCCTTGAGTCCCAGTGAGGTTCTGTCTAGAGATCACTTGCAATAAAATGATGTATAATCTTGTTGCTATTGTATTATGAGTATTTGTAGTATCATGGAAACTAGATAGAGGTTTGCTTATTCAACATGAGGCTAAGTGAGAATAAACTAATTTTCTAGTGTTTTATCTATACTTGCAGTTTGGTGTTTTTTATATGCAATAAAACTAGTTAAAAGATAATCAAATATGGTAGGGGGGTTAGAACTAGATGATCTTTAAGGTCAGTTCTAACCCAAACCATTCTATGATTCTATGAAATAAATCCTAAGAAGTTATAACAATGCAATAAAACCAAAGAAGGAACACCTTGCACCACAGAGCAATTTCATCCCTTTTTCCCTGTGCTGCATTCAGACCAGTGACCATAAATTTAGCAGCCATCCAATCTTCAGCACCATCTTTCTTCTGCTCCTCTGAGTTCTTGGGCCACTGTGGAGACAGAGCTGCAATCCTGCAGTACTCGCCATGGTGTGCCAAGCAGCTGTTCAAAGCTAGAGAAATGGATTTGAACAAAGCAGAGAAAAGTTCTGATTTAAACTTCCATATTAAAGTGGTAATGAAATGTATTTTTGTACATAGCTTTGAAAATCCCTGCTGCGGAATCAGGCACTATCAAGGGTCATTTTAATAACATTGATTGTTAAAAGACACAGCTCCCAGTGTAAAAACAGAACTCATTAGAATTCAAGATAAAGCTGATTACAGAGGAATGTGTAGAATTGAATATTAAGAGCTCACTATCAGTGCTATATTCCAAGGGGAAATCCATCATGTGTTTACTGTCCCAATCAGTGGTACCCAAAGGCAATGTGTACCTCTGTGAGTGTACCCTACTGGAGAGGCAGCTCTCAGGCTCTGGCCAAGGGTAACTATAAATATTAAAACCTTTATTATCAATGTTTGATAGAAGTATAAAACATTTATAGTTGTGTACAAATGTTTTCTTTTTTAGAGGAGACACATGAGATTTTATAATGCCACTGTTAAGTCACTCTTTTTTTTTTTTTTCTTCCACACAAATGATAATTATTTCTGCACAAATTTCTTTCTCTAATAGAGGTGTAGTGCCATTCCAAAGAAGTAAACCAGAATGACTAGCTGAAGGACTATATACTGCTAAATAGTAGATTCTGTATCAAGGCTATTCAGATAGGCTGGTATGTTATGTTTTGGGTTTTTTCCTACAAAAATTTTCAGTCCCATGGCCTCTCTGCCTGCTTTTGCTATTTAGTATATGTTTGTCACAGAATCTCTCCTGCTTAGAAACAAATGTATTCAGACATCACTGATACTTACAAGAGCATAGTCTCAAATTACAGCAATCATTAACACAACCCCAACAAATACGAGTTATCCAGCATATGGAAAAACTGGTGAAGCTTTGAATGCCCTCTGTAGCTGTATAAGACAGAATGGATGGTACACATCTACCTAAATGTGAAGTTTCCTCCTCCCCATTACATGCAAATGGAATTACTTTCCACATTGATGAGAGGATTCATTAAGTAGATGTAGATGATTAAGGGTGAGAAACACCTCTTTCTGTAGAGGGGAGCTGCAGTGAGAAGTGTCTGCGTTTCTGTATTTAAAATATTATCATAATTGAAATATAGAATTAAGAAATCTAGAACTTCTTGTGACAATGGAACGGTACACACAAGCCTGCAAAATAAAATGTGCCAAGAAATTAACTTAGAACAGGTTATAGTCATTAACTGCACTAGCTTAATTTCTTTTATAGTTCTCTTGTGTAGTGCACAAGAAATCAGCAAGGACATCCCAGCTTCCAAAGATTTACTATCGTTTTCTATCTTCTTATTTGGTATCTTTTAAGTGACCTGCTCACCAGGGCCTTTTCCTCCCTCCCAGGGTCACCTCCAGTCCAGCCCTAACTCTGGTGGATCTCTATGTAGTACTCTGCAACAAATAATCAATAATCAGCTCTTCTGTTTGTCTTTTGCCTTCTGCAGGTGCATAAATGTCACTGTTGCAGAAGGGCTTGGGAGACAGATAAAGGACTCAGGGAGGAGAGAGAGGGAGAAGAAGCTTGTAATTTAAAATGTGTTCCTGGGCTTCCTGTCCTCCCGTGTATTGTGTACTACTCTCCCACCACGGCCTCATGGTATCTACTAGGCCTGCAGAAATTAGTATGAACAATATGAGTTCCTTCAGCTTTCAAGCAAACAAGATTGTGTGCCTGGTACTTTATATGTTACTGTGTGGATTTTCATACATTTTGAGCAAAAATGTGGTACCTCCTACCTCCCAGTTTAGATGTAGCAGTGTATTTATGGTGACAATGCTATTACATTACTAAGTTACAAAGTTTGACTCAGTTAAAATACTGTCATTTTATTTAATGTAGAATTAAAAAACAATCCCAATATCAAGATAATCAAAACTGTATGAATACCTGATTTTTTTCTTTAAATCATTAAAATACTGTCATTTTATTCAATTTAGAATTAAAAAGCAATCCCAATATTAAAATAATCAAAACTGTATGAATACCTGATTTTTTTTCTTTAAATCAATTTCTTTTTGAATACACCTTGCTGCAGCCTGGGACCAAGTGCTGTTTGTTGCAAAGAGTTCCAGTAAATGTCCATGGACCCTCTCAGCTGTAAATGAATGTTTTTGAATAACACCAGTAATCTGAAGGTAATTAAAGTAGTTTATGCAAGGTGCAATAAACAGCTATTGTTGTGACTATGGAACATTACTTTCGGATACTGTGAATATGATGTCTTTTTAGCCTCTTAGCTGTTTTCATAAAAAATTGGGAGGCTCTTGATCTGAAAGAAACAAGGACAAGATAGTAAGTAGGAACACAATTAATCCCCGCACTTTGGAGTAGTACAAATTGTTACAAGAAGCACAGAGAAAGCTGTACAGAGGTTAAAGGACGGGAAGTCAATGCAATACTTGAAAAAAAAAAAGAAACTAAGTGTTAGATAAACCTAAATTACAAGAGCAAAGACAAGAAAATACAACTTAATAAGAAACAAATGTTGCATGCTGTGTATTAACAGTGGAATGCTTGCAGAAAATATGGAAAAGTCTTTGTTTACTCAACCCTGACTCATGGGCAAAGGTTTACATAAACTGGGCTTCTCTCCTAATCACAAGAATGTGGGAAGTCTTATGGGGATGGGTAGTCAATAGCATCTCTTTTGCTTAAATCACACACATTTGAATTCATTCATTCATTCATGGTAAAAAATTGGTGCCCAAATTGTCAGCAATAAGATCCCAATAAGATCCAGAACTCCAATAAACAATGAGGCTCCAGCTTTGTTGTCAGCTCTGGCTTCAGTAGGAGCAACACAGGGCACTGGCACTCCGGGTCCATCACTGGATCTCAGCTCTCCTCTGCTTCAGCACTCATGGCTTTTTGTCCTCCCAAACAATTCCTGCTGCTGTACCAGGAGATCAGAGTGGGGAGGGAAAAAAGCAGCTAAAGGAAACCCTCACTGCAGTCCATGATAACCCACTGAAACTAAGTAAAAGTAAACAAATACCTGTCTTGGATCCAAGTTGCAACTAATCTAGTCTGATTTGGAATTAAACTGGTGTTGACCTATTGAATTGCTCAATTAACCTCCTCAGGGGAAAGGGGTGAGTGACATACCTTTTATTCTGCTTTAAAAATTTTTAATAATTCAAAGAAACATCTAATGTTGATAAATGTCCATGCTAAGTACTAGATGGATTAACTCCCTCTTTGTGTGCTGACATCCTACTTACTACACAGGGAGATTCTACAGATGTATAGAAATGCTGCACAGGATGGGATGTTTCTTTATGGCATTTCCGTGTGCTTTAAATCTCTGAAGAGTTTTCTGTGTGTGTGTTTTATATTGAGTCATTAAGTACAAAAACAAACTTGTTCACAAACCAACTTTGATCTGGGTTTCCTGTGATTTATCTCTGCTGTCTATAGCCTGCACTGAAACCCTACCTGACTGTTATTAGCTCCCCAAATATTTATATCACTCCAGATAATCAATGCTTATCACAGTCAATACAGATGTTGCAAGTTCCTCAAAGAAAGGCACTGTCAGCATAATAGAATTTTAATTATTGCTGCATATGTTTTCAAATGAGTCTTTTTGTTTACAGTATCAATTAAACATAGTAACCACATATATCTAATTAATAGCTGTTAAAAATATTGTACATGTAGATCACAGCTTTTCCCACTGAATGTATGAAACACCAGAGCGGGGTCTTGGAGGTATTAATGCTCACTTAATTTAAATCATGTTGCTTGGGCTGTTTTCTGTTTTCATTCCCTTGCATTTGCACTCTCTACAGGATGTTTTTCATTCAACTGCTGTGTAAAACAAATTTGCTTGCGAGGGTTTGGTGATTTAAAGTACCTGACTGGCACATTATTTATTCCACACACAATGAAAAGCATAACTGCAATATTTGGAAAAGTAAAGAGAGCAGCATCTACTGGCTAGAATGAAGCAGATGATGTGTTTTTTTGTTATCAAGTCTGCTCTAAGTTCATGGGGAAGTTCAGTGGAGAACACACCAAGCTCTTCTGTCCTCCAGCTTCATGTAGCCTCTTCTTCCTGCACAATCTGAAATTCTTCAAAAAGAAGTGGGGTGTTTCTTTCTTTAAAAAAGTCATTTCAGAGCAAACTGATTTGTTATTTACTTTGTAAAGGAGACGCAATATGCATTTATCTCCTGTCAGATTCTGGTCTAGGAATATCACAAGAATATGCCCATAGGCAGCACAGTTGTGCTTTGAAGAGGGAAATAACTCTTTGTCTCCTTTTAAATCTACTTGCTGCTCAGTCAAGGTACCAGGGAGCCAGTTCTGAATCAGATTATTGTATCTGTTTTCTGGATCATTTATGTGTGTAAAGACCTGTAACATCATTGACTCTAAACATTAAGAATTTGGGTGGTTTTTTTCTTTTTGACTTTTTTTCTAGTAGATTTTCTTCTTTGTTCAAAGTCTGGTTAAAAAAAAATCCTGATTTTATGTATTTTCACTTTCCAAATTCAAAGCCATGATTTGGGCTCTCTTAGATGGTGTCATAAGACCACTGAATACCATGACAGGACTATCTAAGGATGCAAAACTAAAAAGTGGGCTAAGGTGAAGTTGTCTGAATTCAGCTCTTGTTCCTAGAAAACAATCACACAGATGTAGGTAAGTATTGATGTAGTGGATAATAACTATCTTCTTTTGTTATTAATTTGATTACTTTTGTATGACTGCTCTGCTGGAGGATTCTGACAAATGAGATACTCATGCTGTGTAAAACTGTATCAATTCAGGCTTCCACTCAGTGAAATAGTTTCATATTTGCTTCCCAGATTCACAAGTGGAATAAAGCACTAGCTGTTGACCCAGGAATGTAAATATGAAAGAATTTTTTTTTTTAAAATTACCACGTTGGTAATGCAAATTCCATTTTAAGATCAAGGAAATAGAGAAAATAGTTGTGGTTTAGCCTACTCATCCTCTGTTTATTTGATACACACCTTAATTGTCTTTTTTTTACACAATTTAAAAAATAAAGAAAGGCTTTTAATGCAGATAGTCAAATTAATGGCAACTGACTTTTTTGTGAGGTGCAGATGTGCACTTCTGAGCTGTTCTGTTGCATTGATCATGGAGGACAATAACTAAAATTAGGAAATTCAGTGCCAGTGGAAGGGTTGATCCACTGTTTTCTTTCAACATAAATTGGTTTTCTTCAAGTAAAGTTTCAGGTCACTTCAGGGGCACCAACGCAGGTAAATGAACACTTATTTTTATTAGCCTCACTAGCAGATATGAAGGTTTCAGTTTTAATGAATGCAAGATCAAATATTTGACACAAAGTGAAAAGCAAAGACCGGATGTATATACCCTAAAGTGAAAGGGGGAGGAGAATAATGACTTTGAAAAGAATAAAACACAGACTGTTTAGAAGAAAAGAATGCCACAGAGGGCTCTATGTGAATCTTTAGTTCCAGGAGTCTCTGCCAATTCCTTTTATTACTATTTCAAGTAACCAGGTACATATGGCATGTTTGTAAGTAAAGCAGTCAATGAAGTTAGTTACACCTCTGCATTTATTACCTTACCCATGAGTATTATTAACTTTTACATTCCCCATAAAACATAATTTATCACTTAAATAATTTGCTTTTGTCAGGGTTCAGTGTGCTCCAGTGCTTTCCTGATCATTAAATGAGATATTTTTACTTAATGAGCCCAGAATGTCCTTTGCATTTAAGATGAGAATTGATTTCAAACACTCCATTTTTCTAACATATTTGTGTGTAATTTCAGAATGTGGACTTCATCCCACAGTCTTACACTGAAGAAAAAAGAGCTACAAAGAATAATGATCCATGAATGCTGGAGAAGAACACAGTAAAGGTGAATTATTTAAAAAGAATCTATTATCTACTTGCATGTAGGATCATAGAATGGGTTGAGTTGGAAGGGACCTTTAAAGGTCATCCAGTCCAACCCCCTGCATTGAGCAGGAACACCCTGCAATAGATGAGATTGCTCAGAGCCTCAGAAAGTCTGGTCTTCAGTGTCTCCAGGGATGGGGCTTCCACCACCTTTCTGGGCAACCTGTTCCATTGCCTCAAACCACTGCCCCTCATCCTATATCTCCATGCCCTGACTAACAGCCCCTCCCCAGCTTTCCTATTGCTCCTTCAGGCACTGGGAGGCTGCTGTCAGGTCTCCCCACAGCCTTCTTTCCACCAGCCTCCACAACCCCAGCTCTCTCAGCCTGTCCTCATAGCAGAGGGGCTCCAGCCCTTGCATCATCTCTGGACCCTCTCCAACAGCTCCACGTATTTCTTCTGCTGAGGGCTCTAGAGCTGGAGGCAGTAACTCCATAGCAACTCTCCACCTGCTGGCCATGGCTTTGCTGATGCAGCCCAGGACACTTAGGGCTTCTGGGCTCTGAGCACACACTGTTGTTTCATTGTCCAGCTTTTCATCTGCCAGTACCCTAAGTCTTTTTCCACATTGTTGCTCTCTATCATGTCATCCCTCCCAGTCTATACTGATAATGTTCCTCTGTGCCAGGTTTCTCAGCTGGATTCCTTTTCTGAAGGGGCATGTGCAAACATTTAACTGCTGTGGGTCACCTGAGTGTGGTGGAAATGTGTATTTTGGGATGTGCCATGGTTGCCATGGCATGCAGTGGGCAGAGGAGGCAGGCATGAGTGAGAAAGGATCCCCTAACTGCAGGTAAGCAATGGGTGGCTTGGTGTAGAGGTTCAGTACCTTCCTCAACACATTTTACCAAGAGAAAACCTCATGTTTTCCAAGGTAAATCTAAAAATTCTTATAGTGATAATAGCATATTACTTGGAAAAAAAAAATAAATAGTGAAATAGCACTATGTGAGACTCTGTCATGGTTGAGGAGAAAAAATACAGTTGTGGTAACAGGAGTGAACTAGTAGATATCATAGAATGGTTTGGGTTGGAAGGGACCTCAAAGATCATCTAGTTCCAACCCCTCTGCCATGGCCACGGACATCTCCCACTAGACCAGGCTGCTCAGTGCCTCACCCAGCCTGGCCTTAAAAACCTCCAGGCATCCACAACCTCTCTGGGCAACAAAATGCTGTATTCTCTCATTTTGAGACAGGTTGAGGGGGGAAAATCACTATTGTTCTCAGCTAAGCACCTTCACATCAATTTGTTAATATTATTAAAGTGTAAATTTCTCTGCTCTTATTCTGGGAAATCCATATCCATGCAATGTACCTAATCTTTATTTTTGTCATGCAGGGAGAAAAAAACAGAAGCAAAATGTAAAATCAACTGTTGATTATAATCTAGTGGAGGGCAAACACACCCAGGTTACTTATTAACAATGTCTCATAATTGGAAGGGCTAGTAAGTAACATATACCTCCAATACAGTATGGGGTATTCAAATAGATAAAATGTATGGGAAACTGCACTCTTCTCTTGGTGTTGTCATCAGGGAGCGCATCGTTCACCCCCAGGAAATAATTTTTTTTGCAAAACAGAAAGGAAGATTTTTTTTTTTTTGGCAAAAACTAGTACTGAATTATCACTTTAGATAACTACCAATGTCCATAATACTGTATTGTGTTTATATGGATAATGAGACCATAAAAGACAAGAGACTTTTTTTTCCTTCTGATACTGTGCTGAACATAGATAAGACCATTATTTCAATGCAATTTGAAAGAGGCATGCATGTGAGATATTTTAAATTTTTTTACATTACTAGAGGATAATTATCATTGGCTGTGATGTTTTAAATTCTAATATTAAAGAATTACTTTTTAAAATGAAAAATAAGTGATTTCAGTGAGCGAAATAGAGATTGATTAAAAAAAGTATTAGCTCTTACACTCTGAGTGGACAGTAATTTGGTTGCTCTGTGTGGATAATAATTTGGTTGCTAGAGAATAAAAATGCTGGGGATGTCTCAGTGTACTAAGAAAGAAAATGTGATTACTGCATGTACTTGAGAAATTACTGTGATGGATCAGCGAGACTTTCGGGAGAGGGTTTTCTGTGTTGCTGAATTAAATTGAAGGCTGGACCTATGGTTGTTGTGAAGTATGAGCTTTTCTCCTTTTCAGCCTGTACAAGTTCTAAGAAACTGCAAGGATATTATAGAGGGGTAGCACTTTCTATGGCTGACAGACTTTCCATTTTATTCTTGTGTGTACTGCTAATCATGATGCAGGTATTAAGATATCAATTTCCAACCACAGGACTGTCAAAGCTGTTTTTTGGTTGCCATTTTATTTAACGGTGCCATCCCAAGTGTGGGAAAGTCTGGGAAAAGGAGAATTGATTGTGAAAAGTCTCTGGCAGACTAGGCAAAACCTGTGGAAAACCACTGACGCATGACTTATTGCAGAGCTGTTGTCATTGTTTTAGAATCATCGAATAGTTTGGGTTGGAAGGGACCTTAAAGATCATCTAGTTCCAGCCCCCCTGCCATGGGCAGGGACATCTCCCACCACACCAGGTTGCTCAGTGCCTCATCCAGCCTGGCCTTAAACATCCACAACCTCTCTGGGCAACCTCTTCCAGCATCCCACCACCCTCACTGTAAAGAACTTCTTTTTTCTCTCCAGCCTGAATCTTCCCTCTTTCAATTTACATCCATTATTCCTAGTCCTTCCAGCACATACCCTACTAAAAAGACCTATCCTAGCTTTTCTTTAGTCCCCTTCCATCAGGTATTGAGAGCCACTCTGAGGTCACCCCTGAGCCTTCTCTTCTCCAGGGTGAACAACCCCAACTCCTTCAGCCTGTTTAAACCAAACCCCAAATACCATCTGGGTTTCTAACAGAAAGCTCACCCTCCCTTACTTGTGAGATCTGTTGTAGTTCACCCTGAGATGAACTGGGAAACTTTATGGCTTGTCTCTTTGTTTGTACTCCTTGCTTGGAAATTAATTTCTTGAATATTTCTGCATTGCAACCCTACTGCATGTAGGTTGATTCAAATCTTATGTGAATTTTCAAGTTGCATGGGATACAGAACAGAATTTATTAGAATCCTGTGCTCTTGGGAAGTTAAACTGATGTGAGAAATGCTAGGAAGCCGCGAACTTTCACCTGAATTTCTCATATTTCTGGACCATAATTTGAAAATTTTAATTTAACTAAAGAAAAAAAGACTCCCTAAAGGAAACTGGCTCTGATGTTCAGGAATCATAAAACATATTTTCTTCTTTTACATGTTAAGTGCACATTGAGGAAAAGAGTCTTGACTCTTAATAGAAATTAATATAAATGGTTCGGTCATATTTTATTCATTAAATAAAATCTGTCAATGTGTTTTTCTATTTTAAACTCTTACTGTAAAAGAGAGCATTATCACCTCAAAGCATTTGATTGCCAGAGAGAATGCCAATACTATCCAGTCATGCCATATTCTCCTAATTATGCTGAGGGTCTCTTTCCTAACAGCACATATTCAAGAATGTCAACAATATTTCAGTTAAATGTAATTTAAAGTGCACTTATTTAGCAAACTTGTCTGTCAGAAAAAGGTATTTTTGTCTTTAAAACACCACTGGATTGTCTTTTTCTGTCAGTGCATGATACAGTAGAAATCTTAAATCAATAGCACTTTTTATTCCTATGCAGTTGATGCATAACATCCTTCTTCACACTGAGGTTTAATGTGTTGTAAATTAATTACCTGGAATGAGTACAGGGTCAATGGACCTTGGTATGACCGGGACATAATGTTAAAGTGTTCCATTTCCTCCCAGCCCTGCTCAGCTCTCTTGCTGACTCTTTTACCTGTGTCAGTTATGCCATCTCCTGCAGTTTGCTCCCTTAAGTGTTGTTAATGCCCCTCTAGGGCTTGATCGATAGGAAAAATTTGTTTTACCATAAATTTGGCCAACACTTATCTTTCTTCTGAAGAGGGAGTACTCTCATTAACTGTACTTGTATAATGCTCTCAGTAAACTGTTCTGACTTTCAGTACTCTCACTGAAGCTCAGAACAATAGCCTGATTTTAAATCATAATGAAATCACAAAGATTCTGCATGAACAGATGCAGACCTAATTTTTGGCTTTTAGAAGCCTAAAAATTGAGCAGCAAGGCCTGAAGTCTCTGGTAATAGTAGTTTTGCCCTACTGTTTCTACACAGCAAGCCACACAGATGAAAAATTACCAAGAGGGAGATTCTGAACCATGAACAGTGCCATTAAACCAGGCATTTACAGTGTTTAACATAGCCCATTTCCTTCAAAAATCAGAGAGGCCACTTCTATTATTATTTTTTTGAAGCTAGCTTGGCTACTAGTTTCTGGGGTGACTAATTCAAGACACTGAATTCAAGCCTGTCCATGCAGCACAGTGTCATGGGGATTAAGAGAAAAAATGCTGGCAGGAACTTTCTACTCTAGATAAATTTATTTTCCCTTTTACTTCAAGAAGGACAGTCAGAATAAATGAACATTCATAATTAAAAAGGTGCTGATACCACAATATTTTAGTTGTCTTCTCTGAGTAAGAGATTACAGTGAATTTTTTAAGCAGCAAACACTTCAAATCTTGCTGGG
>VZTY01034663.1:346075-381295 GCA_013400935.1 Turnix velox
GGGGGGGGGGAAACCAAAAAGAAGTGTGACTTATTGGTGGGATCAATTTCATGCACTGTGCTGTGTCAATGCCACTTTCATAAACTTTTGCTGAAGTGTTTTTCCTACTGTATGTTGAATAATGTTATCAGGGCTGTGAGTTGGAGATACGGTGGATTCAAGTCTACTTTTACTTCACTTGTTGAGAAGGTCACTGACACTTGTAAATCTGTTTTACTCTCTGCACAGTTGTTAGTGTCAAAGTCTGTCAGCTCTGATGGGATGTTAAAATTATGCAATTGTGGTAGGAACAAGGATCACAGACTCCCAAGGGGTACATCCCAAGAGAAATTCTCTGATCTTCAAGTAAAAGTTCTGTAGAAAGTTTATCATACAGGATTTTCAGTTCACTTTGGTTTGATTGCAGAAATAAACAATATACCTATTTCATGTCTCCCATCTGGTGGGCTTTCCCTACCGATAGCTCATCACAGGCCTGCTTATTATGTCTGTAGCCCAGGGTTGCAAATGAAACAATCTGCTCTGCTTTATTTTTTTAAGGCTGCAAGGGCGCCAATTAGAGCACAATTAAAACTTGGCCTGTGTTGCATTACCTGACTCTGTTTTGACAAATCATCACAACAGATCAGCTTCACAAGGCTTCACAATTATTCCCAATTTCTTGGGAAATACAAGTAACAAACAAGAAGTAAAACAAATGTCTAATTGGTGGGCAGGCAAAACAGCCCCCCTGAACAAACCTTCCAGCCTATACAAGTAATGCAAATGCTAAAATCTTCCAAAAAAACCCCCTAAATTATATTTTTTCCCCCCCTTACTCATAGCATAATCTGAACTTGTATGCAAAGGCAGTGTTTTATTCAGCAATTTTCCCCCTAAAAGTCATCATACTTCACTAGTGAATCGCAGCAAACGCAACAAAAGGAAAACCAGCTGGAGTGCCAACAGTGGGCTCATCATGCTCAGTCTGATTGATTACGACATAGTTTTTGAAGTTTTATGATCGGGCTGCACAGGAGATGAACACAAAGTTCTTTGCATGTGAAGTATGGCCAAAGCTTTTAGGTGATCAATTACCTGTTTAAGCCAAAGGCCTCCACTAAGACAGAGTCAAGTTTTTCATGCTGGGAGGTATTTCCATATGACCTTGCAACTAAATTGATTTTTGATCTGAGTGGAGTAGTTTGCTGCTGAGGAGAAAGAATGAGACCTGAAGGGGGCAAACAGTGAATATTTTTGGCTTGACTTTCAGTCAAGGAAACTCACTGGGGTCCTTAAGGTGATGCAAGTAAACATCTGCAAAGTGAATCTTCATGTCAAGGCAGCCATTGTAGGAGAACTGGGGTAGGTAGCTGTAGGTGCACATATATCAGCTTGCTAAATAGCCATCAGCGTGTGAGAGAAGAGGACATGCCAAAATCCTGGTTTCATTTTGCTTTTTTATTGACTAGAAAATGCTCTTCATGAGCCCCTGGATCTGACTAAGTAGCTGTCTCAAGCACTAATTTCAATTACATGAAAGCAGAGTCTTTATTATGAAGTTTTCCTTTATGTCTTTGAAGGATCTGAATAGCAGGTGTGCAAACAAGAAAAAAGGAAAGCCTGAAGTTTTAATTACTATGAGGAAAAATCCACTTACATCTCTATTAAATACTGACTTGCTTTTATAGAAATCTTTCCAAATCTCATCCAATATAAAAGTTCACCTTTTCCCTTTCTTATCAGATTAATTTCTACTGTTTGCAACTGCTAGACTCCAAATTGTCGATATTTGTACTTACATAATTAGAAAACTGAATAGATGCCATATCAGTTTATGTTTGCTGAAGACTCACAGTGTCAGACTCATAGAGGGCATGTCTGAGGAATGTAAACGAACACCCACCACCTTATCAAGACTTTTACTACTAAGAAATAGAAAACATTTTTTTCCCCTACCCTCTGCCCTCCATTTTCCCTCATATTCTTTTAGCTTTGCTCAATCTTTGTGCTTTCTAATTTTCAGCTTCTCTACACACAGGTAAATGAAGAACTACTAAGAACTGTTGGAATGATTCACCTCAGCAAGAAGAGCAGTTCCACACTCTGGGGTCACTGTGTGCCAATACGGTGGGTATCTGGTACATAGCTATAATTTAACTTTGAAATAAAATTGAGGGATGCATATATGCCAATGTGTCTATATAATTTTTGGCACATGTTAATCCTTATCCTGTTCATCAAAACTTTCCAGCTGTCCCAACTACCTGCACAATCTGTGCCACCGAATTAGCAGCCTCTTTTGTTCTTATTCCAGGAAGACACTGATTTCTTTTTAATATCTGATCTTAAATCTTTCCTGGAAACTTTAGTTTCTTTCTCTCTTGCTCTGGGAAACTTCATCAGGTGATCTTCCAAATGCTAGTATTTTATTTTGTCAATATAGTGACATGCTGACAGGCCACCAGAACAGTGCTACTAGCTAGTCCTGTAGTCCCAGCTGCAAGCAGAGATGTCTCTTGTTTTGGACTTTCTTAAGTAATTCCCCTGTTGCCCTGGTGAAAGCCAAGAATGAAGTTCCTTGCTGTGTCCCACCCCACCCTGTGAACCTACTTACCAGCCCATAACTTCATGTTCAGATTCTTCGCGTGAATTCTTATTGCAGCAACTCAAAACTCCTCTCATTTGCATGTCCAGGACAAAAGGATTTGATGGAGAAGTAAATATTTGTTGAAAATGTTTGAAATAAGTAATACGTAGCATTAGTAGGTTGATGTTAGGTGGGATGGTTGCATTGTTTCTGAGAAGAAGACGCATGAGACCTGCATCACATTGACAGTGGTGTTGGAGAGCTAAAAGGAGTGGCTAAGGTTTTTTTTTTGAATAAACTTCCAAGATTTCAAAAGTTCAAAACTGCGCCCTAAGCAGAGGCTGAAACAGAAGCCTCTGCTTGGCTGAGAAACACTTAGGAAGACTTAGTTCCTGTGTAAGTGATAAATTTTTGAAACATTTTCAGCCACCACCATATGACACTGACACTGCTCCTGGGGTCAGGCTGGTCACTGGTGATTTCAGGACTAGTGAACTTGCTGGGAAAAAAAACCCCTATTGTCCTTTCATTCCTAAACCAGGACATGACATACTCAGCTCAGATAAATGCTCATTCTCTAACAGGATGAACACACAGATATTTATGCACTCAACCCATGGATAATGTCTACCAGCCACACAAGCTTTGCCAAATGTTTCATAGATTTTTGTGTGATTAATAACAAATGGTCACCAATCTGCAGAGGGATGGGATACCTACCTTAGTTTAAATGGATGTGGAAACTCAGAATTCCCACAGAAACACTGGCCCACCCAGACAAAATGAAAGACTCCAGCAGTCTCCAGCTTGCTGTAAAGCCTGCAGTCTGCTCACTCTGCTTTGCTGAGGAATTACAGAAAAGCTTGATGAAGATTCTGAAGAACCTCGGGAGAATGGGGCTCTTCCTGGTGCTTCAGCTGGGAGATAGTGAGACAGAGCACAGCCAGGGCCAGAGGATAGAGCTGCTGCCTTCTCATCCCTGGGGTAAACCACATCCTCGGGGCCGAATTCACACAAACTGCACCCACAGCACCTGNTCCTGCAGCACAGACACCAGGAGGAGCATCCCTCAGGCCCCGCGGGGGGGGGCAAATGGTGGCTGCTGCCCTTCCCCAATGCTCTTAAATAGGAGAGGAGGACAAAGGGGCTGATTGGGAACAGGTGGGGAGGGGAGGAGACTCCAGTGGAGCCCAGGTGTGGGGAATTTGGGGGAAAATGGGCTGGAAAAGGGTTGGAGTGGGGCAGAGGCAGGAGATGGGGGGAAAGAGGGGTGTGTGGAACCTGCCTAGAGACAAACTAAGGGGGGAAAATGGAAGGACTTGAGTGTTCACCATGAGAGAAGAGACACTGGAACAGGTTGCCCAGAGAGGTGGTGGAAGGCCCATCCCTGGAGACATCCAAGGCCAGGCTGGATGAGACACGAAGCAGCCTGATCTGTCCCTGCCCATGGCAGGGAGGTTGGAACTAGATGATCTTTAAGGTCCCTTCCAGCCCAAACCATTCTACGATTCTGAGATTCTAAAAACTGCAACATACCCAGCTAAACTGTCAGAACTGCTGATACACAGAGCACGATACTTTTTGTAATGTGCTTCTTTTGGAGGAACACGAGGTTCTAATAACTTTAATTTTTTTTTGGTCTCAACTTCAAGCTTTGTGTATGGCCCCATGAGTGCAGTGGCATTCTGCATTATTTATACACAACATTTTGATGTATCATTTTAAATGCAAAAAAATGAGCAACACTCATGAGTTCCTTTGTATAGCTTAGCAAGAAAAGAAGAAAACAAAACCCTGATCTTTTCCATACACATCCTCCATTTACAGTTATGATCTAGGTTGCCCCCATTGTTGGTTAATGTATGAATAACAACATTGTTTGCTACTGGCAATCAGATTCTACTGCAGGAATAAAGCAAGGTCAAAATAATATCTAATGTTTAGCGAGCAGTTTAGTAGTTTCTCCATCAGCAAACTATTCTTGAATAATGCTAACAAAGGTTAAAAGATCTCCATAACAAAATGTGCTAAAATCATACTGGGTGCTCAGTGACATGTGCAGAGAATAGAAAAAGTAATACACTGCTTTTTAGTGCTCCCAGACCCAGATGCTCTAGTATCCATTATGTCACTACAGATTTTTAGAGGTGGAACTAGCATGACTCAAGAGAACAACAAAACAAGAAAAAGAGAAGAAAAAAAATAAGGAAAATAAACTCTGGATGGAAGAACTGAGAGTGCTGCAAGAGGAGAATGTTTTGCTCCAGCTCTGAGTTTGAAGGGGCACCTCTCTTTAGCACAACAGGAGCCAGCTTCCCTGCTGCATTCTCTGAAGTGCTCATTGCAGAGCAGTAATATTATATCTTAATAAGCATAACACTATGAAATGAGGCATATTTTTAAGTCAGACACATGGAAGGGAAACATATCAGAGCCGAGCTGTGTTATTTTTAATGGAGCATGTGTTTGTCTTGTAAGTGTGTCAGAAGAAAAGGAAGAGGTCTCCGGTTTCTTCTCACCATGTCTGACGTAGGATGGGCACTCCAACTGCCTCTCATAGTAACAGTAGTGGTCTTTGATATTAAAAATACCACAGGATGGTGTGGACTACACTTGCACCTTACATTCTTTCCTAATATTTGTATACATCAGTGTTTATTTGAGACTATCATTCAAATGAAACTCTTAAAAAACAGCAAAGACTAAGATAAACAAAATTATAATGAGAACCTCTGTCCTTTATCCAGATATACATGAGTATATGGTACGGATGGTGGGGGATGTGCTCTGCAGGAAAACATATTTCCTTTAACATCCAACTGGAAAGCAGATTTTGCAGTGTGGAGTTGTTTGCTGCCATGAGTTCCATACTGCAGGCAATGCCACTCACCTACCATTCATAACATCAAAACTAACATTGGAGTAAAAATGTTGAATTCCAAAGGACATTTTAAATTTCAATTAAAATTTATATGGGTTTTTTTAATAAGTCTTGGGTCAAGATGTATCATAAAACTATTTTTCATGGTGCACAGAAAATATATCCTTATTTTGTCTTTGTGATATGACTGGATCTAGTGTTGCACCCAGCTGAGACTGCTCATCTATTATAGTGTCTTCCACCATTCCTGACAAAGGAACAAATAACTAGATGCCCTGTGAAACATTTTAAATAGAACTGTCTCCTAGAAAATCTGTTTAGTGACAGAGACAGGTTCAATCCAGATCAAGGGAAACTACTTTGTGATACAGAAGATCAATACAAGTCACTGGGTTTTTTATTTTGAATTTTTTTTTTAACTAAGCAGAGGTAAGGATTATGATGAATAAAGTAAAGCAGAAAACAAGCAATCTATGAACTGAAGTGCATCCTTCTTATTAAACCTTATTGTGCTCTTAAAGCAGTGGCAGAAACTGTTGCTATGAGCTCTATCACGCAAGTGGCTTTCAAGAAAGCATTTAAAATTATATATTAGCTAGAAACCACTTTGTCCTGAAAGAGCTGAAAGTAGCTTTTGAAAAGGAACCAACGTATTTGAAAAGGAACCAATATATTTTATGGCACAGTAAAATAGCTGCTATTTTTTACTTTTGGAGTGTTTGATGAAAATTCAGTGCTGTATGCAAGTATCTTAAATTAATTCTGATTAGAGGCTACTCTGGTGCCTACAAACCAGATCCTCTAACCTGGATCCTATGGTACTAACCTTCCTTGCTGTGTTCTTTGGCCTTTGCATGGGAGCTACTTGTTTCCAACACCATGCTCTCATATTTGGAATCATATTTGGGTTGGAAGGGACCTTAAAGATCATCTAGTCCCAATCCCCCTGCCATGGGCAGGGAAACCTCCCTCCACATCAGGTTGCTCAATGCCTCATCCAGCCTTGCCTTAAACACCTCCAGGGATTAAGGGGGGCATCCACAGCCTCTCTGGGCAACCTCTTCCAGTCTCATCATAAAGAATTTCTTCCTTCTCTCCATCCTGAATCTCCCCTCTTCCAATTTACATCCATTATTCCTAGTACTGCCATCACATATCCTACTAGAAAGTCCTACCCCAGCCGTTCTGTAGCCCCCCTTCAGGTATTGAGAAGCTCCTCTGAGGTCCCCCCTGAGCCTTCTCTTCTCCAGGCTGAACAACCCCAACTCTTTCAGCCTCAGAAGGGATGTGCTCCAGCACTTCCATCATCTTCATGGCCTCCTCTGGACCTGCTCCAACTTTTAAATGTCCTTCTTATGTTGAGGGCTCCAGAACTGGACACAATACTCCAGCTGGGCCAAATAAATGCATGGGTCTGTGTGATCCAGACAGATCAAAACTCTGGTTACTTTTACTGCTTCTATTTAGCTTGCATTATCTACCCTGATTTTTCTTAACAATGAAAATGCACCAGTCGTGAAAAATTATAAAACAGAATTTGACAAATTTTGAGAAGCAATACTAGTGTTATAACAATGGTATTCTTTGTAGCCTTTGGCTAAGTCCAGGAATTCAACCTGTAATATAATCAATCCTCTACAACATACCAGCATTAAATTCATCATTAAAATGTTGTTTCCCAAACCTTCCATGTAACAAGCAGCTCAGTAAGATGAAAGGCATTTGTTACTGAGAACATCCTTAAGGACAGCAAAGAGAGCAAATCTGGAAAACATATTCATATTTTTCTTGAAATGGGTAGTATTCATAAAACATTTAGGGAGTTCAAGGTCAACCTGTTCTCCTTACGTAGACTATTCATAACAGGAATTTGACAACTCAGTGACAGTCAATCTCGCAGCTGAACTGAATATATTGGGTCATCCAGTTTCAATGAAAGCTAAATCTTTGCTGTGGAAACGGTACAACAAAGATGAGAAAAACAAAAGACTTTTCTGTTTCTGAAATTTCAATTAAAATCTAACACATACAGTGAGAATAGAGAAGAACAGAACTAATTTTGGTTAAAGGAGGCTACTTTAGCATATGTAAGCATCCATGACAAGAGGTTGCAGTCCTTCACACCAAAGTCACTGCTGTCTTCTCATGTAAGTGAAAATTTGAGCATTCCATGGATTATTTTTTTCAGTATGCCATATCTGAGAGTGACTCAGACTGGAAAGACAGTTGCAGTTACAGTTTGAACTATATGGACCTATACAAGACCAATCTGGAGTCTATTGCCAGTTTTGGCAGTAGGACCACAGAACCATAGGGATGTTTGGGTTGGAAGAGACCTCAAAGATTGGGTGGTTCCAACTCCTTGTCATGGGCAGGGACACCTCCCACTGTTACAGATTCCTCAAAGACTCACCCAACCTGACACTGAACACCTCCAAGGATGTGACATCCATAATCTCTCTGGCCAACCTGTTCCACTGTCTCACAGCCTTCACAGTAAAGAACTTCTTAATCTCACCTCAATCTCCCTGTTTTCAGTTTAAAACCATCCCCCCTTGTACTATTGCTAACATACCTCTGCAAAGAGTCTTTCTTCATCTTTCTTGGAGGCCTCCTTCAGGTACCAAAAGACTGGTATAAGGTCACCTCAAAGCCTTCTATTTATTCCCCTTGGTTTGGCCTGTCATTCACTAACAGGTATCAGGCAGTGGTTCTCATCCTACTGAAAACTGAGGAGATTACATTCACTGGATTGGAGTAATGAAATTTGTCTTCAAAGCTGGTGAAAATAGCAGCTTGGGGAGCCAAAGAGACATATGTTTATGAAGTCCTTCGAATACTGAATTTTATAAATTTTGTATCCATGGAAACTCTCAAATTGAGTCCATTTGTTATTCCAATATTTTTTCTCACTGTATTTACTGTTACCATGAATTTTAAAGAAGTTATATTCTGTCCATGTATGCCCCAAACAATATAGGTGTACATTATATAAACCCACCTTTAATAAAAAGAAAGTCCTTGTAACTAAATGAAAAATAATCTTACATGATGTATGTTGAAGTGAGGTGATTCTGAATAACCAGGTCATGTCTTCCTCTCACCACCTCCAAATTGAACAGCTATTTGTAACAAAGTGAAAGTGCATCATATCACCAATTTCCTTCTCAGTTTCAACAAGACACAAAAGGCAAACCAACTAGCAATTGTTCAGTGGATGGGTTTGTGGATTAAAGATTGATTATAATCTGAGAAGAGTATCAAGTTCACAGTATACTTTGTTCCTTTCTGGAAAACACTACCAAGTTTTGTTTTGAAAGCTGCCACAGGTTTTCAACAGGATTCTTACACTAAGAGCTCCATGTCATTCATCACCTTGCACCCTTTGAATGACTACCATAGACATTAATGTCAAATTCTTATGCAGATGTCCAGCTGGACTCTCTACAGGGATTTAGCTGAAATGATGTTGGAATGATGTTACTAACAGTTTCCCCTTCCACAATCTGCATCTTTCAAATACCATCTCAAAATATTTTAAATATGCTCATTATTTAAAATTTTAGATATCTATCCCAATTTTGTAAGGCATTTTAGAAGAGGCTTTCTGCTTATGTTATTATGTGTATCTGCAGTCCAGGAAGGCAGCTGTCAAGCACACTCTATATTTGGAAACATCTACTGTTTCATTTCCATGATGCACAGTGATGTGCTGTTCTAAGAGGAAGAACAAGTCTGGCACGGGAGATTCTGATTCTGTATTATTATACTGAAGTTGGAATTCCTTTATTCTAACTTTTTTTAATCCCACTCCAGTGCTGCTTCTCCAATGAGAAAATACAGCTGAAATTATTGCTTAATTGTCCTTCCACTGTCAGACAATTTACTGAGGAAGTGACTCCCATCCCTAGAGAGACAGCCTTTTCTGGTATCAGGAATAGGCTGTCTTGGGGTCATTTGTTGTTTGTCATTCTCAAAAGAGAAGCTTATGGGCAATGGAACCAGCAAGAGGAGGCAAAGCAATTAAATCAGCCTGATGGAGCATTGATTTGAGGGCTTTCTAAACTCACGTTGAGGTTCTAAGGATCTGGGAAGAGATTTGCTTTATTATGTATTTTACAAAGCAGTCAGACCAAAACCCCAGTAGAGCTACCAAACATATAGAAGTCTGTATGTATATTCACTGGAAGTGCCCAAGAAAATGTGACAAAATTCTGTTCATAAGAGAGGCAGAGGAGATACTGGGTTTGAGCACTCTTTTAAAATAATTTGAGAAGAAAAATTTGTGAATAATCTTAGCAACACTTCACGGGTGGATAAGGCAAATTACTACCCTTGATGCTAGAGATAGTTTTGACTCTTACTTGCATTGTTTCTCCCCCAAAACCATTTCCACTGCAATCTGCTGTTGATCACTCCTGAACAATGAGCTGAGCTACCTCTGAGCTTTCACCCAGCACTGTTATGCCTTTGAATTTTTTTTCCAGTGCAAAAGCAGGAGTTAAAGTTAAGCTTAAACCTTGCATGCAATCAGAATCACACGGCGTTAATGGAAAAATTAAATCTGAACTAGAAGGGGACCTAAGACAGCACATTTGTGAAGTGCTCTTAATATGAGGTCTGGAGTTTGGGCGTCTTCTGCCTGTGTCTGTTCTCAGCCACACTACTGTGTGTACTGATGCAAATACTGGAGAATGCTGGAAAAAAAAAAGTTATTTACAAAAGCATTCACACAAAATTGTATTTTAAATTGAATCATGCATTCATTAAGCAGGAGCTTTACAATGTATACATGACTTTTAAAGCAATGTAATTCTGTTGGCCAGGAATTCTTAACTTAAAAAGGCTGGGGCATGAACAGCTAAGACAGACTTATTTTTTTCTTTCAAATTTAGGCATTGATGGAGTACATTTTGTCCTGCCAGATTCAATTTGATTTGTTGAATTTCTGAATCATTGTGATCAAAACTACAAAACTGAAACTATTCCATCAGTTGAGCTGAAAGCAATAAAATATAGTTTAATATAGCAAGAATATGTTGTCCTAAATGTTATGTCAAGGCTGTCTATCAATAATTCAGCTCTTATAAAAAATATTCTTGCAAATAAGTTATTGTATTTCAGGGGCAAATGATTGGCACAGATATATTTGCAAAGAATAACAGTCTCACTGCTTAAATCAGTGAAGAGTCAAAGAAACCTGAGGGAGAAATGGAAAACCATGCAAGGTTTTATGAAGCAAGTGAACTCTGGAGGAAGAATTATGAAAACTGGAACAGCTGGACTTCCATTGTGGAATATGTGGGCCAAATGTACCACTGTGTACAAATGAGGCCCCTCCTCTGACTTCTTACTGAAAATTAGAATGGTATATTTTCAGATTTATAGGGTTGGTTCTTTCTTTCTCTTGCTTCATCACTTTACTTTTTCTCTCTCCTGCCCTGTCAGGGTGGCAAGAAAATACTACATCCTAAGATACATTAGTGTGGGTGGGATGCTGAGATGGGATTTTTGTTTCTTCATTCTTTTGGTAAGGGAAGCTGAACAGACTCATATAGATGGATGGGTGAAGTGAACTAGAATATTACTGAATAATCTTCAACCTTGAAAGAGGAAAATGAGATACAGGATGCCTAATGTTTCATTGACATCTATGAAAACAGACATGAAAACATCCAAACCTCTCACTGCAGAAGAAACTTAAGGGGACCATGTGCCAACACACAGCTCCAATGAGAAGGGTGGCCCTGGCAGCCAGTGGGACAACATCCCTCTACTTGTGTGGCCTCAGGGGAGAGGCTCTTCCTGCTGCATGAAGGAGAAGCATGTTTGGTGATTTTGTAGTGCTTTCTTCTTATTTCTGTCAAACAGATGATACCGACCTAAAAGAAAATAAAAGTTTCATGTAAAACAGGTGAAAAAACTTTCATGTTTTTTAGTTTCTGGAGTAATTTAGTGATTATGTTTCTAAACTAAAGGATACATTTTCATTTTCACAGTTATCAGGAAATATATGTTATACATTAAATGTGGCACAAGGGAGATGAATTATGCAGTAAACTCTGTCTGTACTGATCAGCACAAAGCCCAAGGCACATTCAACAGAGTTTCTATGAAGATGTGTAATGAGTTTCAAGTGCATAATTTCCTGATGGAGGGCAAGAAAACATCCATCAATGCTAATTTTCCCAGTTTTTGGCTGTTTATGAATTCACAAAAAAGATGAATTTCTAAAATGCAAGTTCAGGAAACTCACTTAATTAGAGTGTTCCCAGCCAAAACTGACCTTAAACACGGATTTCATTTCTTCTAAAAGTTTAAATCAATTCCCTAAAATGTGAACACAGGTATTTTGTTTTCTACTTGAACTCTAAAGCAGAGTTATCATTGAGCCTTCAAAAAGGCAGAATTTATGTGTTAGGCTCATTTCTGATTCTGCAGTAGCATTGAAGTGGTGGGAGGTGTCCCTGCCCATGGCAGGGGGGCTGGAAGTAGATGATCTTTAAGGTCCCTTCAAACCCAAACCATTCTATGATTCTATGAATGGGATTACAAACTGAACCATCTGAAAAAGCAAACTCCAATGAAAACTGGGGCATCTCCATCACAAGCCTGCAGTAACACTGACTCTGGAGTGAAATACACGATCACATGCACCAATTTATTAATCTCTTCAGCTTCTGTCAAGCTATTGTTACAAAGGCTTCCTGAAATTTTGGGAGTGAGACAGTGGATTTTAGATTCTGGCAAGGAGAGGGGGGCAACTTTTCTAGTTAGGCAGCTGCCCATGAGATCTATATTTTTCATTGCAGACTACTAAGAGTCTGATAATTAAAATCACTTTTCCAGTTAGTTTATATTGCTTGTTTATTAAGGAAACATTATTATATTCCATGCTTATATAACAATGTATATTAAACATTTGTATTAAACACAGATATATTAAATAAACAATTATTTAAAATATACTTATCTCTCTAAGAGTGATTGTAGAGAATGTTAAAGAAAGAAGTTGTCACACCAGGATTTCTGATGTGCTTTCAGAGAGAAGCCTGTTTTCACAGAGGGTAAAGCTGTTCAGTAAAACTCATACTTCTGTAAGGTTGTTATTTGAGTGCAACTCTTTTCTGCTTAGAGCCTCACTTATGAGAGGAAATACACAATGGATTTGTTCTGAACTGCTTAGGATCATTTAAAATAAAAGAATTAAAAATCAGATAGTCAGTGAGTGCTATAATTTGCACTACAGAGGTGACAAAGCCATTTGTGTTCATATTTGCAAAGAATGCATTAAACTGCAGTGATTTTTGATTTTTTCTTCTTGCCAGGAAGAACTGTGAAACACAATTTTAGCCCTGATTGATAAATTGCTAATTTGCCTGACAAGTTGTTGGAATCTCAGCATGTTCGAGGTACCGTTGATGTATTAAAACTTCCATGCTGAATGAAGGGTGCCTTTAATGTGTAAATGTTTAGTTGATATCCTATATCTCATTAACCACACACAGGGAAGAAGAGAAAAAAGTGAGGCTCAGCCAAAGAGAAAAATCTTTTCTGTAAATTGAATGAGCAAACATTTGGAAAGCATCAAATTTGCAAATAGTTCATAAAAAAAATACACTTGCAACTCACAGCCTAATTTGTGTCCTAAAGGCCTGATGAGTCTAATATCAAATGGTTTATGATGCACTCACACAAGAAAAAAAAAAACAACTTACAGAACTTCTGATCGTTCTCTTCAAACATAATGTTTCAAATCCACAGATGAAATTCTGGTTTTGTTAGGATAGTGATCATTGAGCATTTTTCCACTCAATGAGAGAAGTAAATATTCATTTCAGCTCTGAATACACCCTCAGTTGCCTGCACATTTATAGCTGCTGGTTTTGAGGATTTTCAGGGTTGTATGTGCATAATTTTGAAATCAGACCTGGATCCTTGGAACTGCACATTGTCCATAAGTGTATTCAATAAAGCATGCTGCTGGGGTTTTTTTGGCTCATTTTTAGTTTTGGGATTCCAGCAGGCGATGCTGAATGCAGGTCCCTCAGTGCTCACCCCTCCCACATTCCCATTTGCAGCTGCACATTTTAAATGCTGCAAAAGCAGATCAGCTGCAAACTTATATGCTATAGATAAGCAATACCTGTTCAGGTTTGAAATTAGCATAAATTGTTCATGAAAAAGCCACAATTGTAGGAAGATATAAATCAGCCCCTTGTGTATGCTCAAACATTTATCCCCAAACATCCTAAAGAAAGCTACATAATTTCTTGTTCCTATCTTTAATTAATTGTGTTTCCCCGTGTGAGGTCAGATTAACATAAAAATCACACTTGTCCCAGATTCATATTCCATTTTTGAGCTTCCGGGAAGGTCTGTCAGAGCACCCACTTGTTTCTGGACACATTACATGCAAGTGGTGCAAGTCCAGGTAGAGAACCATTTGCAGGGCTGAAAACACTGCTGCTGAGAGATGCAGGGGCTTTCTAGCTGTTCCAGCTCCTTCCCCTGCCAGGTTCTAAACAGCCTCTTGGAGTGCACTGGGGTATCTGTGTGGCACTAGGCCTACTGTACCACCAGGACTCTGAGCAACATTGCAATAGCCATGGATCTGCTCCTGGGTATGTCATAGAATCATAGAATAGTTTGGGTTGGAAGGGACCTTAAAGATCATCGAGTTCCAACCCCCCACTCCTTGCTCTTACTGGATACCAGGACAGCAGGTACTGAAATACAAAATTTATTTTCTATCTCAAATCTTCTTTTTCCTTTCCTATAATAAAGGGGCATACAGATATTTAACATGAAAACTGCCTACCTTAATACTGTTATTCTCCTCTGCATTATGAAAACCTATCCACAGCTAAATAAAACTTCAGATGATTGAGAGTGCTGCAATTCAATGACTCGGCAAAACAGTCAAGATTATGCCCCCTGAGCACTTCTTTTTATCTCACAAAAGTCCCCAGGGCGCAGAGGGTCATTTTCAAGGCTTGTATCTATCTAAGGCATTTGAAGGTCACACTCAAGGGATCTCATATTCCAAAGTCAAGTTTTTACAAAACTGCTATCTTCCGATAAGGAAACAATATGCTGGATAAGGAGATAAAAGATTTCTGAGCAAGCAGCCCATCTCTCTAGGGTTTGCCCTTGGAAGCAAACAGGCTGACCTTTGGATGGTGCTTCTGGATGGTGGATCTTAGACATAGCATTTGTACCAAAGAAACCACAATCAACCAATTAAAAAACCCTCAGGTTTCCTTTTGACATCAAACAAGGCATCCTGGCAACTCAGCCAGTGACAACTAACATTGGACATCTCTTAATGACCTTAATTAATTGCAAACTGAAACATCATGTGTCTGTAAATGGTACATCAAAGTACAGGATTTTGTTTCTGCTTTTCTAAGCAAAAACCTGATCAGAACTAAGGAAGTAAACCACAACTTGACAACTGGGCACTGATAAAAGATGGATACTAGGTGTTTGATTTTCCTTGGGGGCCTAAATGAAATAAAGGATGGCTGAAAGCTTTGCCACCCAGAGCTCCTTATGGCTCCTCTAAAATTTCGGAACAATAAAAAAAAGTATTGCCAGTGGCATTCAAAGCCCTAATGGGAGCTGGGCAACTCTGAGCGTGTGAGTGACGTCCATGCTCCTCACTCCATGCTGATGTTCTACCAGCACAGAGGAGCTGTTTTGATTTCTCAGGGACAGCATTTGGTTATTAAATTAATTTCTCACAGGGGCCATTCTCTCTTTTCCAGTCTACTTCAAAATGACAGACAGAACCCAAATCCCATTTGGTTGAAAGAAAGTGAGAAAGGGAGATGAACTCCTAGCAAACAAACAGAAACAGTTTGAAATTTTTAGTTCAAAAGCACGGCAGTATTTTACCAGCAAGGATTGAATTCATTAATGCTGCTGTATTTGTGCTGCTGCTGCTATTAGAAGTTTTTCAGTGCTACTGTTATAAAACGTTCTAAAGAGCCAACTGTTTAGCTGCTTTGAAATAGCTCTACCCAGGAGTGAATCTTTGCATTAATTTTCAATAAAAACCCAGTTCTTCAATGCAGAAGTTATGCAAGTCCCTCAGTTTTCAGAGACAAAAAAAAAATTACAGGCTTTCTTACTCTAGACCACTTTCCTTTCCTATTCACCATCTCCTTCTACATATGCTTTTCTTATTTCTTCTCCATCAGAAGCTGCTGGGGTAACATGCACATGCATACACTCTTGCTTCAAAAAATGAAGAGCAGTACCTCTCCTGCACTGTCCTCTTGAATCAGTGTTTGTTTCTCCTTATCTTCTTCCCTTCCATCTTCTAAGCTAGCATTTTGTAATGCTGTTAACTGCCCTCATCTCGTGAATCCAAGGTTAACTGCTACCCCAAGCTTCTTTCATTCCCAGTGTCTCTTGACCCTGAGCACTGCCATTGCATTTCATGCTGCCAGGCCCAAAGGCAGAAGCCCAGAATTTGTACTACACAGGAGCAAGCCAACTGACCTCTGTGGAGTTACCCTGAAATCATTCAATTAGATCAAGAACTAGGCTGCTGTTATTACATTTTGTTCAGCGTATAGCAGCCCACACCTGAGCTAGAAGGAAATTAAGTAAGAAGATGTTGGATGTGGGAAATGGAGTAGAGAGTGAGGTTTGTGCTGAAATCAGGGACTCCTATCAAAGCACAGAGCTGCAGGACACACAGACTCAAATAAGCTCCCCCACCTCAGCATATCTGATAGGCTTTTAACCCAGCTGAGGGAGTTGTGTGTCTTTAACTTGGAAAAGAGGAAACTGAGGGGTGACCTCATTAATGTCTATGAATATGTAAAGGGTGAGTGTCAGGAGGATGGAGCCAGGCTCTTCTCAGCCATCTCCAACGATAGAAGAAAGTGCAAACTGGAACTCAGGAAGTTCCATAGAAATGAGAGAAAAAACCCTTTTCATGGCAAGTGTGACAGAACTGTGGCACAGGCTGCCCAGAGAGGGTGTGGAGTCTCCCTCTCTGGAGACATTCAATGCCCATCTGGACACTGTCCTGTGTGACCTGGTCTGGGTATTCCTGCTCCAGGAGGGGCATTGGACAAGGTGATCTCTTAATGTGCCTTCCAGTCCCTGACTTTCTGTAATTCTGTATCTCAGTTTTCATGACTTTGGCACACAAGCATCACACAGCTACTTAGGTTAGTAATGCGAGCAGACAGGAAGCAAGAAACATTAATGCAATGTCTGCAGCACAGTTAACATCACTTCCTTGATAAAAAATTGTGTACACTAACAAACTGACAAACACATCAATCTCATTAGAAAAGTCCTGCACAGAGCATTTCAGCAGAGTTCAACCATACCGTTTTACTGCTGTGGTCTTTGTGCAGGGAAGGAGGGAGGATGCGTGGGCAGAAAATTATTGAAGAAATAGTTTCTTTGTATTGAAATAAAAGAATAGAGGCAAAAAAATAGAGAAAACTGACACATGGATGGAGCTGCTGTCAGAACCTGATGTAGTGAATTTCAGTTCTGAACACAGAATGGTTTGGATTGGAAGGGACCTTCAAGATCATCTAGTTCCAACCCCCCTGCCATGGGCAGGGACACCTCCCCCCACACCAGGTTGCTCAGTGCCTCATCCAGCCTGGCCTTAAACACCTCCAGGGATTGAGGGGGCATCCACAGCCTCTCTGGGCAGCTCCTCCAGTGTCTCACCACCCTCATAGAAACAACTTCTTTCTTATCTCCACCCTAAAATCTCCCCTCTTTGAATTTGCATCCATTACTCCTAGTCCTACCATCCTGGACCCTACCCTTGAGAAGCTACTATAAGGTTCTCCCTAGTCTTTGGTAAGCTGCCATACACACAAAAGCTGGCAAAAGCTCAGGCCAGAAATTTTTTTCATTCTTTTTTTGGCATAAATGTTCTATTTTCATGTGAAAGTAACAAATAATACGTGCTGAAGGAAAGGGGTTTTTCCCTCCTCCAGCAGCTGAAGAATGAGCTAACTCGCTCTGAAATCAGAGCAGGAAGGGGGGAAAGGGAAGGGGGGGAGGTTAGTTAAACTTGGGCATCACCCAGGGTTGGGTAGAAGCTACAGTCCCTCCTGACCCTCCTGCAGCGCCCGAGCCGTGTCCCAGCCCTCATCCCACCGCCTCCGCCGCCACCTAGCGGGAAGCTCGCTGCCCTCACCAGATAGGTTTTTTCTATATAAAAACGGATAAATATATACTTATTTATTTATATGTATTTACGCGCTTATCTGCATTCCTTTCTGCAAAAAAAAAAAAAAATTGGGCTAAATATGCCTGTTAACATGAACCCTTGTCAAAACCTTGTCCATGTCAACAAGGTCTTAAACATAACCAGCAAGCTGCAGTTCACAGAATCAAATCCATCCCCGTGGCTGTGTTGTTTTCATATCAAATGAGATGAATGAATACTATAGTCTCCTGAATCGAGATTCTGGGATTAACTGAAAAACTCTTGTAAAACAAAGAGTTCATATTCCTGAGAGTAAATTATATACAATCATAATCAACCCTGTGTGAACTTGATAAAGACACTGCAATGGGGAGAGAGTGTACTTGAAAGTGGTAGTCTCCTAAAATACAGAGTTGGTCTACAGAAAAACAAGTAAAATAACAAATGACATTGCACCGCCATTGCTGATGTGCTGCTGTCAGTCAATATAAGTCCCACCAGCTAACAATGAAAACAGTTTAACTTGCAATCTTGTACACATTTCAATAACAGTTACCAGGATTTTCAAGCATGGAAATATTTCTTTTTCTGTTTCCTTAGAATCATGAAAATGTTGATGAGTCTCATTGTGAATGATCTCTCGGCAATGACAGCAGTCACCAGAGCAGCTCTGTAATTTGTGCTGTACAGAGCAGTCATGTACAATACAGCTATTACATTTCACAGTAAAAACCAGCTTATCATCAGGGTTTAGTCTCTTACAAAAAATACCAGTTGACCAGACAGTACTGGCAATTAGAAATCTAGGATCCACCAGCTATCTTTGGCTGGTTAAGATTCTTTCAGGCTCAATCTTGAGCAGCGTAGGTGAAGGTTTTACTTTGGGTAAACACAGATATGATGGGTTCCCAGGCTGTGCTTAGTCCCATGGCACATGAAGAAGCACAAGTGGAGATGTATCCATGATGCCTCCATTCCACACTTTGTAAGGCAATTGAGCTCACACCAGCCTCCACAGCTGGACTATACACAGGAGCTGCAGTGGGATCACCACACTCCTGCTTTCAAAAGTCATACCAGCATGTGGTTTGGTTTCCCGGTGGAAGAGATCTGTAAGTGATTTGAAGGTTCAGAGTTCAGAGGTGGTTTGGAAAAACACTCATTGGGCTGCAATGCCCGTGGGGCAGCTGTCTGGGTAAATAGGCTGTCTCTGGGTATTTCTGGCATTTCACCTCCCAACTGAAGCCAGGAAAACTCAAAGGAAGGATAAAAAAAAAAGGAAAAATATATCCAGACATTTCCAAACTTGGAAACTAGTTTCCTAGTGTTTAGTCAAAGGCACAAGCTCTTGTTCAAGACCATTTGTTGTTTTACTCACCCATTCTTCTTTGGACTAGAAAACAGTCGACCCACTTTTTAAAAATATGATAAGCAGCATAAAAGCTGCAGCCCAGGAATCAGAGATATGATTAATTTCCATTCATTAGACCCATGCAACATAAGGAATTGTTTGTTTCACAGCTCGTTAATTACAGTGAGATGCCTCCAGCTCTGTCGTGTGTGTCCAGCTCTGCTTCCATGCTGTCTCATTCCACAAAATCCGTCTACAGGCTTGTAGCAGTGAGAGGAAAAGAGAAAAGCTTAAGACACAGGCATCCCCCTCTGTCTCTGCAGCTCCACCTCCTGGGGATGTAGGAAGAAAAGATGGGCTCCAGAGTGTATACAACACTAATTTGGTTACTGGTACAGCATCTTGTGTCTGACGGAACAATTCCCAAATCGATTTTCCTAAGCCATCAAATTGAAATACTTTCGGGGAGATTTGTAATTCACCTCAGCAGTATATGCAAGTGTTACCTTAATGGATGTCTTTAATGCTGCTGTCCTGCTTCTAGGATTTCCACTAGGTGCTGGGGTGCTGCTGGAGTTTTTCCTGGGCCTAAGTGCACTGTGCCATTTCAGTGCAAGTTGATTCCAACCCTATGATATTGGGATTCTATGAATGATGTACAAAAGAAGACCCTATTCCTGCCCTGAGGAACATTTGAGGGTGTCTCTCTTCTACCAGTCCAGATTCATGGAAACTGCCTGTCTCTGATGTGGCATATAATTCTGAGAGGCCAAGGAGAGTCTTCTCAAGGGACATCTGCCACCCAAAATTGGATGTAACATGGCTGACCCAGATCTGGATGTTCCTTCTCTGGCTGGGAGATTGGACTAGATGATCTCTCTAGGTCCCATCCAATCCCTGATATTCTGCGATTCTTGACTGAAATTTTTTTCTTTTCTTTTTCTTTTTTTTTTTTTTAGGAAAGCATGGAGTCATCAATAACTTAAACTGACCTTGTAAATAGATTGATTTTTTGAGGGCAAATTTCTCCAAACAGGGTGAAATTTCTGTTTATAGAAAAAGAAATCTTCAGTGATTAGCACACTCCCAGGTGCTGACTAGTGGTCAGCAAAGTGCAGTGAGCTGAGAAAGAATAGTCACTGAAACAGAATTGAGCAGGGCAAGGATCTGAACCCACTTTGTGGACAGTTTTACCCCATCACTGGTGCTCAGTGTACCCTGCTAGTGCAAATCAATTTTGTAGAGCTAGTTAAAAATGCAATGTTGGGTGAAACACCCATAAGCCAGCAATTATAGCAACTAGGCCAGAGAAGGACTGGTTGTGCTTAAATCCTTGATTTGAGCTGTATGGGGAAAGATTTACACATCTAGCTTCCATGCAATGAGCTGATGTTGGTCTCTGATCACCATGACGTGGAGACAAACCCAATTTTCCTTATTTCTACCTACTTCAGTGCAATGGAGACTAATTTCATTAGAAATTTTCCTCATTCTCCCCTCTTACATTTCTCCTGCATTTAAATGCTCCAGTGTGCATTTCTGTCAGTTCCATGACTGCCCTGGAAGGACTGATTTTGCTTAACTGGTTGGAGCTGAGGATGGCCCAAAAATAATTGTATTAACAGAAAGCGGTGATGTGAGGTCAAGGGGAAGTGCAGGACCTGAGTGCTCAAAATACCATCAGCTATGTCATGAAAACAGATGTACTCTCTTACTCCTTTCTCTGCGTGGGGAACAGACTGAAGACCAGGGTCAACTCTGAAGAGCTAAACAAAGGTTTTTGTCTGATTGTTCTCCTTTCTACCTTTCAGAAGGGATCCTAGCTTTTTTTTTCATCCACTTAGTTTTGGAGTCACTGTGAAAATCCTGCAGAATTTACTCTGCCTGCTCTTGGAAAAAAAAAAAAAGGCATGAAGGTAAAGAACATAGAAGACATACTCATCCTGAACTCTGCTGGAGGCACCGTGTGAGCCTATGGAGAGTGGCTTAACATGCAACACCAGCAAGCCCACCCCAGCCAGTTTTGGCTTAGGGCAGAGAGCAGTGGCCATTTCTGCCCGGTACTGTGGTGCCTGCTGACAGCAGCTCTCACTCAGGAGAGAACAGCCCTGAGGAGCAGTTTGACACTGTCAGCCGCACAGTGACCTGGCACAGCAGATCCTGATGGTCAAAGACAACTTTCAGGTGGTGGGCTGAGCTAAATGGAGAAGTTTTCTTTTACCCTCAGGAGAACAGACGGCAGGGGCACCTTCCACCTGTGGTAATTCATCAACTGGACTGTGAGGGTGGCTCAGTGTGCGCTGCTGGGGAAGCCAAGATCAGCTTTTAGCAGTAATTGTAAATTACGCTGCCAGAGCTTTGTGTTACTCTAATGAACACTGTGGAGGATGTATACACACATAAACTTGATATACTAGGAAATCAAAAGATAATCCCCATTTGCAGTCAATAATCAAAGCTGTAACTGATTTATCTGTTGACGGAGGAACACTGTGCAAGATACGACCTTCAGAAGAATCCCACAGGTCAGTCAGTTCTGCCTCCACAACCCAGCTCTTTTAGCTGTGACACCATGCCCTGCCTGCCTTGCTGTGGCGAGTGAGATGGTGCTCTTCTCAGTTGACTTGAAGCAGTAGGACCATATGCTCCAGTGCTAGACTCTGTTTCCCAGTGGTAGGTTCTCTATTTAAACCATATGTTGAATTACAAGCCTTTGAACTAAAACATAATTCACTGTGTTCCAGAAAAGCTCTGAATGGATGTAATTTTTATCAGGGTATTTATGTTTCCTACCTCAAAACCAAAGACTTGTGCTGTACCATCCAATTTCTAGTGAGCTCTTGTATCACACACCTAGAGGTGAGCACATCAGTGGTGGTGTGACCACATCAGTGGTGGTGTGACCACATCAGTGGTGGTGTGACCACATCAGTGGTGGTGTGCACAGTGTGCAGCCCTTGCTTCAGGATTCAAGGCTGAAGCTCAGAGGTGAGATTTGTGGTGATGGAGAAGGATTGCTAGCATTAGACTTGGACATTTGATTTTCATAAGTATGGTTATTTCTATTCTCGAGCTGCTCAGAATGAGCTCTTGAGATTCAAATAGCAGAAACACAAAGTGCTCCTATGCATTTTTCTTTGGCACCAGAAGTTAATGAGAGTTTTGCAAGCTGGTTTTAGTGGTGAGATTAGGGCTATTTGAACTAAGCTACTCATCAAGCTGCACTAGTTGATTGGATTTGGGGCCTGGATTTATTTTGTGCCACTAACTCAATTCCACTCCAATAATTTGAAGAGGATCCATTTTCTGGTCCTTCATTAACTTTGCAAATTTGTGGAAAGGAACTTTCTTCTAATATACCTTCCAAGTTTGGCAGCAATTCCTTCAGAGTTACTGTCTATTTAGGCTGAAATACATGTGGAAGGAATTGTGAGATTTTCTGATGTCTTCAAATCAGAAACACAGTTTAGCCCAAGTTTGTACTTGAACTTGATTTTAATTCAAATCTTAGCTTCATGTACCGCATTTTGACTTTTCCTAACAAAGTAATACAGGGAAAGGTTCTATTAAAAAATACCCCAGTGCTAGAGAAGTCAGGGACCCTGACTTCTAACTCCTGCTGTTCATTCTTGCTTAACAACAGTTAAGGCAGATTAAGATAAATTACTCAGTGAGCAAATGGCTTTTCTCTGTGACTCCACCTCTTTCGGGCATCCTGCCCTGTCCCCACCCCGTGCATTTGTCTGCATGTCTTAATGGCAGCATTCATACAGCTGGTAATTTATGTGTCTGAGAGATAAGATTTACACAGAGCCTTCCCTTCAGTTATTCAGAAAATTTGAGTCACAGTATTTGATTCGTTAGGTCTCAAACTCCAGCTTCAAAAATCACAAATGTCTTAAGGGCTGAGATGGAGAGAAAGCAATTTTAAAAGGAATAACTGCAAGTCGAAGTTAGTTCTGCAGTCCTCCCTTTACACCTATTTACGAAAGTTTGGCTTCAAAATAAATATAACGCCTACTGCAAGATAAGCACACAATCATTTGACTCCAGCCAAGGCAGTTTGCTGTTCTGCTCTGTAAGACAGACAGAGCTGATCCAGTTACTGAAAGCTCCCTGATTCAGTCCGTGCCTCATGTCATAAACACGAATTGTTAATTTCATATTACTCATAGCAGACGCACTGTGAATGTTTGCAGAGTTTATAGAGTATCAGTTACAAATGTGATTATACCAGCCATTCCTCAGGACTGACACTAGTTTCAAATTAGAAGCTGACAGGCCTCACCTGCTCCTGGGTTCACAGAGAAGTCGCCTTGTCATTTTGGCTGTCTCCCCCCCCTTCAAAGTGACATCTATGTTCATAAAGGAACAGTGAGGGACTCGAATTGTTGAAGAATAAGGATAAGGTGTCATCTACCCCATTAATGTAGGGCTCAACTTTGGCCTTTTGAGTAGCTTGATGCTTGCAGCACCTGACAATGTTTCCACATACAAGAATAGCTAGATCAGAGGGTCAGCAGTTGTTCCCTCTCCTCCCCGTGGTGCTAGGCATTCAGCTCAGCCCTAACCCCAGTGGAGATGACCCCAAAGACTTGAACAAAGGGCTTATAAAATTCCTTTGCTTTTCTAGGCTTTTCTACATACAGGAACGAGACTTCAGGGTAAATAAATATTCCTTTAAGAGTCCTCATTGCACATCTATAATTTTAAACAAACAGCATGTGAAAGAGAAAAGGTAAATATTGCTCAACAAACAGCTAGACTTAAAAAGTTAAAAGTTTTCCAATTTGTTGGACATATTCATTAGTTTGTTTTTATGACTCTAACGTAAATACAAACTAAAATTTTATGTGGAAATGTCCTGACTCCTAGTTCTTGGTACTTGATTATTTGTAGTCTTTCACTTAATCTAAGGGAGTTGAGTGAGATCTGTCCAATTTCTATCTCGTGACACATCTCAGCAGAAAGAAAATGGGCATGCACTTAAAATACAGACTCTGGGATCAGCTCATATTTATGTCAATAGACAAAATGTCAGACCCAAAGAATGTCAGAATTGGCAGACTAAAGAGTCGGGCTCCCCTCATTTCAGGTTTAGTAAACAATATCTAATGCACATACTATCTTGTTAAGGTTTGAATTTTACAGACAATGAAGCAAATGGGTATGTATAATGCCACTGACGTTGCCAGAGCCATGACTGCTGTGGGCAGAGAGGAAGGTCTCTGAGCCATGGGATGTTACAAACTCATGTACACGAGGCCCATTCTCACCGTGAGCTCTGTTGTGTGAGGGTGGGAAAAGAGCAGAGACGTATTCGTGAGAGGGCAGGTAAGGATAAAAAAGACGTTGAATTGCACCTTGCCAAATGAAGGGCTCAGAGCAGCCAAGGAAACTCTTTTTTGTTTTCCCCTCACTAAATTAGACCTATATTTTTGTCTGAAGCACTGTGGCTAGCAGAGCTGTCAGGACATTTAGTTATCATAGTTGCCATAATTCTCTGAACTCTGTCCTTGATTTTATTTTCTGCTCCAGGAAATATTATAGTATTGTTAGTTTTTCTATACTAAATAAAACTAAGGCCAGATTCCTCATGGTGTAAACAAGCATGACTTCAGGAAAGTGATGCTGATTCACGCCATCCCACTGTCTGATTCTTAACATAAAAGGGAACATGTTACATGGAAGTAAACAGAAGCAAACAGCAAACATTAGTTATAGAAACTCATGTCATGCCATCAACACAGACATCACCCCCAGCTGGTGAGCAGGGAAAAAAAATCTCTAAGGTAAATTTACAGAAGCCACCACTTTTTTTTTGAATGATTTGAATATTGATAATTTTTAATCTTCATCTCAGAACAACTAGGAGATCTATTACAGCTTGAGCCAGCCATGAAAAGCAGGTCTGTTCTTTAACCTGCTCCAATTCACTTGGACATATTTTATATCTCCAGAGATTCAGCCACAAAGTCCATTAGAGCATCAGATGCAGGGAGGTCAAATCAATTGTCCATACTGCAGACAAGGTAACCATCACTTACTGTAATTCTCCCCCGTCATGGCAGAGGAGAGGAAAGGTTAAAAGCTGTATTACCACGGGGGTTTCTCATCTATCTTTCAGTATACTGGTAATACATAAGCACTGCTTAAAGAACAATCTGAAATCTGTGTAATAGTGGATTTTATGTTTAGATTGCCAGATGAACACATTTCCTAATTATTTCTTTCTTTAGGGAGGGGCAGAAAAACATTCCACTTTTATACAAAAACAAAAAAACCACCTTTAAATATATTTCAGGTTGGACACAACACATCCAGAGCTACAATGAACGTTCATCTCAGGATGACCTGAATGACTGATATTTATCCTTCCCCATACATAGATACATTTATCTGTGAAGCAATTTGCTGTCATCTCTCTAAGCTGAGGGTGCGGTGCCAGTCCAAAAACAAAAGATGAAGTAAATTCAGGGTGTGTATTTTGCACTGTAAATCAAGTCCTTATGTGTTTGCACTCCAAGGTGGGCAATAATAATTGACTAAAGCAATCACTGCTGTAGGAAAACACATGTCCTGGTGGTGTTGCATTAGTAGGTCAAGCACCTGAACTCTCACTGACTCCCAGAGAAGTGTCAGGTGCTGAGCAGCTCCTGCAGCTTGCCCTGTGAGGGACAGTGTTACAAAGCCATTTGGGCTGGGGGTGAGGATGCTTTTTTACTCTCACCCATCCTCCACTGGGTCTGCCAAGTAATTTATTTCCATTACAGTGCCATGGCATCTCTCTGACTCCTGTGCTCCCTGTGTTAACTGCATGAAACCAGGGAGAAAATGTGGTTCTGTGCCAGGGACTGTACATTCCTCCTGCTCTGAACACTTTCAGTGAGGCCCTGATAAATGTCACATGAGCTGAGGTGCATGTAAGGGAACCCTGCCTACCTCTGCCATGCACATGGCAGTGAAGGCACTGTGTTCTGTTCCTTGCAGGACTCCTCTGTTTAAGTGGAAAAAATCATTAAGTCCAGCTTTACTCACCTGACTTGCTCAGTTGCCTTTTTCAGGGTCATCCTTTCTCTTTCCCTGGATTTCTTAATTCTGAGATATTTTCAGAGAATCATAGAATAGTTCAGGTTGGAAGGGACCTTAAAGATCATTGCATTCCAATTCCAACCCTAGGCAGGGACACCTCCCACTAGATCAGGCTGCTCAGTGCCACCTCCAGCCTGTCCTTTAACACCTCCATAGAGGGGGCATCCACAGCCTCTCTGGGCAGAGAAAAAGGATTGAATAAGGAGCTGTGAGAGTATTCTGTGTTCCCAAAATCTGTTCACAGCTGTAGAAATTAGCAGATTTATTTATTTTGTGTTTCAGAAGCTGAGTTGCTTTCCAAACATACACAAATTTTTAGAACAAAGACAAAATAGTAAGAAATAGGAGACAGACACTTTTACTCTAGTAGAAGTGCACCAAACACACTTAGGTGGCTGACACACATTCATTATATTCTTGAGAGACAATGGGATGAATTTAGTGAGAGTATAAGAGCTAGTTAAAAATGATGTTTTTGTTTTGAAGCCCATTTTTAAGGCTTAGGTTAGGGTTTAATACCCAGCATAGTAAATTGTTATTTCAGATAAAGTGGGTATTCAAAAACCATAAAAGAAAGTATTATTATCTTTCCAAACTAAAATGCAAGCTATGCAACAGTGAAAGCTTATATCATTAGAACAGGAAATGTTTATATTTATATATATATAAAAATGTATAGCATAGAAAAAAACATATCTCTTTCAGCACAGCGTGAGATGTAACATTAATCTTTTTTGTCTGTGATTTAAAAACCTGTATATATTTTCTCATAGTCAAGACTTCATTGCATTGCTTCATTTTCACTCTCACAACCCAAACTGCTAGATTTTTGCAAACTACTATCAATAAATCTTCTTCTATGGCAATTAGTTCATTCCTAATCTTGACCATCTCTCCATTAACTCATGAAGAACTTTAATTTTAAAAAGCACCTCACATATAATTTATAATAAACTGAAGGAATATTGAACATTTTTAAGTATGATTTCCCTTTGCGGGATTTGTTTCTCCTTTACATTTTCTTCCTGGACTTCTGCTACAGTTATCTTCCAATCTCCATAAGGAAGCCAAAGAAATGGGAACTCAGGTTTGTAGTAAGATTAATCATCTTATTAATGGATATTCTATAGCTTGTTCTTTTTTCCACTTCCTATTATCTGGTTCTTTCATAATTCAGCCAGACAGGTTCCAACCCTTCGGTTGGAGCCAATGGGTCTTACAAATGTAATTTATACAGTAGTTGATGATTTAAATGGCAAAACCACAAACTCTTGTGCTTTTAAAAAACATAAATCTGTCTGGATCTCATTAATGAACATTCTTGACTATAGTAGAAACTCTCCACTCATTTATTCAGGAGATAGAAGTCTTCTTTTAAAAAGATACTTGGAAATCAAAGTTTTGGTTGCTAGGTTTTTTCCAATGAACTCAGATGAAACTTGGTGATGTGCAGGATACTGTCAGTGCTGACTTTTTGATGATCACAATGAGACAAACAGTGCAACAGTTTTATATAGCACAGTAGCTCTGGGGAATAATGATTTTATCTTATCATTGATACTGAGACACTCCTGAAGATCTTAAAAAAAGATTAAAAAGGGCAGCTGCATGCTAAGGCCAAACTTTTTGCCACAAATAAAAACTTTGCTACTTTTCTGCTACTTTGCTATTGCATTCTGACTGTATAAAAAGCAAACCATCGCAACTTTGCCTTAGTTGCAGTATCTCAGAAATTCTATGGGAAAGGGGAAACCAGCTTACCTACATGTGAAGTCATCTAAAGCTATCTGATGTTACGTAGCTTGTGTGTTAATTTGTGGATAAAGCTATCCTGATGCAAGCTGTTAAAGTGTTTATTAGTGGGGTCAGAACTTGAGGAGAGATAAGGTTTCACTAATCTATCTCCTGCATAAATTTCAGCAGTTATTTCTTGATGAAGGTCCAAAATGAGAGTTGCCTCATAATGTTGGCTAAATCTCATTTTTTCAAAAGAGAGTGACAATAACTGTATGACAGGAGGTTTGGGGTAATTTTATTAGTATTTCTTAGTTTGTGAAATCCAAAAGCTCCTACTTTAGTTCTGAATTTTAGATAAGTATATCTGAGACGACTGGGGTAAAGCTACATTGGTGATGGCTTTTGCCTCATTCCTCTCTGTTCAGCACAAAATACGCAGGCATGATTGAGGAGTTCTCTCAGCACTTCACATCTCTCAAGATATCACTGACTGAACCAGATACTGCTTACACACCTTTTGGAAGGAGGTACATTTTCTTTTAAGAGCTTTTACATTTCTAATGGAAGTCCTAGCAGGGGTGTTGGAACTAGATTATCTTTAAGGTCCCTTTCAACCTAAACTATTTTATGATTCCATGAAAACTGCTTCTTCAGCCTGAAGGGTCCAAGAAGATTCAAGCCACGTTCATATGCCTCTCCTTATTGTTACATTCAATGTGTTATAACTTCATTGGAAGTATCAGAAAGAAGACATGGCCCAATATTGTAAATTCAAACTTAGCTCACTGGATCTGATTCACATACCTGCTAGTTTGGAAATAAAAACTGGATTATGTCCTTTTGTTTTCAGCCAAGTATTAGAATTAAACATGGCTTCTGCCTCATTTCTGCTTCCAGTCTTATTGGCCGTATGAAGGAGAGAATGAGAACAAGATAGAGACATCTGCAAAGAGATGTGGAATATTTTCCTACATAGCTTGATCAATTTTTGGTTAAAATTTAGCTAGACTGACTAAAAATGCTTATTGGTCTCAGTGGATTTGTGCTGAATTTAGTTAATATACAGTGTAATATAAAAAAGCCTCCCTGGAGTTAATTAGCCTCCAGGTTATTGCAAGTCCCAAGGCATTGTGTTTGTGTTGTCCCTGCTACTTGCAAATGTCAGCTGTATTTCGATGTTTTGCTGCCCAATTGCATGCGCTTATCTGGATACTGCTTGTTCATTGTTTCTAGGTTCCAATTTCATTTTTCATTTTCTTGGCTACTAAAGATGGTGCTAAACATGTGTAACTTTGCTGAAATCAGATGTGTTACACTGAGTTAGTACCAGTTCAAATTACAGCAGAACTAAAACTGAAGGTTCCTCCAGAATCATGCTATTGTAGCTAGGGGCAACATTTATTCCTGTTACACGATAAACCTAAAACAAATAGGCCTCATTGAGACTCCTTTGGGACAGGACAGACCCAAATTTATGAATTATTCCTCTTTCCTAAGGAGAAAACATCAGGTTTCCTTCATTCGATAATCCTGTTTTCTCAGAAAACATTTACACGTTCAAACAGCCAGTTTGCAGTGGCAGGAGCTCCTCAGTGGTTAGACAAAGTGGCAGAAGGTTAAATCATCTGACTTTGATGTTGTGTTGATTGTTTTCCATTTGTGTACAGAAACATCTTAAAAAGATGAAGCAAAGTGAGTGTATTTATTACTGGACAAATACAGCTGACAAGTTATACAATATGTGAGTCTCAAGCTGAGACCAAAGTGCTTCATTTATAATGGAGATTACGGTAAGAACCAAATGAAGCTGTCTGAGGGAAAACAATGTCTCCTGAGCCTTTATTCTGGTTTGGCCACAAGTTAATAACACAACCAGCACTTAACAGCAAAATGCGGAGCTGTATTATCTTTTAGTAAATGCCAGTCATGTGCAATCCAAACAGGTCAATTACTTGCAAATCTCTGAAGATCTGAAACCTCAGAAGAGTTAGGGATGCCAAGAAAATGTCTATATGCACAAAGGCACAGCAACAGAAATAGGGCACAAACCAATTTGTAGAAATGGAACTTAACCCTTGGAGGGAAGAAACCAGCCTGCTACATATTTATTTCCATTTCATAAAATATTTATGGAGAGACATGCATGTAATGAGAATTATGGAGAAAACACAGAAGGAATGTGCACCATCTCAGTCACATTTAATCTGTTTTCTTTCAACTCTTTGATATCTTACAGGTGTAATGGATAAATGTAGTCACTTCTGTCACAAACATGCTAGACACTTGAAAATTAACATGTTCCCTTGAATAGTTCTAAATTGACAAAGACACAAACTAGAGTGTAGAGGCCAGTGATAGTCTATTTGTCAGCTCAATACGTATGTCTACAATCTATTAATATTAATGAAACCTGCACAGGAGCATGGGGATATAACTGATCCCATTAAATGATATTTACTCATGAGCTACTTTGAAAAGGTCTGTTATTGTAGTTTTTATCACAGATGAAAGTTAGAACATGCCAACAGAAGGCTATTTCATAAGTACATTTGAGGGGAAAAAAATGAGAAAACTAAGGTGTTGCTTGTTTATTTACAGACTGATCTCCAGTAGTAATGCGCATTTGACATGGAAACTGATTTGAATTAAATTTCTAAGCTCCAGGAAAATGTGAGTTTCATTTTACTCTTATCTGCTTTCAATTAGAATTTGACAAAAGAAACAACCACATTACCTAATTGAGTTGCCAGAACATTATCCCAGCACCACCTGTTGAGCCCTCGGCACTCGAATCCTGACATAGAGCAGGGAACAAAATTATGCAGTTGGCACACTAACCAGTGAGTATGCCAACAAAAGCATAATATAGCCTTTGTACTCTAAGTACAACAAAATATATATTAAGCTACCAACTGCAAACATTTAAGCAATCCACATTTAATTTTAGCAGAACATATCTTTCCAATAAATAACACTGTAGGAAAATGGTATGGGATATAGCAAGGACCCTTTTTTCTATGGTCTGCTTTGGTAAATATTGCAAGCTTAAAACAAATAAAGTTTCACAATACCATAGTAGATTTGGATTAGAAATGGCAAGAATATAGCCAGGCAGTTTGTACTAACAGTTGGGTTCAACACTATCAGTTTTCCAGTTTAAACAAAATGCCCCATGCACGTTTCTGGTGAGGGAACCAGCCCAGCACAGCTCTGGTCTCCCAGGAAGGTGGGAGAAGAGGCTGCTAGCACTCAACCACGTTGAAAACTGCAACTAACTGGAACCAAAGCAGGGATCAAAGTAGGTAGCTGTGTTTCTCAAAGCAGCTTTTAGCCAGGAAAAGAAATCACAACCGCATCCCCAGCTCTTCTGACCTGAGATCTCCTTGGAAGAGGGAGCAGATGTTGAAGGGAGATCAGAGTGGTCAGTTGGGATGAGTCAAAAACCTGTATTTTTGCAATTATGCATTCAAATATAGTTTAATTTTTGTTTTGTTTATGGGATTCATTAAATAGAAGAGAAATCTGTAAAGAGGCCATTAAGCATTCTGGGTGCCTGTGGTCTAAGTCCCATGAGCAAATGATGGTGCTCGCCAAAACTCAAAATCAGTGGCTTGAAAGATATCCAAATATCCTGACCTCTTCTATGCAGAAAATGTAAAGTGACAATTGCTAATGAGAAATCCTTCCCCTCAAAGTTGTAACAGCAACTGGAAAGCACTAGATAAGAGATAAACCACATCTAGGAAAACAAAATATAGTAGATCTCACCTTTTCGATTGCAAATATCCCTTGTGGTAACCATATTTCATCCAGGAAGAATGCATAAGCGGCAGATAGTTTGGTGTCCTCAAACTTATAAATTTCTCACATGTGTAACAGCCAGAAAACTCTGCCAGCACTTCAATTTCTTTCAGATAGCCAGTCCTATGTAAAGTTTAGTCTTGAAGAAGACTTCAGATTAAATTTCTGGATAGTGAACAGATAGGGCATAAAATAAGACTCATATAACCGCATTTATCATTGTCTCCCCATCTTTCATTTGTTCAGAATAACTATGAGTTCTTAAAATACAATGTGTAGCTTTGAGTTTTATAATCATAAACTAGGAAGAAAACTCAGTCCAGAAAAAACTACATTGTCTGCTGCTTCCACATCTCCAAACATACCTAATCTTTTCTCTGCTTGAAAATAGCCTTGCTGAAAACACTGCAACACTCTTACCCAACAGCCATCCAAGGAAGCTGCATGAACGGATCAGCTGCCTGAGAGATCTGCAAGTAGCTTTTTCACTCTTATTTGGACCTTTGGAAATCCTCAGTACACGAAACCAGCATTTTAGCTTGAAATTGAACTTTCCATATGTTAAAAAAGCCAGGGAGACTGTGAATATTTAAAGATAGAGGACACCGGGGTGTAGGCAGGGTTTGAAGTCGTCTCTGAGTACCCCAGTGTCTCAGATATTGCTCAGCTCCTTTGCTGAGCAATTACTATTAGTCCCTCGCATCATCACCTGAAGTGAGATTCACTTCACAGTTACTTAGAATTCTATCATTTAAATCTGCACCATCTGGGAAGAATTATTCATAATGAAATGAAATGTCAATGGTTTTTATATGAGGTTGGTATTCTGCATCTGCAGCAGAGCCCCAAGTGCTCGCCCCTAGTTTGCATCCTGTGTCTCTCATGGAGTATTCCGAGAGCCCTTTAGCAGAAACCAGTGACCTTGGAGATCCTTTCACTTTAAGATGAGTTTACCTGTCAGTGAAGGGGAAAGGCCAGAAGTGTCCCTACTGCCGGCTTCCCGGGAAAGCCGAGTCCAGCTCGGGCCGCGCGGCCGCCGATGCGGGCAATAGGAGCTCCTCGTCCCGCCCGCCTCGGCAGGTGCAGTACCGCTGCGTGGCCGCCGAGCGGCAGCAGCGAGCCACAGCTTCTCTCGGAGGCGCCCTCTGGAGGAGGGAGGGGGCGTTGCAGGCAGTGAAAGCGCGAGTCTGGGGGCAGTTCCCAACTGTGGGCTTGGCGCATGCGCCAGCGGCAGCCTGAGCCCGGCAGCTCACTGCAGTAGCTCCTTTCTTCTCCTTTAGCCTAAGGTGGTCACCGTCTTGGGCATCCACAGCCACTGCATTTTATATTTCCTTAATAAATATGGGCCCTGCCTTTTATATTTACTTTATAGGTAATAACGGACATATGTTAGAAGTAAGCACAAACTAGAAGTATCACATACTTCATAAAATTGTACAAGCTGGAAAAGAATCACATAACATCGAGATAAAAAGTCCATATTATAATAGAAAAGAAGCTTTACCGTTGAGAAAATTACAATTTTGGAAAATAGGATTTGGGATCATAGCAAGATCCCACAGAAAATATTCAACATCTTTAGTAGAAGAGATAATATTTGCTTAATTTTATAAGCATAATGAACAACTCAAAATTAACATGCATTTTTTACGTGGTTCTAACTGGGCATGAGTTACAAAACAGCCTTGGGTAAAGACTGGGTAAGATTGAACACAATATGAGACATAAATAGCTGAATTTTTTTTACAAAATCTAAAAGTAAATTCAATGAGCTTGACTTCATACATTACATGTAAGTCCTAAAGGGCTTTGCATGGACACCCGCAACAACCACTGAATCTGACACGTCCTGCAGCAAAGTCCCAGCAGGCGCTGGAGCTCGTCTGGGAGGCGGACACTGGGGCCCCAGAGCTGGGCATGCCAAGCGGCGGCCAGAGAGCCTGCAGCCCTGCTTACAGGGAGCCCAAGCCCCTGCCTGCACTGCAAAGTGCCCGGGGCTCCAGGGCACTGCTCAGACCATGAATTACAGGGCAGCCCTGGGCCCTAAGGCTCTCTGGGAAGTTCCTTCTCTCCCACACAGGCTGCCAGGGGAGCACAAAGGCACTGGGGAAGGGCAGCAGCTACCATTTCCAGCACCGTGGGGCCTGAGGGATGCTCCTCCTGGTATCAGTGCTGCAGGACATCACTGGTGAGTTGCATTTCCNATGAAGTTTTAGTAGGAAAGCAGGAGCCTTGAGTTTTAGCTTTGTGTTTCAGCTCAAGATGCTGCTGTTGCCGTTTGAGCAAAGGAAGAGCACCGAGGGTTGGAGACCTTTATTTAAACGAAGGTAAGCTTTGAGAACAAGCCAGTGTGTTAAATCAAAGTTATTCCCAAGTTTCAGTCTTGACTCTAACCCTGGCGGTAACGGCAGTAAAGGCTGCAACAGCTTCAAATGCCGTGGTTCTTAGGAATGTGGAACGGGAAAAGGAGGGGTTTGTAGTGAGGGGACAGAGGCTGCAGAGAGCTGCCTGCGTACGGCCCATGGAGGTCAGACCCGGCCTAGCTGCGGGACTACAAGTCCCGGCGTGCCCCGCGCGACGGAGCGACGTCATCAGCTCGCGTCGCTGCCTCAGAGCTGCAGGAGCCGCTAAGGAACTGCGGGAGCCGCGGAGCACAGGTAAGTGGGGAGTGGGGCTCAACGCCTGTTTTTTTGGGTGGGAGCAGGGCTGAGAACCTTTTTTTTTTTGGGGGTGTGGGAGAGCTGTGTGTTGCTGCGACCCCCTTTACCCTCTTACCGGAGGGGCGCCACGGTAGAGAGACACGGGAGGCGGGCGGATAGCTAGGCCTGCCCACACACAGCTGCTGCTAAGCCCGTGTTTGCAGGTGAAGTGTCTGTAAGCCCAGGAAGCCGCAGCGCGGCCCGGGCTGCTGTAATCTCTGTAGCTTGAGCTCGTGCTCTCTCTGAGGTTTGTCAAGGGCCCTGTTTGATCTTAGGGTTCCTCTTCTGTTAAATGTGGCCCTGTCACTCCCTCCTTTCCCTCTCTTCTGAGCCAATTGTGAGCTAAAACCTGCTTGTAGTGGCCTTATTGAGGTTTTTAGAACTTGATACACCCCAGAAAAGAGAGAGGGCTCAGAGAATACATGTTAAAATTATTATGTAGTCCTCAGTACTTTTACCTGTCCAAATAAAAGTGAACAGCAATCTGGGCTCACCTGTGTCCTTTGCCTTCTTTGTGAGAGTTATGAGGACAATGCTGTCATGTCATTGGGCTTTCTGTAGATGCTTGTTTTGTTGCGTTTTTCTTTTTTTTTTTTTTTTTTTTGGTAATGGATGCTCAATGGTTTTGGCATTTATTGCTAGAATATTTGCCTGCCTGATGGGTTGTCTTTGACAACTGTGCCATGGTTTAGGAGCACAGAACATGGACTAGACTGAACTAGAAGTGCTCAGTTTCCAGCACTGAAGCTCTCACCCCAATTTGTAAATGGTACTGTAGGGTCTGCAAGAATAAATTGAAATGCTCCTGTGAGCTGCTTCACCTTCAGAATGAATGGGAGGGGGTAGAAATTGAAAACTTCAGATTGCAGCGTGGTCAAAAAGTCCTGGTGG
>VZTY01034664.1:0-40142 GCA_013400935.1 Turnix velox
CTATGATTCTATGATACATCTGCAGTGGTTTACGGCTTCAGTAAGTCCCAGCAGTTAGTAAATCTCCCTCAGGTTCTCATGACTTTGCTAATGTTGGCACCTAGTCTAGACCACAACTGTGCTATCACAAGATTTAGTTTCAGTAAAGATTCTGCAGAAGGAACTGGTTGATCATGTCATTGCATAATGAAAGTGACTGTTCTCCATACAAAATTCTCATGCAATATTCATGCCTAATGCACCCTGAGCGTGTACAATTGATAGCTATGCATTTTAAAGTCTTGTCAGCTTTCAATTTCTCTTCTTTTTTTTTTAAAGAGGCAAAATACTGCAATGTGCTCTCTGTGTGTGGCCGTGTCATTACGTATCAATTTTCTGGCTTTAAAACATATCATTATTTACTGTCTTCCCCCAGAGAAATAAAAAGATGTAAATTATTTACTGTAACTAACTTGCCCCGCAGCTTCAGCTATGGAATTTAGTCTCTGACCTTTTTGCAAAAGCAAAATTGCCCTTTTACAGTTTATACTGCCTATTATGAATGGCCTAACAGGAAGCTGAGATTTCCTTTCCTCAGTCATAAATTCATAAAAATACACATAGATACTTAGCTATATTGTGCTGCACTAACGTTATACTAACCACATGAGTCTATGTTCCCCATAAAACTTTTGAAGACAAACAGAATCTACACCATGTGGTGTCATTCCTCAGAATCAATACTGAGCAAATAAATTTATTCTATTCAGACTAATTCCCAGGCCTTTCAGGCAACAGAAATTGTTTGCTCTGCTTTCTCCAAGTAAAAATGCTTGTCTTGTGATTCTCCTGCAGTCTGCCTTTTCTGACACATCAGAAATACTTCAGTGACTGTCTCAGCCTTTAAAAGCCTTCATGGATGGACCTCCCCATTTTACACAGATTCCTTTCACTTAACAAAATTGAAAAGCTAATCACAAATATCCCCTTGGTCTCACTCATTCCACCTATCCTGTAAAAACAGTGCCATTGCTCCACCCTTCTTAGTTCTTACTCTTTTGACCTGAATGGATTTGGGGGGCTTGGAACTATATTTTGAGAGGGCAGCTGCAATAAGGAAGCTACATTGTCTTCACTTTCCTTTTCCTTTCCTCCTTATGAACCAAAATATAAATTCCTGCCAATATACAACAGACTTGATTAGACTTGATCTCCTGGAAAATACTGCTTTCATCTTACTCTGTTTAGGTTTAGATAGAATTATTCTTTGGAAGGCAAGCGCCTTTCATCTCACCTCTTGTCTTTACTATTTATTAATGAATATGAACGTATATTAAATTCTGCAGTAACTCCATTCTACCTGTTGATGTGTTTTTGCTTTAAGATCATTTGGATTTCTTCACAGAAAGGGTGAAGATACTGATTTTGATTGATCTTTTTGTGTAGAATGGTATCAGTAGCTACTCCAACCTTGCCATAACTACTTCATGCTCATATATGACAATAGTAGTATATAGAGTCACATACAAGGACTTGCAAAGGAATCACCTTGTGTTTATTTCTGATTTCAAACCCTAGAAATTACTGAATATCTCTTAATGTCTTTCTCTGTGCTTGCTTTGATATTGCTTTTTATATTTGATAAAGGTGCATCTACCTTTTTCTTTCTCTATCTCTCTGCCATGTGGTCTCACATGTTCTCCTCTTTTCCAGATCAAGGAACTGTACAAAAAGTTGTTGTCCTACCCACGAACTTCTCTTCAAGTGGAGAACTCATTTTAGAAGAGCTGGAGGTTTTTCAGGTTTGGCTTGCTCCCACTTTTGCTCTTCCAATGTGCATGTTAACACGAACACGTTGTTCTAAGAGACTTTGGCGAGGGCAACTGTGACTTGATAAAAGATCAAGTAAATGTGCATGCTGTCAGCTTGATACCCACCCAGAGAAGGGTAGAAAATGTCCTCTGTTATAAAAGCTGTAGCTAGCTTAATTTTTTTGTGGGGTTTTCCCCTCTTCCCTGTGTCCGAGTTGTTTATTTTTCCTATTGTTTCACAGACTAGAAGAGTTTTGATAATCATATTTTTAGCAGGTCACATAATAATGGCTGCCAGAAGGCAACTTTTATCGTTGACATCACATATTAAGACTGTTGCTATTTACAGATGGAATCTAAGACTTTTGTACTTCTTTGATTATCTGATAACCTTCCTGATTCTAAGCTGCAGAACAGAAGAAAACTAGTGCTGTTTTTGCTTAGCTCCAGTTCTTCAAAGCCATATGCCTCTGGAGTAGGAAAGCTACAGGCTTAACACAACATAAGCTGAAGAGAAACACAAACAAGTATGCTGAGAAATAAAGGAATAGTCTCTGTCAGTCACTCTGACATGTGGCAGCTTGTAATAACCTAAAGAAAATGTTCATCCTCGTGCTGAAAAAATCCCTTGCAAATTTTTGAATGAGTGGTTTTTTAAAACAGGTAGTCTTATGGCAAATGGTATTATGCATCTACAAACTTAGCTAGGGATTTTGTCATGGGGTCTCCTCTATTTCATTGATGGATTGCAAAAAGGAAAATTTAAGTTTTTTTCTCCAGACAGCAGTAACAATTTCTTTAAGAAAAGGAATACATCTTGTGTTAATCCCCTTAAAGGGATAATTAGTCTTCCTAGTCTTTCAAGATTTGCCTTTAAAAAATATATTTGTGTACATTAAAAAATATATATAGTACATAAATTATACCCATCACCCAAGTATTACTATTTCAGTCTACCTAAATGTAGATTAATACTGCAAGCAGATAAGAGGGATGAGGGGAATCCTGATCCTAAAATAAACCTTGTTTCTGGGCTAAAAGAAACAGTTTTTCACCCCAATCTCCCAAAAATCATGATACTGTAACCTGTTCCATTGCAATCTGCTTGGGCAGCAAGGCAGTATTTTGATGAGTCTCTTCATGAGATGAGGAATGAGATTACTAGCTCTGTGTTAGTAAATAGTACTAGTAAGCAAATCTCTCATTAACTTCTGGAGTGTAAGCAAGGAAAGGAGAAAGTGGCGCTAGATCCAATATTGCATTTGACCTCAAGTCTCCATACAGTTCATGAAACAGAGCAGCAGCTCAAAACTCCCTCAAGTTTTTGCCAGTTCACATGATTCACAGCCAGATTTTCTAGTCTTGACCTCCTTGCTCTGTTTGTAGCCCACTGCAATTAATCCTAGACCACTGTCATGGCTTTCTTTGTGACTGAGCAAATGTGAAATCTTAAAAAAATGCTGAGCATTTTTATTACCTTAAATTTTATGATTTGTTTGGATGAGAATAATGAATTGCCTCGCTTGCTTTGGGCAATGAATGTGATAGTTGCTTTTTCAACTCTTTAATATTTGGTTTGGACACAGACAGTAATAGACTGCAGTGATGACACACAGTAGTATACAATACTGTCACTGTGAAACAAACATTCAATAACACATATGCCATTTTTAACTTTCTAGTCATTAATAATCTGAAAGTATATGTTGGATGGTAACCAAACTATATGCACTGCAGATAATATGTAGGAGAAATGTGACATATTCATATCTGGATCATGTGGTAAATATGCATGAGCCTATGGTCTGATTTTTCTGTATCATCATTAAAGAACAAGCATTGTTTCTTATTAAGAAAGCAAGAGGAATGGCTTCAAAATACATTGCTGCTATATTGCTGAGGTTACAAATTCAGGTTAATTAGAAGTGTGTAAAAACTTGTTCATGCTCATGAGTAATCATGCTGTTGAGTTTAGCCAACTCATTCAGTGAGATATTACTTGTATTTATGTCATTTGCTTGGTCCTGAAAAGAGGAAAAAAATAGATGCCTTCTCAAGATGCAAACAGTTCTATTTTTCTCGCATATGATTTAGGTTTCATGGAATTTTAAATTCTAATATTGGGACACCACTAATAACAGCGTTGTTGTAAATGTGATTTGCAATTTTGTCTTTCAGGGCAATTCTCCCATAACAACAATGAAGATTTCATCTAAAAAGGTAAAGAAAAGTGGAATGCTCATTTAGTGTTGATTAATTGAAAGATAAATTGGCTTGAAGATGTTAGAATACCTGTTGTTATGCAGCATACTCAATGTAGGCAGAAGACTTTCCATAATGAATGTGGAGAAATTTGCTTAAGTTTATTTGAGCTGTTTGTAAACCCCACAGCCACTGAGGGAAAGCTTTTTCTATTCATTGTGTATAATTCTGATTCATTGAAAGTATAATTTTTTTTGTTGTTTTGTTTGACTGTTAAGGGAAAAAAAATTAAATGAGGAAAATTATCCTCCCCTATGTATCTTGAAATCCTAAGTAAAAACTTTGCCTCGGAAGCCTGGTCAATGCACAGGCAGTGTTGGGGCTGTGTAGTCCACAGAGCAATCATACATGTCTGTTTATTATTTTCATCTGAATGATGAAAACAACTGAGAGGTTTTGTGCTGAAATGTTAAACATGCAAACTAGAAATATGTATTCCATGATTTTCCAGGCTACGTGTTGCTCAATATTTTGCATAACTACTAATGGGTAAACATAATTAACTAAATTGAATCCAGTGTAATTATTTAGTTTCATGAATAATAAATCAGGGGAGCTTCGTGGGGTTTGTTCAATATTAATGTATTTTCTAAAATTGGTTAATGGTTTCTGAGTAAACCAGCTCAGATTTTGGTAGTGACCTATTCACTTTGAACGTCTTTTGCAAAAGCTCTCATTTATCCAAGAAGTTCTTTTGACTTATTTTTCCAGGTATATAAGGCTATCAGAATCTGGCCCTAAGGTGCAACATAATCTCTAGGTTTTATGATTTGGAAATCCATGCACTGGAGAATTCAACTAGGAACTCTGCATAATGTTTATTAAAGTGACTATATGCAGAGAAAATACTTAGTTCAAAGGCTTGAGCCCATAATCCTGACTGCATAAGAAGCAAGTTCTCAAATCTGAGCAATATTAACTCAGTCTGTCTGGCCCAGCATGGAACAATGACACTCACTGTCCAAGAAACATTTACATTTCTTAGTGTTTTCTGACAGGAAGGTGGAAATACTATAGCCCCGTTCACCTGGGAGATTTCTGTTTTTCTTGGCTTTACATGCATTAGTGGCTCCCCTCTTGGTCTTGAGTTAATTCCAAAATTAATTGAAAGGTTTTGAGATGCGTTAGCCTATTTTTAGGTGAAGCTCCTCCACATCTGAAACAGATCTTCCCATTTCCTTCTCCAGCAACAGTTGTACGTGAGCTCAGAAGAAGGGGTGACCCAGGTTTCCTTGCATCGCTGCCACATCTATGGCACTGCCTGTGCTGACTGCTGCCTGGCCAGAGATCCCTACTGTGCCTGGGATGGTAACTCCTGCTCCAGGTTTTATCCCACTGGGAAAAGGTGAGCACGGTGAAATCTGCAAAGAAAGGAAGCTTTTGTTCTGCAGTGTAGCCTAGGGTGCTGTAGTTCGATGGAGATGAGGTGTCTTTCCTTTCAGGAGCATGTGCAAACAGTACCCCCACAGCTATTGTGCTTGGCATTGCTCATCACCCAGGAGTGTGTCCTGCCAGAGTGAGGGATAAAAACCTCGCCTTTTCATGTTTAAAGTAATGGAGTGAAAACAAAAAAGGGAAAAAAAAATGTTCTTAAGCATAAATGTTAATCCTTCTGCCTCACACACACAAAATCAGTGTAGCATTTGTTCCCTTTGTTTAAATTCACTTGCTTGCTATGGCTGTAATTATAATAGCCCTCAATGCAGAAAAATATCTCTCAGGCTGTCTGAGGAATAAAGTAATTTATTATATTTTTGTTCTCCATTTGCTGCTAAGTGAGAAGAATTATTTCCAGGGAAATCTTAGGCAAATGAGATTTGCATGTAATGCCTGAAGATTTGGGGTTTTTGACATGAGATTTATTAAAGCAGACAGGGAAAGCAATTTCTCTTTAATTTACAACAGAGCTAATAGTCCATCTCATAATTCTTATGCAAAACAGGAGCCTCTTTCCTCCTCCCAAGGGGAACATTTAATAGCAGGAGGCTGTAGTGAGCTCTTGTATTACTAAGATTTCACTTCATGTACAAACAAAGCTGCAGAATACACAATGAGGTGCTAGTGCAGGAAAGATGAATCTTTTCCATGTCTGCCAGGGTTTTACCCACCATGCCACTGCACTCCCTCCCTGCAGATCCCAAAGTCTTGGCTCTGCTCCAACACTCCAACCAGCTGATGACAATGTCATCCCCTGGAATTAAAGACAATTACTTTCACTGTCACAAAGTCTTTCTTGATTCACTCCTTATTTCAGACTAAAAGGTAAAGCCCAGTCTGGCCATGTAGCAGTTAGTAAAGTACCTGGGGGTTTTTAACTGATTTCTCTCACCACATTCAGCCTCCAATCTGCAGACTAATTGTTTTTTTCCATGGAACAAAGGGCAGGCAAGACGGGGAGGAAAGAAAAGAAAAGAAAAATCCCTGAGTCTCAGGCCACCTAACTCCTTCAGTAACATTGTTGCTGAAAGATTGTAGCCAGTCTGTACAGTTTCCAGTGGATTCCATACCATCTCCATTATATTTAGACTAGTATAAGAAAGAAATTCTTTTTGGTGAGGGTGGTGAGGCACTGGAACAGGCTGCCCAAAGACAGCTGTGGATGCTCCCTTTCTGGAGATGTTTAAGGCCAGGCTGGACAGGACATTGAGCAACCTGATCTAGTGGAGGTGTCCCTTCCCATGGCAGGGAGGTTGGAACTAGATGATCTTTAAGGTCCCTTCCAGCCAAAATCATTCAAAGATTCTGTAAATACTCGGGGTTCTATGGAGGCTTGCTGCCACACTGACATTTTGTTTGCAATTTCATTTTTATATCAAACCAAAATAAACACCTAAAACTGTATGGAAAAAAGAATCTGTTTTTCATATGGGAAGGAAATGAGTTGTCCCTTTATCTAACAAGAGAGATTACGAAGGAGAAAACATTGGTAATTGGAGCCAAATCCCATCGTCTAGACAGTAGTATCTGCTGGACGCATTTGCTTATTTGCTTCTTTTGACACTTCTGTCTCCCATGGATTACTGGAGAACCTCATCCAACATTGATCTGCATGAAAACATCTGACAGTATTATCTTTATTTTCTAAGCACCATCTTCTCAATCTTTTCTTTATAAATATCAAACTGTAAGTTTCTATTCTCAGAACTGCTTAACACAAGTGGTGTATTGTTTCTGATACTGTGGAGCAGCTCATGGCAGCAAAAGAATCCTGAAATTCACCCAGAAATTCATCATTGTCTCCTTTGACTCACATAAATAGTTCACAAAGGTTAATATCCCAAGGCATAAGATGAAATATTTTGATGGTAAACACCAGAAATATACTTGGAATGACAGAAATTGCTCTTCTAAAACATCACATTTCGAATGTTTCCTTTTAGAACAATGCAGCAGAGGATCAGGTGGCACAAGATTGTAAAGACTGTCTCTGGGTGTTTGTGAGATGCCTGGTATAATATTGTCATGGAGGCCTCACCCTTCACCCAGCAGGACTGGAACTCCAGGGGCTTTTCATGGTTTCTGATCTCCCAAGTGATTAGTGCAGAGTCCAGAATACAGCTTTTAATTATCCCAGCAGCATCCTTTTGCAACAGTCTATCAGGGGTTGGAACTCTGTGATCTTTAAGGTCCCTTCCAACCCATTCTATGATTCCATGATTCTATGAATGTAATTTTTTCTTGAACTTGATCAATATCAAACACACAGAGTATTCAGAAAACAAAAAAAATACCTCTTAAGATCAAAAAATTCAGGTACCAGTTTTTCATGCTCTCATTTCTGTGAGCTGTGACCTCCTAGACAAGCTGAACTGAAATGCCAGTGTTCCCAATCCCAGTAAATTCACTTGCCAGTTTGCAGCAGAATTATGGTTTTGTGTGTTATCCAAATAATATAGCAAAGTCTCCTTCAGAAGCATTCTGAAACTTGGTGTGTTTGAGTATCTTTTGGAAACAAGCAGAATTCTGGATGAATGCTTCAGTCAAGGTGGTGAAAGGAACCAAAAATAAGGTGCCTGCCAAAATCAAGGAGGAAACATATTCTGTATCTTAATTTTCTGTTGGTGCATTGAATATGAACACTGTGACTTTGATGCATCTGATTCTTAGGTGCTTGCCTTTATAGTTTCAGATGTAAGTTCTGACTTTGAATGTTAGATTTTGCAACACTGAATGTGCCTATTTTATGCATCACTTCTAGCTTTACCATTTCTATACCTCCACTACAAAGCCTGCCAAAAGTGCAAACCTTTCCTAAATGTTAGCAAATGAATTATTCACTTAAACAGTATCTTCACTCTAGGAAGCCTGCCAAGAGTGAGGCACACTCACGGTAGGTCATGAACTATCCCTAACAGTTGACCTAGTACAAAAACACACCAAAACCCACAAATAAAAAAGTGTTTATTTGGAGTATAGGTATCTTGGAATAACATTTTGTTTTTTATAAAATATTTCAGGAGGAGTCGTAGGCAAGATGTGAGACATGGAAACCCTCTGACTCAGTGCCGAGGTTTCAACCTGAAAGGTACTACAATTTAGTGATCCTCATACTATATAAAGAATATGTGGCTTTCCTTCTGTGATTCATCATAACTCAGATTATCTTTGTGGTTTTCTGGTAAAGTATGGACTTTTTCCAAGTCTGAGTTGTTTTGGTCTGAATTTAATATCTTTGCTTGAATGTACATGAAACTTGTATATATATGATAAACTGATGGACCATTAAATATGTGCTTCAACAAACATGAATTGAGAAGCTGATAGTATTGACTAGAAAGAGGTACAGTAATTTGAGTAGTGTTCTAAATCTGTGCAATTTTTATTTATTCATCCACTTAATTCTTGGATCTTAAACTTACTCTGCATAATTGAGGCAGTATTGTATTTTGGAGCACATCTTTCACCAAGCAGCAGGTGCTTAGCCTATCTTTTGAGTTTTCTTTCTCTCTTTACATGGGAAATAAAACCCCAACATTCTAAATCTCCTTCTGAAGTCCCTTGTTTCCAGCTGAGCAGCTGTTTGGCTGGCCTGGCATAGTGCAGGTAGACAGAGGAACCAACGCTCTGCCCTCCCAGCTACCACTTTCTTAACACATACATAAAGACATCTTAATCCTCTTCAATCCCATGTATGCCTGAGCTAGGTGTTGGCAATGTATCCTATCAAACCAAGAATTATGCTCTTTTTACCTCTGTTTCTCAGCCTCCATTTTGAAGTTAATTTTCTGTGCCATCTGGACTCCAAATAAGTGACCCGATTGTAAATTTTTGATTGAATTTTGAGTAGAGGACTAATGGTGTAAGAGTTACAGTTCAGTTAGTAAAATTCCACTGAAGAGGTCTTTGCTGGGTCTCAGAAGAATCTTCTGGAGCAAAACAGACCACAGCTGAAAAGTGTGGGTAGCTCCCTCAACTCAAATATGGTTAATCCTACTCTAGGTTAGTAATCCATATCGCCAGTGGTTCTTTCCCCATGACTCAGTATTAAGTCATTTACACAAAGCTTAAACAATAATTATAAAAGATGACCCCACCATTAGAGTTTCCACCTGAACTCTGAGAGATCTATATTAAAGCTTAGGCTTTGAATCATGAAGTAACTTGAGCTGCTTGTCCTACTTTTGGCAGCATGTGCTGTGACCATCTATCTACCCATTGTCTGTCCCAAGGGTGGATGTCTCCACTTTCGATGTGGAAAATGTGACAATGTAAGTTGTTTGCCTTCTGGGCTGAGGGGAAACAAGTGTTTAAACCTTCACAGTCTCATGGAACAGGTTTCTTGTTTTCCAATAATTTGTTGGATTTTTTTAAATGTGTATGCATTTATAGATTTTTTTCTGTTTTAACAACTTTAAAGGATGTTTTGGAGCCAGCAGTGGGATATAGCATAGGTAGATGACAGTTGTTTCCCCAGTGGAAAGAAAACAGCAACTTAAACTCTTTCACAATATAATTAATGCCATTTATAGCAAAACTGCTTTGTTTGGGGAAAATTGAAATCTACCTAAAGGTTAAAAAAACAGGCAATAGAAAGAAATCTTATATGTTCATAAGGAACCATAATCCTTAAACAAAATGGCAGATTTCATGCTTTAGGCCTCTCAGCTTTCATAAACTCAACATTTTTGGCAAATTAGAATAGACCACAAAGAAATAAGAGGACTTCTTTTCAAATGTCCTGTGAAGTCTTTAATATTTTTTACTTGTATTAGGCGTTATGGCATTTAGAGAAATGCATTCTTATTCTCTCAGTCCTTTTCTATACTGCAGTCTGTATGTACAGTTTAGACTATAGAGAAGGTTTTGATCAGCTAAACAGATACAAATGCATTTCTGGGATAGATCTAGTAGCAATGGGCATAGAAGTAAAAATGTGTAAAAAGTGTTACAGCTCTGATTCACACCATTTCACAGCTACAGACAGGTCAGCCTACAGATAAGCTCTTTCCTAGCCTATAATCTTAGAATTTAAAATCTTTGCATGTTATTTCTCTGGAAGTCAGGACTGACCTTGGTGCAACATCACAAATGTGCTAAAAACTTTGAAGGAGTACAGCCAAGCAATTCCTCTAGTAGAACAGATTCCAATTTCACATATCAGTTGATGAAAAAAGCTGAAAAGTGTGGGAGATAAAATAGAGTCTGAGGAAAACCAGTTTTTGTGCTGTGGAAATGTGGAGTCTGGTTTTAGAAACGTAGATCTCAAGATATTTGCATTTCTTCTACTATTTTGTATTCATTGCTCCTTTGTTAAAAAAAATTAAAAAAAAAAAAGGAAAGTTATTTCAAATGTGATGTAACCTTTAAAATCTGGAAGCTTATTGTTTTCAGAACAAATATGATTTAGGCCAAGCAATGAGCACCTAAAAATTCCTATCAGTGAGGGCCAATTGTTGGTCTGTCAAGACTATAAAGGGCCACAGCAAGTCTGAGCGATGACATACGCTCAGCACTTGCCCAGGTGTTGCTGACGTGCTATAAATCTGTCTTTCTCTCTGCTGCCGGCCTGTCTAGGTTTTCACTACCTTTCAGATTTAGAGCCAAGTCCTTCTTAAAGGAGTGGGAGCCAAGCCTGCCCTCTCCTGCCTCCCTCCCATACTGCAGGCAGCTGGGACAGACAGAGCCTACGTTAGGACACACACTGTTGTACTTTAAGACATCCAACCGTATTCCCCAAAGTCGTAAACAGTGAAGGATGAAAAAATATATTAAATGCTTCGTTCTCCTTTGTATAGATATGGGCAGGAGTTTTGCAGTAGTAAAGAAATTAGTTCATTTCAGGGAATCTCAGTTATCCCATCAGGAGAGTTTATCAGCCCACAGGTATCCTGCTTTCTTGGAACAGAGTATGTCAGAGTGAAAACAGAGGTATTTGGAACTGGGTATGCTTCCTCACTTTTTATTTCTTTTCCTTGAGAATTGTGATCCTTGAATTTCTCATTTTTGACCAATCTCACAAGGGCTGGAGCAACTGCCCTATGAAGACAGGCTGAAGGAGCTGGGGTTGTTCAGCCTGGAGAAGAGAAGGCTCAGGGGGGACTTCAGAGTAACTTCTCAATACCTGAGGGGGTCCTACAGAAAGGCAGGGGTAGGACTTTTTAATAAGATATGTGATGGGAGGACTAGAAATAATGGATGTAAATTGGAAGGGGGTAGATTCAGGCTTAACATAAGAAAGAAATTCTTTACAGTGAAGGTGATGAAACACTGGAACAGGTTGCCCAGAGAGGTTTTGGATGTCTCCTCTCTGGAGGTGTTTAAGGCCAGGCTGGACAAGGCACTGAGCAGTCTGATGCAGTGGGAGGTGTCCCTGCCTATGGCAGGGGGCTTGGAACTCGATGATCTTTAAGGTCCCTTCCAACCCAAACTATTCTATGATTTTATGATATATTCATCATACATACTTCATTTTACCTGTAGTGTAAACAGTGCAAGTGCAATTGCTTTCTATATCAAATCACCATTACAACAGACTAACCTGTTTCCTTTTTGCTTTCTAGCATACAGAAATGCTGCAGAAATAGTTCAGTATGGAGTAAAAAACAACACCACCTTTCTTGAATGCACTCCCAAATCTCCTCAAGCTTCTATTAAATGGCTACTACAGAAAGACAACGACAGGAGGAAAGAGGTGGGTAACATGAGCAGTACTTCTGGAAAGTATCTCAGTTAGCATCTCTCTGGACCTCTCATCATTCAATCTGGCTACAGTGAAGCTGAAGGATTGGTGTGGATGCAGAACAGTGGCCAGCACTTTACTCATGTAAATAAGGGCAGAATCTTCTGTGCAGCAAGGACTTGACTCCTCAGCCCCAGTGATTTCTATCAGAGCGTAACAGCTATTAGAACTTTCCTGTCGACTTCTAAAGTCAGAGAACTAGTTAATGAATTTTTTCTTTCACACCTTGCTAATTGCAAATGGAAGGTTTGCAGCACTTAGCAGTTCTTATCGATCTGAGGGTTAGGCATAAAAGCAATAACTTGTACAAAGTTCAGGGAGAAGTCAGTGTGCAGTAGCCCTTCTGTGCTACTGAAAAGGTAAAACGCAAAAGTGGGAGAAATGTGAAAGGTTTCTTTAGCAAGAAACCAGTCCAAGCTAAGAACACGTATTGACAAAAGCATTTCTCCACCGTGGCACAATCACATTTTCCATTACTGCACTCTCTAAGGCTCTCAAGTTTCAGTACTGTAATATACAGTATGATTGTTTATGGGGAGTGTACCTTTCTTAAGTCATATAAAAAGGGGAAAAAATCCATTTCAGATCCAAATCAGTTATTCTGTGGAAAAAAAGGAACATCTTTTGAAAGGAAATATTAAGCAATATAGAGTCTGTTGATAGATTATAAATACTGAAAAGCATTTTTCTCATATCAGGACATGTTCCAAAATCAGAGAGAACTTACAAGCCTTTCACTGAGTCTTTCATGCTGTTTTTCTCATACACTCTTCAAAGATTGAAGCTGTGTCCTGGCAATCCAGGTGCAATTCTTTAATCATCTACTTCAACAGAACAACTCCCTTTTTTGGTTCTTGTATTTAATAACTATATTAGAATAGTGCAGTTTTAAATAACAATAGAAAAATTAAAGCAATGAAAGGATTAATTACATTTCAAGCTCCCAGATTTCTGTAAATCTTACCTCCAGAATGTGTGCAGGAGCTTATAATAACAGAATAGCATAATGAGTCAATGAATTCCCAAGAGAATATGGTATAATGCCAAGTGGTGTGGCAAAACAGAAAAAACATTCATTAGAATACCAGACCCTTTAATAATGAGTTGAATTAGTGATTTTTACTTCACAAACAATACACAGAGAGATGATAACTTGACAAAGCTGTGGTAACTTCCTTTGAATGATGTGACCATCTCCTGGGACTGTCCAGAGTCTGAAGACAGAGAGGAAACAGGAGAGCAGAAAAATTGGTTTCCCGTAAGCCAAGGCCAGCTGAGGCCACTGCAATGAAAACTGTATAGACTCTGCAGTACAGATAGGATTCTTGAGAAGTTTGCCCCAGAAACCTGCTCAAAATCAAAATATTTGATTAGGAGACATGTTGTGTCAAATGTGTCAAATGACAGGTCAACCCCCAGTCAAGTCTCAGCAGCTATCTCTGGTGCTGGAGGAGACATTCTTGAGAGTGTCTCAAGAAGTTCATTTCCTTGGCTTTGGACATTATTTAAAATACTGTTATGTAGTCCCCAGATTTTCATCTTTGTCTTTACCTTGATCAAAACCATAGGAAGGTAACAAAAATATTGACCTAATTTTCTTACTACCCTGACGTAAGTTCTCTCCTAATAGTAACAATAGCAGTGGCTTCTGTGAGATGTGGTAAAGTAAAACACAGTATCTTTAAGAAGAGGTGATTTTGCCCCTCTACTCAGCTCTGGTGAGACCCCACCTGGAGTATTGTGTCCAGTTTAGGAGTCCTCAGCATAAAGGACATTGAGCTGTTGGAGCAGGTCCAGAGGAAGGCCACAAAGATGATCAAAGGGCTGGAGCAACTGCCCTAGGAAGACGGGCTGAAGGAGTTGGGGTTGTTCAGCCTGGAGAAGAGAAGGCTCAGGGGGGACCTCAGAGTAGCTTATCAATACCTGAAGGGGACTACAGAAAGGCAGGGGTAGGACTTTTTAATAGGATATGTCATGGGAGGGCTAGAAATAATGGATGTAAATTGTTAGAGGGTAGATTCAGGCTTGACATAAGAAAGCAACTCTTTACAGTGAGGGTGGTGTAGCACTAGAGCAGGCTGCCCAGAGACGCCCCCTTTCTGGAGGTGTTTAAGGCCAGGCTGGACAAGGCACTGAGCAGCCTGATCAAGTGGGAGGTGTCCCTGCCTATGGCAGGGGGGATTGGAACTCAATGATCTTTAAGGTCCCTTCTAACACAGACTGTTCTAAGATTTTATGATTCTAAGAAAGAAAGATGTGTTTGAGACTTACCAAGAAGACTTGTACTTTGTTGATCCATAGCAACCCCTAAAAAGTTTCTTCTTCCTTTTTTCCCTTTAGGTCAAACTCAATGAGAGGATCATAGCTACTGAGCAAGGACTCCTCATTCGCTCTGTCCAAGACAGCGACCGGGGGCTTTACCACTGCATTGCAACAGAGAATAACTTCAAGCAGACCTTAGCAAAGATCAATTTCAAAGTGTTGGATTCTGAGATGGTGGCCATCATGACTGACAAGTGGTCCCCTTGGACCTGGGCCAGCTCAGTGCGAGCACTGCAGTTCCACCCAAAGGACTTTGTGGGAGCTTTCAGCCACTCAGAGATGCAGATGATTAACCAGTACTGCAAAGACAGTAGACAGCAAGGTCAGCCACGGGAAGAACCCCAGAAGATGAGAGGGGACTACAGCAAACTAAAGGCCCTTATCAATAGCAGAAAAAGTAGAAATAGAAGGAACCAATTACCTGGATCTTAATCTTATTTCATAGTAATAGATGTCTTTGTCCTCACCGTAGAGGTCTTATATTTGTCTATTGAGAACAAATTCAGGCAAATCTGATTAAAAATTAAATTAAAATCCTGCGAGCCTCAGAAAAGATTCATCTCCCAATAAAATGTGGTGTAACTCAACTAAAGAAAATAATTCTGAGCATTTTCTTTCCTAGATGCTTGCTGACACTAGGTTGGGCTCTGTCCTAGAAGCAGAACTGGGTATTCATCCTAACCAGATTCACCTTTAATATCTCAGTATTTAATTACAGCTGAATAAAAATGTATACAAAACCAATGTGTTATTTTGCAGATCTGGAATTGTACCCACCAGGCTGGTGGTGAGAGAATCTGGGTTAAGATGCATGCTCAAAGTAGGATGATGCTAAGATTTCCTTGCACTGCATTTGAGAATATAAGTTTCTTCTTGTTTACTGTTGAATATTGGGTTTACAGTTTTCACTCATTGTTCACATCATGTGAATGCATGCTGATAGGAAGCAAGCAAAGCCTAGCAGAAATGGTTTGTTCATTCAGAGGTTCAATGAAGGAACAAGTAGAAGAAAAACAAAAAAGAAAATTATGTTTTATCAGAGGAAGCACTGATTGTTGTGCAGAGTATGAGCTGTTATAAATAAATAAGTTCTGGAATGTAATTTAAAATATCTCTGTTCATATTGATTTTTATTAAAATGAGAGTCCTATAACACTACATAGCTTTATAAGTGGTGCAAAGCTAACACTAGAATGTTTGTTATACATACAATTTTAAAAGCCACCTAAGTGACTTAGGTATTTTAGCTATTTTTCAAAGAATTACACTCCATTTTTTTTTTCAAAGGACAGAATATGAGTACACTACAGAGTGTTTACTCTGAAATGAAAAATATAGTTTATCTCTAATCAGTTCCATGGTTAAGTTGGAGCTGGTCTGCAATATGTGAACTAGTCATAAGTGTCTGAAAATTTTAAAACATTATTATTCCAACTGTTATCTCAAAGTTTTAAATATTTTAACTGGGATTTTTAAACTAAAATATTTTACATTTTCCAGTCTTTGTACCCTTTTATTTACAATGTTATTTTCACAGTTTCCTCTTTTTTTTTTTTTTTCTTAAAAAGAAAATTAAACCAACAAAAAATGAGGGAAAGATAAAACCAAAAAATTAGTTTGGATGAAAAACCAAAAAGCATGTCAACTTCAGAGGTGTGTTTGAAGAAATGTTTTTGTTTAAAAAGCAGTTGTCAGGTCTAAAGAAGTATGTTTGTTTGGAAATTGGGCAAATCTGCATCAAGCCATCTTGTGAAAAGTGATCACTTTTTTTCTGAGCATGACTAAAGCCAAATGTAGGAACAAATCTTCCTCTGTAAGCCACTGAGTCTGTTCAAAGGAGAGAGATAGCAGGAATTTAAAATGTATGAGTACCTTAGAAAAATTGTGGTTTATTCCATGGTGTTTTATGATTGTATACAAAATTACGAGCTAATGTTCATCTCAAAACTGAGCTATGTTAAAAAAAGAAAACATAATTCTGAAAAAAACAATTGAGTGAAAATAATTTTCAAATCCAAAGATAGGAATAAATGGGTTTTTTTAATTGTTAGTTCCAGCCAGTAGAAAACAGATACTATATTTTTAAATGTAATTTTAAACATTTTAATGGGTCTTTGTTGGAACTCTTTGGGCATTATTTTGATTCTGTTTATATTAGAACACTCTGGGGGTATCTCCACAGCACGTAGGAGAACACCTCTGGGCTTGTTGCTGGTGAGATTTAAGATCTCATCCAATGAAGATAACTCTGGTATTTACCTGCTATCAGTGAGATGTCTCAGTTCATCACCCCCAGTTGCAAAATGCTGGGAAATGGGTTTTGATTAATTAAGCCACTTGAATACTTTCTCCATGTCCCTTTGACTCTGGTGAGAGCTTTTGAATTTAATTAGTGTGCTTAGCTCTTGCTTCAAGGAGGATGGCAATGACAGCCTGCTCATATATTCCCATCTATTTAAGTGCTTTTGTTAATCAAGTTTTTTTCTGCACTATCTGGCCACTGGAATCTAAGGTACTTCTTGTGGAAACCATCAGGAAAACTTTCTCTTTGACCTCAGTGAGCTTGTAGGACAAAAAAAAATTTTAAAAAAATGGAAAAATGAAATGGGTAAGAGAAAAAACAAAGTAGGGATCTGTGGGTTGTATTTTTTGTCCAGCTGATTTTCAGTGTATCAGATTCCTGGGTTTTTTTCTTTTTCTGAAATGACTGACTTCTGAAGTGTGTAAGTGACAAACCAAAAATCGAGTGCCACAGAAGAGAACTACCTCCTGGAATGACATTAGTGCACGTGCTCTGTAATGCTGCCACCACCCTCTTATTTCTCCAGCAGATTCACTGCAGAGTTGACGGGATATTAATGTCTAGAGTGAGGGTCAGAATTGCTTCCAGATGGAACACAGTGATTAATAGGTATTTAAAGGGTACAATTTAGCCTTTACCTGATTAGGTACAGTGATATTTTAATTTTAAATTACAGTTCCACTGTTTTCTAATAGAATATTGGCAATAAGGGATTCTGTTAAAACAATGGGTGTAGCTCAGTGTTTCATATGATTATAAAATATTATTTTTAAAGCTGCTTGGTATACCATTGTGATGGTATGACTGTTTAAGGGATTATACTTAAACTAATGTTTTCCCTGCTGCATGAAAACCTCAGCAGATACAAAATAAGCTTCTGTCAGTGCAGAACTGGTCCAAGATTCCATCCTTCAGCAGCTTCTCCCCATGTATAAAGTAGGCAGGAACCAGATTCTCAGCTGATACAAACTAATGTAACTTCTTTGCTGCCCATTTAGCTACTGTGCTTTATGCCAGCTGAGGGTTTGGCCCTGAATGTACAGAACAGACAAACTGCCATTTTTTTATCTGTTTAAAGTAGCCCCTCTACTGTAGGTAACACCAAAACTTAAGACTGTAATATTGTTTGTGCTATTTAATACTTTCTATTTTAAGGATTACTAAATAATGTATATAATTTTATTCCTTAAAAAAAAAATTACAAAAGCAAGATGACTTCTAGGCATAACTTCACCAAAATGTAAAGATATGTTCTTTGCTAAGAACTTCACTGTGTACTGGTTTGTTTGGGTTTTTTTTGCTATTTTTATTTTGTGTAGTTTGTAAAGTTTGCTGAAATCTTGACCTAACAATGTGTTCTTTTTGCAATTGTTGTTACTGTAGATATGCGTGTTTTATTAAGAAAATCTTGTTTTCAAAGTGTAAGTCTGTGTATAATTTCCTAGCATGATGAAGCTGTCATTACAGTGAATATGCATTATATAGTGTGTAAGAAAAGAACAAAATGTAGTTTAACATAGTGCTATTTAATTGAGTATCTAAAATACTATTTGCCTGACAAAATAAAGTGTGTTGCAACAACTTCAATAACTTTTGCTTTTCCCCTTTTTAGATGTGTGTTGAGAAGGAATTTCATTTTTTTTATCTGAAGAACAGTCCTATAAACTTTCTTAAGCAAGTCCAAGATAATACAGTGTCAGGTGCTTCAGCTCATCAGTTCTGACCCTCCTGTGTGTCAAACACTCAGCCACAGAGATTTCCAGGAGTAGATGGAGGATCTAGTAAGGGATAAATTTTCAGATACTATCCCACATAAAGACCTTGTATGTAAGCAGGAAACATTTATTCATTGTAAAAAAATAAAAACATTTTTAAAATTATTTTTCTACTACAAGCATAATGTCAATCAGAAATATCTGACTAAAAAAGGGAAATGTTTTCTGTTTATTTCAATTAGGGGAACAAGCCACAACACAAAACTCCAACAAACTAAAATCAAACACATTTTAGTGAAATCCAGTTGATGAAACAAATTGTGTTCAGTTTTTCTTTCATCTGGGACTTGAGGCATTCTCCAAGTGTCTGCAGGGGAGATGGGTTGGTGGGTTGTGCTGCAGGAGACAGAGCTCTCTTCTGTTTCCTGACTTGTCCTTGGAGTGAAATAACCTGCCTGACACCTACAGTATCCTCCTTTTTCCTGCATCTTATCTGTTTTTCCAGATGTTTTTTAACAAGACAACAAATGGGCTCCTTGTTTATTTGGGATAATAATTAAAAATCATATGTCACAAGCACTGACCTTCACAACAAGGTTCTGGATCGTTAAACCTGGATTTTGATTTCACAGATAGACTCCTCCTACACTTTATGGGATGTGAGTGGATGAGATTACCTCACTCTGGGATTTCCACACTGGCTGGTTCCTAGATGTGATGACACTGGATAGTTACCTACCCAGCAGTCAGGCCAGTTTGGGTCAGAAGCTGAGGTTAAAAGCATTCCCACATGCTATAAGAATGTTTGGATTAGGGTCCAAAAAAGCCAGACACTTGCACATTCTTGGAGTCTTGTTCTCTGAAAAACCAATCCTAGATCTGATCCTCTGTCTTTATATCCTGCTCAATTGTCTTTTGCTGATCTTCTGCCTCATCTCTTTCCCCCCCCCCTTCTGCAGGGTCATAGTGTGGTTTGGCATGTAATGCTTTGATTCCCTGGCTTCAGGCATTGCCAAAACAAAACATGGGACATCTCAGGACATCAGATGTAAGATCTTCAGAGATCTGAGGTTTTCCCCTTGCCTTTCAAATGTCTGATAGATTTTTAAAATTTTTTTTTCATCTGACAGCTACTGCTCCTTTTACTGCTATTTCTTTTTTCTCTTTTGGTGACAAGACCTTTCTAAAATCTCTCTTCAAATGAAAGTGGGATGCAAAGCCCACCCACTCACACAACCAATTGCATATGCCCATGCAGAATACTCATGGGACAGAGCAGTGTTGAGCAGCCTCCTCTGTAAATCCTCAGAAGCCCAGATGGGACCAGCAAAATATGCAGCTTGCTAGGAGGCACTGCTGCAAAGGTGATTCCTAATGCCTCAGGACAATTGCTGCCTCTGGAATTAATTCTTGCCTCCAGAATGAAGTCAGCACCTGTAATTCTGAGGGGTGGGCCATAAAAGCAGGCTGAGGCATTGTGGCTTTCACCTAAAGCAATGGACTAGGACTCAGGAGACCAATACTTCTTTACCTCTCATGCTGCAGCTGGCTTCCTAAGCCTTTCTCATGCACCCCTGAGGTGGTCTGGGAAGAGATGATTTCATACCGTATGAGCCATATCTACATACAGATACCAGGTAGATAAATGCATACATACAACTATGTGTATACAGAAAAGCTTTTTTTTCCATACAGAATTTGCTTATCCATTTGGCTTCTTTTAATATTAATTTATGTCCTTTTTCTGTTTCACTATCTGCAGAATCAGACTTGAGGGTCCCAAGATATTAATACTTTGTGGGCAGAGCAGTTACCATCTCTGTGAGCATTTTAAAAGACAGGTTAATTAATTCACAAAAGCCTTTTCTTCTATCACTCTCATTTCTACCTTACCTTGTTCTGCACTATCTCAACAAGAGAGTAGTTTTTTTAGAATCAGGAGACTAGCATAAAGTAAGAAATAAAAAATGTGCTGTCATTTAACATGTCTAATCCAAACTAAAGACGGAGATTTAAAGATGCTTTGGCATTCTGAACATTCCAGGATGCAAATTCAACACAGCTGGCTCAGCAGTCAACAAATAATTACTTTACAGTGATAGAGAGTCCCATATCCCAGGACTCATTATTGGATTCTATATAGAGCTTTACAGAGAAAACACTTGCATATTCTTAGCAGTGTATCAGTTTCATTACTCCTAATTTGAATGTCAGCCTTATAAACCAACCTTAATGTTTGCTAAGCTCTGCATTCAAGATGATTTAGGCCCAAAAATTTTCGAAACATCCAACATTTTTAAAAGCCCCTTTTTAGTAAAAGGAAATTAAAAATTGGCCAGTTCTGTTGTCCATGGGAAATGAGAATCAATAAGAAAGACTGATTTCTAGCTGAGTGGCTTCTAGTACAGCCTGTAACATGGGGAAAGAGTATGAAAGAATACATTTACTTAACTCTAAGTTCAAAACTTTTTTGGATAATTGTTGTTCCTTGGCTTTTTGCAGTAGTTCTGTATCCAGCATCTGCTCTTTCAGTCTCCATTTTGAAGTTCCCTAAAAGATATAGAGTTTGTGCTTGCTTTCAGGTTGACTTCTTGTGACTGGTGTCCAGGGCACTATTCAGGCTTTTTGTCTACTAAAACTTCAGTAAAAATGGCATTACTTACTATATTATCTAATGGTGTCTGCCTAAACCATTTCAGCAATTCATATGATACTTGGAAAAAAACCTTCTACATTATTTTTAATACTTTATTCAAAACAACATATAGAGCAGAACGGGGGGGAAAAAAACCAAAAACCCCCCCAAAATTAAACCAAAACAGAGTAATGCAACACGTCATGGTCCTTACATTAACACTGTGAGCATTGACTTGTTACAGCATGTTGTTAAATGATGTAAAAATACAAATCTTTCAGTCCTGAAGCCAAAGTTCTCCAAGGTTAATGCCCTTTTACTACTCACAATTAGAATTTGATGGGCCCTTTCAAGAGATTTTTGTGCCCCCTTAAATTTTTGTTAGAAATTGAACCATTTCCTCTTTTGAAAGCTCTTCTTCCTTTAGGCTTCCACTCCTCCTTTTCTGTGTGGACTCTTTTTTACTTCCTTTTCTCAGATGAACTTAGGCTAGTTGTCCCAGAGGGGCTACTTTATTTTAGCTGTTTTAATTGCAAATACTGTTCTCTACCATACTCTAGAATATATTGCTCATTATAATCCTCAAAAGATGACACACATTATTGGCTTCATCAAGGTCACCCACTTCATAGTGTTGGTTAACAGACAAAATATGAAGAATTACTTCCAAGATGCTTGCTGCATTTTGAACTTAAGAAGAAACACCAGACTATTTAGTTGAATGTATATGTTCACACTCAAAAGATGTTTGAGCAGTATTTTGTTCTGTATTTTTTCAGCACTGCAATTCATACTGCAGACTATTCTTGATTTCATGCCTGACAAGTACCCTAGCTCAAGGGGACTTGTGGTAAAGGATGGAGAGAAAAATATCAGTAGATTGTATTGTACAGATGTGTTTGACACATTGCCAGTCGTAAATCCATTATATTAAGTTAACTGTGGGAGAGATTATTTCGTAACTCAGAAAGGCAAATAAGCAAAATAATTGGTCCAAGATACCAAAAACATTCAGCACAACAAAATGTTCCTGAGTGTTTTCTTTAGGGAAAATAAATGAAAGGCCTTTTCAGTGCAAAACAAAGATCACCTTTGTCATCACAGCAACAAATCCAGGTGCCTACTTTATTTATATGGGACAAAAGGACTGAAAAGTTTTCTTTCCTTTCAAAGATTCCTAAGAATTAGAAAGATCTGTGATATTTACCCACAAATGGATTCATACTATTTATAAATCTGTCCTGTGCTGTGTCCCCCACCTAGCAATGTTGGGATCTGTCTAGCAGGAAATGGTTAAAGCAGAGAATAACATGCCTGGTGGATAATCCAGGGCTCCAGAAGCAGAGAATATTTGCTGCCATTTGGTAACCACCTGGCTGTCTGAAGCGTGCTAGCTGTCTCCCAGCACAGGGACTGTTGTGGTGCTGCACACACTGGCCAAGGAGCCCTAAATGGAGTTAGAGACAGTTCATTTTCTAGTGTTGCTGGAGACCAGTTAGAGATTAAGAAAGAAAGAATTGCCTTGCCAGTTTATTCATTCCTGTCAAGAAGGCAAGCTGTTATTTTGAAAGGAGCTAATGACACGATGGCGAAAACCATGTAAGCTGAACAGAAACTTCCCCTGCATCCTCCAGCCAACTGTAAAGTCAGCCAGCAGAAATCTTGGAAATGGTACAAGTCTTCCTTGCATTGAGAGCACTGAGGTTTGGATGCCAAGAATAAATCTCACTCTGAGGGAAACCTCTGAAGTAAATGCTGTTGACTGAGCTGTTACTGGCTGTGAAGGCAGAGCTGAGTGTGGCAGACAGTGTCATGCCATACCAGATGCTCTGTCCCCCCATCCCCATTTACACCAGATTTTGCCTGACTTGTCAGTGTGGGAAGAGAAAAAGATGGTGCAGTCTCCCTTCATTTGACTCAGACTGGCAGCTCTGGGCCTCTCCTTTGCTCTGCTCCAGCTACACTGTGCTGTCCCAGAAAGCTCAAAGAGCCATAAACAGCATTTCACTGGTTGATTAAGTCAGTTCCCAGCTGCTTTTGATCATAAGAACTGCAAAGAAATCACTGGATCTAGACCCTTATTTTGAGTCCCTTTACCAGGACAAATAGAATCATAGAATGGTTTGGGTTGGAAGGGACCTTAAAGATCATCTAGTTCCAACCCCCCTGCAATAGGCAGGGACACCTCAGACTAGATCAGGTTGCCCAGTGCCTCATCCAGCCTGGCCATTAAACACCTCCAAGGAGGGAGATCCTCCAACGAATTCATATGAAAGACTGAAACAGAGAAAAGTTGTGAGTCTTTATAACCATTCTGTGTTGGTTTTCTATAGTTCATGTGCCTTCTTCTGCAAGAGAACTCCAGAGCATGGCATCAAGCCATTGCAAAATTACCCCTCTTCCTGCAGGACAAAGCACTAAGTTGCACAAAGATAGCTTGGAGACAGCCCTGGGAAGGTTGGGGCAATAACCAGGAAAGTTCTGATTCACAAGTAATGCTTGGTAGTGAACTATTCCATCTGTTAAAACAGTTTCTGTGTTGCTTTCTGCATGCTGCACACTTGCATCTCACTAAACAAGACAGTTCTTCTGATGCATCATACATTGAACTTGAAATTTAGCTACTAGAAATGAGCAGAAAATATATAATTCATGAAAGAACCAGCATTCAAGTTAAGACAGTTCATGTTAAAATACCCTGAGCCTTGTACAATGTCAAAAACTCCTTGAATAAACCATGTAACTTCTAGCAATTCCCATCTCCAGATCCAAGGAACAAGTATTTCCTTGAAGACATATTAAATTGCAGCCCAATCCAATGTCCTCCTTTCATAATTCCTAGTGAAAGCTCCTACTGACATTACTTGCTCAGCTTGGATGAGCTCAGCTGAATAAGGCCTGTGGGATTTGGCTTTCAGAGAATATGCTCAATCTCCTTTTTCCTGTGTCCAGGGTCTTCTGTATTTAAAACTTTCTCACCACCTGATTGTGGGTGCTTTGCATCCTCTGTCCATAAACTCAATCCAAGTTACTGAGAACACTTATTTTCTGTGTTATTTATTATAGGTTACTATGGCCATAGTAACCATGCATGAAGTCAGGATATTGCAAAAAACAAAGGAATGAGAAGTTATTCAGAAGGTATATTTAACAAAAATAATCATGGAAAGCTAAAATCAGAATTAAATAACCTCCTACAGATTCTGTCATTATGCAGTAAAGGAGAAATTAAAATGTACCCTGCTGTTGATTTTGTTTGACAAATTGCAGTTATAACTCTGACAATTTTGTTCCACACCATCTTCTCCATTGCCCAAGCCACTGATATCCCCAAATCACTGCATTATTTCCTCCACACTGAGCAATAAGCAAGATAGCTATATATTTTCTTCACTGGAGATTCTTTTTTATTCAGGAAGAATCACATTTTTACTAGAGCAGAAGCAGCTTGAGCCAAACTGGGAGATGAGCATGTCTTTGCAACCCTGGTAGTCCTGTTACTTTGCTGTTTAGTCCACCAACTACATTGACACAGTCAAATGGCCCATTTGATGATGTGTGAGAGTCAGGACCTATCTGCTGACTTGAAGTTGCTTTTGAAGTTGGCTAGATGGTCTTAGAATACGCTCCTGCATTGCATTATTGATCATATGGTTCATATTCTTCTTACTGTTGATCTGAGAGTACTTAAAACTTAGGTTTGCAGTGTGCCTCCATCCTTAAAAACTGTAAAACTGGTCAGTCCTGCAGCCTGGTACTGGAACAGAAACTATTAACAGTGCCTTGTTAACTAAACATTGAGATTATTAACTAAATATTTGATAAAATAAAATCTTTTCCCTTGCCACAAGGGACAANCTCCCTTCATCTGACTCAGACTGGCAGCTCTGGGCCTCTCCTTTGCTCTGCTCCAGCTACACTGTGCTGTCCCAGAAAGCTCAAAGAGCCATAAACAGCATTTCACTGGTTGATTAAGTCAGTTCCCAGCTGCTTTTGATCATAAGAACTGCAAAGAAATCACTGGATCTAGACCCTATTTTTAGGTCCTTTTCCAAGACAAATAAAATNGTCCCTTTACCAGGACAAATAGAATCATAGAATGGTTTGGGTTGGAAGGGACCTTAAAGATCATCTAGTTCCAACCCCCCTGCAATAGGCAGGGACACCTCAGACTAGATCAGGTTGCCCAGTGCCTCATCCAGCCTGGCCATTAAACACCTCCAAGGAGGGAGATCCTCCAACGAATTCATATGAAAGACTGAAACAGAGAAAAGTTGTGAGTCTTTATAACCATTCTGTGTTGGTTTTCTATAGTTCATGTGCCTTCTTCTGCAAGAGAACTCCAGAGCATGGCATCAAGCCATTGCAAAATTACCCCTCTTCCTGCAGGACAAAGCACTAAGTTGCACAAAGATAGCTTGGAGACAGCCCTGGGAAGGTTGGGGCAATAACCAGGAAAGTTCTGATTCACAAGTAATGCTTGGTAGTGAACTATTCCATCTGTTAAAACAGTTTCTGTGTTGCTTTCTGCATGCTGCACACTTGCATCTCACTAAACAAGACAGTTCTTCTGATGCATCATACATTGAACTTGAAATTTAGCTACTAGAAATGAGCAGAAAATATATAATTCATGAAAGAACCAGCATTCAAGTTAAGACAGTTCATGTTAAAATACCCTGAGCCTTGTACAATGTCAAAAACTCCTTGAATAAACCATGTAACTTCTAGCAATTCCCATCTCCAGATCCAAGGAACAAGTATTTCCTTGAAGACATATTAAATTGCAGCCCAATCCAATGTCCTCCTTTCATAATTCCTAGTGAAAGCTCCTACTGACATTACTTGCTCAGCTTGGATGAGCTCAGCTGAATAAGGCCTGTGGGATTTGGCTTTCAGAGAATATGCTCAATCTCCTTTTTCCTGTGTCCAGGGTCTTCTGTATTTAAAACTTTCTCACCACCTGATTGTGGGTGCTTTGCATCCTCTGTCCATAAACTCAATCCAAGTTACTGAGAACACTTATTTTCTGTGTTATTTATTATAGGTTACTATGGCCATAGTAACCATGCATGAAGTCAGGATATTGCAAAAAACAAAGGAATGAGAAGTTATTCAGAAGGTATATTTAACAAAAATAATCATGGAAAGCTAAAATCAGAATTAAATAACCTCCTACAGATTCTGTCATTATGCAGTAAAGGAGAAATTAAAATGTACCCTGCTGTTGATTTTGTTTGACAAATTGCAGTTATAACTCTGACAATTTTGTTCCACACCATCTTCTCCATTGCCCAAGCCACTGATATCCCCAAATCACTGCATTATTTCCTCCACACTGAGCAATAAGCAAGATAGCTATATATTTTCTTCACTGGAGATTCTTTTTTATTCAGGAAGAATCACATTTTTACTAGAGCAGAAGCAGCTTGAGCCAAACTGGGAGATGAGCATGTCTTTGCAACCCTGGTAGTCCTGTTACTTTGCTGTTTAGTCCACCAACTACATTGACACAGTCAAATGGCCCATTTGATGATGTGTGAGAGTCAGGACCTATCTGCTGACTTGAAGTTGCTTTTGAAGTTGGCTAGATGGTCTTAGAATACGCTCCTGCATTGCATTATTGATCATATGGTTCATATTCTTCTTACTGTTGATCTGAGAGTACTTAAAACTTAGGTTTGCAGTGTGCCTCCATCCTTAAAAACTGTAAAATGGTCAGTCCTGCAGCCTGGTACTGGAACAGAAACTATTAACAGTGCCTTGTTAACTAAACATTGAGATTATTAACTAAATATTTGATAAAATAAAATCTTTTCCCTTGCCACAAGGGACAACATCTTGGCAATATACCAGTGCTTTGAGTCTCTGAAAGCTACATTTTTTTTCCTTAATATAGGAATTTACACCAGTTGTGCAACTTATTTTTTCTTTATACCACAAATTTTGACTCTTATTCTCTCTGCTTACTTTGTAGGGTGGTTCTCTGTTTTCCTTTGTTTGTTTGTTTGTAACACACTTGGGTCCACTGACTTGAAGAAACATCTGATGTAATTAATATGGGAGAGATGCAGGGACAGTTGAGCACAGCCTGAATTTATATTTTCATTTGGCTAGTCTGAAAATTGGTTGCAATTCAAAATGACAGTGTCATCCAAGATCTCACACTCTATTCTGTGGACAGCTACACACGCACAGCAACAGCTGAAATGAAAATGTACATCTCATGGGACATTTAACCTCCAATATTTTCAACTTTTCTTATCACTGCTGACCCCAAATTGTATACTTGCCATTTCACAAAGATAACAAAAAGAGTTTGGACTGCTGGAAAATGAGTTATAGCAAATAAACACAGTATATACTAATACAGTCTTCATATTCTCCCTGTAAGGAAACATTTCCTGATATTTTATAACTTGTTCCACAAAATATAGTCTTTCCCTTTGATGATATGTGCTAGCTGACTGCTCTAAAGCCTGCAGGAGCAGCATCCCTGCCATTGCACAGCAACTTCCAGCAGCCCAATAAAGCTGATCACAGCTCAGACATTGCCATGGATGTGGTTGCATGTTTGCAAAATAGCAGTAAGTTCTCTTTTCCCTCCAGTTTGAAAATTGGATAAATGAAGTAGTAATTTCTTTTGCAGCCCATGTCCTGGAGACAACACAGAAGAGAACTGATACAGAGAAAATATTGATGCAGCTGTTTATTGCCCTATCTACTGCAAGAAATAATACCTCTGCAAGGTCAAAGGGCTTTTGAATAAACACACTTTCTGAAGGAGTAAGTTTCAAATTATTGCAGAAGGACCTGTCACGTGAGTGCAGAACCTGTTGATCCATTCATGTAGGATTTGCTGCTGTCAGTCCTCCTCCTTGAGCAAGAGAGATGCTGAACAAGTCTCAAGCCACATATTGGGCTGCTCCATGTAGTAGGAACTAGATGGAGGCTCTGGAGTGGAAATTCAGTGCAATCTGGGAGGTTTCAGTGCTCAAAGAGAGCAAAGTGCTGTTCTCTCTGCCAGGAATGTCCCAGGTACTGTGTTACTGAGATTTGTCAGATGCCAACAAACCTCAACAAGAGAGACTTAAATACCCCTGCCCAAGATGCAATGAAGGAGACAGCTCCAAGTTGACTGAATGAAGCGGGTAAAAAATCTCTTCTGGCTGGGGAGAGATTGACATTTAGGTTAGCCCAGTGATCTGAAAGGGAGGATGGGAGTATTCTTCATCTAGATGTGTTTAACCAGAGTTGCACAAAGTCTGAGAACAGCTACAGTCTCATGCTTTGTAATCAGAATAAAATCTGCTATGGAAATCCTCAGAACTCCCAAGAGGTTAGCTAACTGGTGTGCTCACATGTGGACAGATGAAGCTTAGCTGATTCTGGCCAGGAAGTTTCACTTAAGTCAGGTAGGTGTTTTGATTTATGAATCCAGAGCCAGATACAGCACATCGAAGAGACAGGCCTCCTAAGGCTAAATCCCATGGCACAGAGAAACATTCCAAAATAAAACCCCAAAACTTCTCTCTAGTTCTGGGCAACTCTAAGCACAACAAATATCTTGAGGGGAGGCATTCATATCAGCCACTTCTTTCAATCAATTTGCCAAAGTGTTTTAAATAAGCTTGTTCCACTTGTGCTATAGGTCATGACAAGCCTTAAGCTTAAGAGGAATCATGATTCACACCTCCTTTTGTCTATTAAGTATAAAAGAGGGAGTGATGTGCTGGCATAATGCAGCAGTGTGAAATTGCAGCCAAGAAGGCCAACCAAATCCTGGGTTGCATCAAGAGGAGTGTGACCAGCAGGACAAGAGAGGTGATTTTACCCCTCTGCACTACTCTGGTGAGACCCCACCCGGAGTATTGTGTCCAGTTCTGGAGTCCTCAACATAAGAAGGACATTGAGCTGTTGGAGCAAGTCCAGAGGAAGGCCACAAAGATGGTCAAAGGGCTGGAGCAACTGCCTTATGAATACAGGCTGAAGTTGTTGGGGTTGTTCAGCCTGGAGAAGAGAAGGCTCAGGGGGGACCTCATAGTAACTTATCAATACCTGAGGGGGGCCTACAGAAAGGCAGAGCTAGGTCTTTTTAATAAGATATGTGATGGAAGGACTAGGAATAATGGATGTAAATTGGAAGGGGGTAGATTCAGGCTAGATATAAGAAAGAAATTCTTTACAGTGAGAGTGGTGAAACACTGGAACAGGTTGCCAGAGAGGTTGTGGATGCCCCATCTCTGGAGGTGTTCAAGACTAGGCTGGACAAGGCACTGAGCAGCCTGATGTAGTGGGAGGTGTTTCTGCCTATGGCAGGGGAGGTTGGAACTTGATGATCTTTAAGGTCCCTTCCAACCTGAACTATTCTATGATTCTATGATTCTATATGGTAAGGATATGTAATGCTAGGTGAGATAAGCCTCAGCATAGCTTCCTCCTGGGATGATTGAAGAGTCAAGCACTGGAAAGGAGAAAAAGCAGCAACTTCAACACATGGATCAGCTGAAGAACTTCACACTTGTCATCTCACTTGAGGCATGCACTGGAACATGTGCACAGAAAGTGCCCTGGGTTCATTCACCTCTTCCCTCAGCTTTGGGTGAAAGGCAATATACTCTCACTGAAGAGTATCAACCACCTCCATATTGCACAATTACAGCACTTAGAGGCTCCAGCCCAATGCAGGGGTCCTTTTTCTTGATCCTGTTCACATACTTAAGTGACAGACTCCATCTAGGTCAGCAAGACACATAGCAGGAAGGAGAAGTCAAAGACAGGACAGAAGAAACACTGCAGCTAGGACCAGACTGCTTGACTGTGGTGGATATACCTGAATGATCATAGACTTCTCTAGATTGCTGCAGAGCTGCTCCTAGAAATTGTCCCTCAACCATTTCCAGACCAGCTCCCAGACCACCACAAACAGAAGTGCAGCTTAATATTCTTTCTGACAGAGTAACTCAGACTACTCAACACACCTCTATGACCACAGACACCCTGATCCAACTTGATTTTAAATTATCTAATTTAATTGTAGGAAGTGGCCTTTGGCTTTATGCCTCTGCTTTTAAAAGGATTGCTTCAGCTCCAGTCATTATATGTATGCACGAACCACCCACTTTGATATGGAAATCGTTACAGCCCAAGGGGATTTCATTAAGTAATTAGGGAGGAGGGCATAAAAAGTCATTTGCTGTAACTAGATCTACAGAGCAAATCAATGAGTGACCATATGTGCACGAGCCAGGAGCATTTCAATACCCTTAACATCCCTGTGGAAAAAAAAAAAAAAACAACACAAGAAGGAGGTCCTTTATCTTTGACACAATCTTGTGGTCTTAGGCATGTTTTCATTGCTTAAAAGAGCTGCACGAGCCATGCTGTCATATCAAATGTGCAAAGCAAGTAGATTTATCATCTGCCTGGAGAAGCAGAGCAACCAAAGAGCTTTGCAGTTCCAAGCCTAGGGCTTGACTAGCACTGCAAGAATAAAACCTGGTTTATATCAGAACTTTCATAATCAGGCCATGTTTTGCATTTATAGTCCAAGTTTACTACTCTTAAAGGTCAGCTCTCTTCTGAATCTGAAAGAAATTCATGGTATTAAGTGCTAATGCAGCTGTAAATATAGATTTCTAGTTTTTAAAAAAAATTATTTCATTTTTTTCCTCCTGTTCTGTTGGCTAAAACTGTAAACAGCTGTTGTTTGCTAGATTGCATTCTTAGGGTGAAGAGTTTGTCCTACACATAAAGAATGTGTTCATTCTTCAGGAATCAAGTGACCACACCAGAGCTAAACAATATGTAAAGCATATGATTTATTTTGGAATATGATTTCTCCAGATGCTGAAAGCTGGTACATTTATTAACTTTGGACTGCAAACCGTCGGTTTTCAGTAGAAAAATGCATATAAAAAGGAGGAAAAACTTCTACCAGGAGGCATTATTTGTAACTTCACTAAATGCTCTCTGCTTTCATGCCTCTGGTTTGCAACACTCTGTCTCTGAACATAGAAACAAGACAAAGCAGACAAGTTTTTATTTGTAAGAAACCTTTTATTAAGGCAAAATGTTTCAAACCTCTAATGACTGCCCTAGTGGAAAAATTTCCACTGAATTTGTGGGAGCTGGTGTGGGCCACCTACTCGAAGACAGACGAGGTCATAATTTGCAGTAGCTGACACAATCCAAACTGGTGCTTTTTCAGTGGTGTCCATTATAGTCCAGCTTTGGATTGTACTTGTCAGTTATTCTCTTGATTTGCTTGAGTATCAATAGGTTTTATGATTGATGAGGATTGATTCAGGACTCTTTATAACCACAGCAAACTGGACAAAGCACTGAGTAGCCTGATGTAGTGGGAGGTGTCCCTGCCCATGGCAGGGGGGTTGGAACTCGATGATCTTTAAGGTCCCTTCCAACACAAACTATTCTATGATTTTATGAACTAAGATGCAGGAGCTATTGACCAAGTGTTGATTAAAGCCCACTGAAATTAATAGGAGTCACAGATGTAAGCAGTGCTTTGGTATTAATATGTCTTTGAACATTTGGGGTTTAAATGCCCTGTACGTGATGGTTTAAACTCTGGAAGACAAGAGTCCTGCCTGAGGGAAGTGCAGATCTGAAGCCCATCTGCGAGCATGGCCTGGAAAATGGATAAAAGCTTTTTATCCTCTAATATTACAGCTATTAAAAGGCCTCATTCCTGCCAAGAAATCCACGACGCTCTTCAAATCCTTTTCCTAATCCTGCAAAGCTCAGAAATCAATGTTACCTGAAAATGGCTATGTCCTTCCCTTGTGGAGGACTGGAGCCCTTTAGGCTGCTGGCACATCAAGGCCTCCCAGCCACAGGCTCTGCAGCTCTCTGCACAGCCATGTCGCCTTGTGTTCTGACTAAACTGAGTAAATCACTAATGTCCCATCTGGAAAAGCCCTGGATGTGTAGTTTTTGCACTGAAGCATAGAGTTCTTCATGCAAAGTAGCACTTTATCAGTCTAGTGGACAGGGATGGGTTAGGCAGGAAAATAAAAGCATGTTCAAGACACATTTGTATGGCTTTTTTTGGGATTGCATGGACCTTCATTTTGTTGAGTTATGATGACAAAGTCACTGTAAATGTGGTGCCTAACTCAGCTGAAGGGCCATAGTACATGTTATCTTGTCAAATGCATTTCTGTTGCAAAATTGCTGGCTGTCTCACTTTACCACCTCAGGCAGTTCAGAGTTTCAGTTAGGGCTGTGCATGGAGTTTGATAACAGTTCTCATCAAAGCAGTGGGTGGTTATCAGGGCAGAAGAAATGGCTGAGGAGGGTGTGATGTGGTATACAACATCATGGGTGTGTTTGCAGTCAAAAGCCTCAGCCCTATCAGGTGGTGCAATTTTACTTTTAGTTCTTATTCCTATGGGAAGCAGTAATCACAGAATCATAGAATAGTTTGGGTTGAAAGGGATCTTAAAGATCATCAAGTTCCAACCCTCCTGCCATAGGCAGGGACACCTCCCACTACATCAGGCTGCCCAATGCCATGTCCAGCCTGGTCTTGAACACCTCCAGAGAGAGGGCATCCACAACCTCTCTGGGGAGGCCTTCTAGTGTTTCACCACTCTCACTGTCAAGAATTTCTTTCTTATGTCAAGCCTAAATCTACTCCCTTCCAATTTACATCCATTGTTTCTGGTCCTCCAATCACGTATGTTATTAAAAAGTTCTACTCCTGCCTTTCTGTAGGACTCAGGAATTGATAAGTTACTATAAGGTCCCCCCTGAGCCTTCTCTTCTCCAGGCNAAGTTACTATAAGGTCCCCCCTGAGCCTTCTCTTCTCCAGGCTGAACAACCCCAACTCCTTCAGCCTGTCTTCATAGGGCTGCTTCTCAATGTGACTTTTTGCATGTTTACCAGTGCCTGCCTGGAGGAACAATCAGCAGCAACTACTGAGGGCTGAAGGAAGAACCACATGATCTTTGAGGCCCTTTCAAATCATTCTATGATTCTACGAGTAAGAATGATGGAGGCAGCATAAACAAAACGCAGTATTTTATGTATCAGCAGATGTGTGTGCTCCCAGGTGAGTAGGCAGCTGGAGATGAATTCATGAGATGGCAGCTGCCTATGAAAACTCCTTTGGCAAAGTCAGTAATGGAGAAAGTTTGAAGCACGTTGCATATCTACCATTTTAACAAGCCTCCACCACCTACTTAGCCCTGGAAATGTTTGCCCTGCCCTTCAGGCACCCAGCATGAAGGCTTAGTCTTCAGCTTGAACACCAAGCTACCACGTGTCAAGCTTCAATCAGGCAAGAGCTCATTTGCAGAGCTAATTTGGATAATGGATACAGGTTTCTAACTTATTTGAAATGCAACAACACAAAAGCCTTCTCTACAGGACCAGCTCCCTGCAGGATCATCTATGTGCCAAGTTCAGTTTGTATGGATGAAGCTATTTAAAACTCATTTTTCTTCAGTGAAGGGCAGGTGTGCCAAAAACTTTCAGTCAGTAGTCAAAGGCAGACATTTCTTGTTTAAAACACGTGAAAAGACTGTAAGAAAAATATTATATTAAATTACTATAAAAATTATGATTTAATCCTCATCCTAAAATTGTTACCACAAACTTCCATAACATACCCTGACAATTGGACATGATTTCCTTGTCACACCAGAAGCAGGCCAACCAGCTGCAACAATATCTTCAGGACATCCACATGTAGCAAATAAAAACAGAATTTGTCACCTTGTTTGTTTAGCCACACAGATAACTTCAAAAGTAATAGTTTGGTTCTTATTCCTCTGAGCTGCAATTTAGAGTCTAGTTCAGACTCTCTGTCCATATAATTGAAGCTCTTTGATTTTGAAACTGATCATCCATCATTCTAAAGGGTCTCTTGAGTGTTACAAGAAGTGCTTTCACCTAGGTATTAGCATGTCATCTCACTTGGATGATAGAGCATACAGATTCCAGACAGAGGTTTGTCTTTTGCTCAGTAATTATGTATAAAAACATATGTACTTACATACATATCATCCCTCCCACATAGCCACAAATAATCATCCCTGGAAATCACAGTGGTCAAACACAGCAAAACCTTATTTTTCTTTATTTGATGATATATTTAATTCTGATGTGATTGAATTACAGGGGGGACTCAATATGTCTCATCTCTTTTCTGAATTACATGAATAAAAAAAAAATCACTTGAAACAAAAATAAAAAATGTTTTATAGAATCACCTTGGTTGGAAGGGACCTTTCAGATCAAGTCCAACTGTCAACCTAAGTCTGACTTAGCCATCACTAAACCATATCTTAGCCATCACTAAACCATATCTTTAAGCTTTATGTCTGCCCATCTCTTAAATATCTCCAGGAATGATGCTTCAACCACTTCAACCACTTGGCATGCTTGATAACCTTTTCAGAGTAAAAATTTTGCCTAATATCCAGTCTAACCCTCCCCTGAAACATCTTGAATCCATTTCCTCTTGTCCTAAAACTTGGTCTCCAGACCCTTCAACAGCTTTGTTGCCCTTCACTGGACCTGGTTCAACACCTCAGTGTCTTTTTTGTAGCAAGAAGCTCACAATTAAAAACAGTAGAACCTCTGAAGGAAAACTGTCTGAAAAATTATTTCACAAGGTAGAACCTCTGGAGGAAAACTGACTGAAAATTTATTTCAGTGGTCTTCTCAAATAACTTTTGAATGTTTTTTATTTTTAGCTTTTGAAAACAAGCCTTTTTTTTTTTAAAGTTTGATTTTCTAAATGAAAGAGAGACTGCTATCCAGTTATCATAACTCGAGGAAGTCAGCAGACATGATTAAAGACAATGAATGCAGACAGGTGGATAAATACTTTATTTCCATAAATAACAGACATAGGTGAACAGTGATCTAGGTGTAATTTCAGCCAGACCTGACCGAATTGCTGAGGTTCTGCTTCTCAGCAGGACTTGTACAATGGAAATCAGAAATTGCTTCTATCCTGCTCACACAGGAAACCCTGCAGAGCACTGTCACACATTTCAGAAGTTGTGTAGTGGTCAAGTCAGCAGTTTACATTTCTTTCTTTTTTTGGTTCCTCTCATTCAGGGCTGCTATCATGGGCATTCTATTAATTGGATATTGATATTATTGGAGCAAACATGTTTTTGCAACATATAACTGTTTATTGACCCATGTAATATGTGTTATTCCCAGATTAAAAAAAGTAGAAACTTATTCTTCTGTATCTACAACCAAAGCATGTCCCATAATAAAGGCACTGTATCTGTTAGAGACTCATATTTGAACAGAAAATGTAGGAAGGATGTTGAATCATATTTAAGTAAATATTTTAAATAAAAATTATACACATTTCACAGAGCCATTCCACAGTGAGTAAAACTGAGACTAAATGCTTGAACAAGACAGGGTCAGATGACCTTAAAGCCACAGAAAGCAGAGAGAGTTAGAGAAGGTGAGTATGAAGAATGGAGATATTAAAAAGGGAGCCTCTAAAAGAAAATGGAAGTTGTTCTTCTGATGATATTGTAAAGTGCATCAATTGTCTTTGCTGAGCTTGAAGGTCTTGCATAATTTCTCATACTTTCAGAGGTTGATCTACAAGCAGGTACCAGGGTCTGCAGTGGCTTGTGAACAGAAAATGAAGCATCTTTACATTGTCTGCAGGTCTGAGAGTATGTGATTTCCCTAAGTTCAAGTATTTCATGCTCCAAAATGCAACTGTGAAGAAAAGGCATTGTCTAAAATATCTTTTTCTTGTGGAAGCCCCACACTAACACATCTGTATGAACCTGGTAACTGGTGCAACACTACCAATCTGTGTGAGGCGGTGATGCAATGCTTGTTTTATGCTCTGGATTAATGAGAAAACAGGGGCCCCAGCTGAAGGTTCACTGAGTCCAAGTGCCTCCACCCAAAACCCGGTGCAGGGTGAGCCTCGCTGGAGTGGAGATGGGGAGAACTTGGTGCTCTCACCCTGTGTACTGCATTGCCATCTAGTGCACATCCCAGAAACTGCTTGGCTAAGCACTGTGTCCAAAAGTAAAGACTGTCATCAGTGTTCTATTAGAGGGTTATTAAGCAATGACGGTAGGAAAATCATAGAATCCAACCCCACTGCCATAGGCAGGGACACCTCCCACTACATCAGGCTGCTCAGTGCCTTGTCCAGCCTGGCCTTAAACACCTCCAGAGAGGGGACATCCACAACCTCTCTGGGCAACCTGTTCCACTGTTTCACCACCCTCACTGTAAAGAATTTCTTTCTTATGTCAAGCCTGAATCTACCCCCTTCCAATTTACATCCATATCACATATCTTATTAAAAAGTCCTACCCCTGCCTTTCTGTAGGACCCCCTCAGGTATTGATAAGTTACTCTGAAGTCCCCCCTGAGCCTTCTCTTCTCCAGGCTGAACAACCCCAACTCCTTCAGCCTGTCTTCATAGGGCAGTTGCTCCAGCCCTTGTGAGATTGGTCAAAAATGAGAAATTCAAGGATCACAATTCTCAAGGAAAAGAAATAAAAAGTGAGGAAGCACACCAAGTTCCAAATACCTCTGTTTTCACTCTGACATAATCTGTTCTGAGAAAGCAGGATACCTGTGGGCTGATAAACTCTGCCAATGGGATACCTGAGATTCCCTGAAATTAATTAATTTCTCTACTACTATGAGGTCCCCCCTGAGCCTTCTCCAATATTCTTCCTTCCTTTTCTAAAGGAGTAGGTACCAAGACAAATTTTAAATTCTCATCTTCTTCATTTTCCTTTTCTGAGTGCAGAACCCAGGGGAGAGCTCTCTGTAACCCCTCCTCTTGAAGACAAAGCTGCAAGTAAGCCTTGCACAGCACTTTCAGCTCAGTATTTGTTTGCAATACAGTACAAAGACATAACTCTTCTTTCTGATGGAAATTATTCCCTGTTTGCCCTTGGGATTGCTCTGTGCTATACTACACTGCAAGCAGTGACTCAGAGAGTTGTGGAACATTGATCTCTAATGCTTCTGCCAAGTGTGTTGTGTCCTCAAGTTTTGCAAGCATCGATGCATGTGGAACAAAGAAATCAATACTGTCAAACGTGTAAATATGCATTTCTAGAACTGAACGTGCCACTGGGGGTTTCAGGCTGCATGATATAGACACTGTTCTCTATCCAAGAGCTTTCTGTAAAAAAAAACCTTAGATCAACAAGTTAATAGAAATCTCCTACTGAAGGATATTCTTTTCATTCTTTTTTCTCTTCTTCCTACAAAGAGGTTTAAAGGAAGTTCCATACTAAGACTTAGATGTGAAGCAAACACCAAAGAAATTATGTTTTAAGTACCTGGTACCCTATCTGTGAAGAAAGTAACTTGGCTGCTCAGCAGCAGAGGATTGGGATGGGGGTATGCAAGTTATCTCAGAGGGGCCACCCACACTAGGTCAAAAGTCTTAGTGACAAGCCTCCTATATGATTTTTGTGGTCTTATGTATTCATCACTTCTCTTTATTCCTTGTTTTCAGCTCAGCAGCTGTGTTAAAGAGCTCATTCTTGAAAAATGCATGTATGGAAATAGATAGAATGATCTAACAGTGCTCCTCACTTGATGTGCTCTGGGATATTTGAGATGCTCATGAACAATGAGTTGCATTATATTGACTCTCTGGGAGATCCTAACCTTCCTAAACTAGCTATTTATAAAAATATTCAGGTGTCTTGAAAGATTTACACAGCTAGGCAACTGAGACTCTTCACAGCATTCCTCCTTTCCCAGCTTAGCTTGCTTATGTGTGTGGCACACCCCCCACCTGGTCAGGGTATCAGCAGAGAAAAGTTTAGGGGTCACATATCCCATTAAAAAGTACTACCCCAGCCTTTCTGTAGGCTCCCTTCAGGTACTGAGGTCCCCCCTGAGCCTTCTCTTCTCTAGATGATCTTTGAAGTCCCTTCCAACCATTATGTGATTATGTAATTCAATGATTCTACTCTCTTTCAGATGAAGACCAAATAGGTGTATTTAACCACTTGTCAAAGAGTTAAACATTCATAAAAGCATTTAACAGGTCTCAGCTGAGATCTGATTCATAAAACGATAATGATTGATCAGAGATAGTTCTTTAAACTCTCTCTTGTGGTTACTACATTAGAGAAGCAATTAATCTGATTGATTAAATTAACTTGGTTGAATTTTTTTCTACATCAGTTGAATGTTCAACAATCAGTGAATAAACCTGTCAAAGATATTACTGAGTAACAGCTATTACCAGCTATTTAGAGGGCTTTGAAATAATGTGTTCTGCCCTCCAGCACTGCAGCCAGTGCCACTGACTGCTCTAATGTTCATGAAGAAATGAAGCCCAGATTGTAAAACTAGCTCTCTTAGCAGCTGATTGAGCTCAACACACTCATGGAAGTTTTTCTCAGGGGTACAGGAAATTGCTGTGCTAAGCACCTCTGCAGATTTGCCTTTCTTTGTCATTGTGCAAAATTTGTCCAGATTTTAAGGACCTATAGCCTCTTCACTCAGTTGTCCCAGGTAGATCAGCCCCTTTGGTGTCAAAGTAGCATTAAACAGACATCCTTAGGTGTGGCAGCAACAATTATCAAAACTTTTAAGGGGTACTTGGCCCCAGGAAGGAATTTAGGTAAAACCGAATTCATAAAATCTGGTATGAAACAAATAATCTATACTCCAAAAAGTGATGCATATTTCTCCTTCCTTAAGGAGAAGATGCTGGCACTGGCTGTATGAGCTGTAAGTCCCTGGCTCCTTTGGATACACAGGAAGGTGTCACCAGAGAGCATCAGAGGTACCTGGTATGCAAAGAAGAGACAGAGAGTAGAAAATTATTAGCACCTACTTATAACTGCAGTTTGCATCTGTAAGTGTTGCTGTTCCTTCATTTGGCTAGAAAAAGAGATCAAGAGTTGCTGCTCCTTGGTTTTTTTGGCCTACTTCTGGTTTTAACCCTACAATAATTGAAACCAGCATAAAAATTCTTCTGTCTCTCGACCAGTACCCAAAGTAGAGCCAAGATTCCTTTCATCTATATATATTAGCAGCCATGTTCCTCTAAGACTTTAGCTTCATTTGAAGGAATAACTTGAATCAAAGCATATTCTCTTTCTCAGAATTAGTGTAATGTAAATGGATTCACATAAAAATAGGTTTTGGAATTCACCTACTCCACATTGCGGCTGATGCCTCCACCCACTAGCTTATTTTAACTATCATATATGGCTTGGTTTTGATTGTATGAAGTGCCAAATGGTCTTATGTAGAAGACATGTATGTACATCCGTTGAACAAAGAGGATGATGCTCCTGGGTGTACAAAGAAGTCTCTCTCTGCTGCCTGGAAGATTAGATGGTGGCTGGAATATATTTCCTGAATTAAGCTCTTAACTACACTGTTTTGTCATTGAATTAAAGCATTGCTTTGCCAAATAGTCTTTCTTAGTGCTTTTTCACATTCCTCATAGGAAAAGTAGGAACAATTAGAAGGTTCTGCTTCCCCTTTTGTCCTTGTTTTCTGTCAGTGTAAGTCCGTGAATGTCAATAGTGCTCTTTAATTTGTCCATCTGAAGACAGCCAGGCTGAGGTTATCAAGACCACAGCAGCTGCTGCCACATCACAGACAGTGTGTGTGTGACTTTTCAAGTGCTGTGTGCAAATATCCTAGTGGATCTGAAGCTGTAAATGTGTATAAGGTGCACCCAAAACCTAAATCACTTAAAAGAGCACACACACTGCTACATGTAAGTCTTGATTTGTCCACATATGGTTGGTGTTATACAAGTGATGGGTAAGAAATAAAGTCCAGAAAGATACAGGTGTGTCTGGATACATGAAACAGGTATTTAGTAAAACAGCAAATCCTGGCCTTAGCAAAACACTCCAGAATAGTGAAGGACAACAAAATTTCTTTCTTAGGACATTGAGGTGTTGGAGC
>VZTY01034666.1:0-38644 GCA_013400935.1 Turnix velox
AAGAAAGAAGCTAGTCACAACCCTTAGGAGAGCACATAACTTTTGCACCTGTTTCATTAGCCATCCTTAGCTCTGCTAACCCATGCCAGCCCTGTGCAGCTCACCCCATTTTGGCTGCCTGCACACACTCAGGCAGTACTGTGGGGGTGAGCACCCCTTCAAGGGTGAGGATGATCCACCCGTTCATGCGTATGGAAAGAACTGCTATTTTGGCATTTAATGACTAAGTTTAATGCTCACAGCATGCCCAAAAGGGGGAAAAGAGCCAGCATTTGAACATGAAACAAATGGAAATCAGTGAACAGGAAAATTAAACAGCATGTTTTGACTTCTACCAAGCAGCAAGGATCATAAGAAGGGCAGATTTATATGCTAGTGCGAATGACAAAGTAAAGACAACAGGCTACTGATTAAAAATAGGGAAGTGTACACAGGCTGAAGCAAGGCTAATTAAAGCAAAGGGTTGCTAATGAGATGAGATGCATGTTGGCACAGACAAGCAAGAGAGATAGTATCTGCGTAGGTTTACTGCACAAGAACACTGTAATAGCTATCAGCTACACCAATGACTGTTATGCAAAACGTTCTCAAGCTTTTTTACCTTCATTCAGCAATGGTTGTTGACTCCAGTTGCCTTAATTTTAACATAAGAAGCCGGTATGGTAATTGGCTGTGAAATCTGTAAAGTAACCGGGTGCTGCAGGATTGCTGCAGCTGGGATTGAGAACCGCACCATTTCTTAAAGAAAACATAAAATCACATGCTGTTGATGAAAGTTAATCACTGTTTAAATAAACTGCTGTATATCATTTTAAATGCTAGATTTTTTTTTCCTTGTAATCTGATTATAAACTGAGGGCATATTCTGGCTGATGATACACTGTCACTGTGAAACAGATCTTTCCTGGCACGCCAGAAAAGGGACGACACAACACCATTGCTAAATATGTAAATAATAAACTAAGTTTAAAAGGGTGCAGTCTTATTTAGTCAAGTCTTTTAAAATATATTTGCATAACCAAACATTTGAATGAGAGAAAGCCTGTAAAGTAAAGACCTGATTCCTGGGAAATCTTAAATACATGTTATTCCCACTCATATCCATGGAAGCAAAGCCTGCACTGCATTTAAAAGTAACCTGAAATACTGGTCCCTTAATAAGCATTTATTTGGACCAATGACTGGTCCATTTCAATGTAATTAAGTTACTTTGTAACTATTACCTGTCCTTTTAAAACTTATTCCCAGGTTTATGTCTGGGAATTCAAGCTTGGAAAGCAAACAGTGAGACTGATTCCAATCTTTAGATTGCAGGCACATCTTAGACAGAATATTAATGATGTCTGAGAGGCAATAAAAAAAGAAAAGGCAATGTGGTTTTAATTAAATCAGCTGACGAGCTGCCACTCCATCTTGTCTGATCACTACAGAGTTACCAAACATGACCAGATACAGCATGTAACTTGGGATAATGGTAAATAATCATTGCCAGAGAACCAAGTTGCACCTGGCTTTCACTCTGGATCATGAGCTTCTGCAATGGTCCTTCATATGACCTCACTAACTGGCCGCTCACCATGTAGTGGGCAACTGAACACCACCAATTGTAGGCACTGTTTCATCAACCAAATCATCATCAAAAAATCCCCCTTTGCTCCCGAAGTTCAGCAGAGGAGCAGCACAGCTTTCTGTAGAAGGTTTCATAGGCTTCTATGTCCAACACAAGTGAAATTTCCTCTGGCACACTGCAGAAATTTGTGTGAGGGGTATGTGTGGTCATCGTTTTGTGGGCTGAGGAATGCAACAGTATTTTACTTGCTAATGAGTCTCAATAGAAGTGTTAAGGCACTATAAATACAGTAACACCTACTTCTCTGAAGTGCCTGGAAAACACACTAAACCGTCTTCCTCAGAAAATACAGTTAAACATAAGTGGCGTCAGTTACAGAGAGTGTCAGAAGGAATGAGTGGGTGGGAGGAGAGATAAAGAGGCCTACAGTGATCACTTTAGAAAAAAAACAATGTGTGCAAACGTGTGTGCATGTATGTGTGCATATGTCTTCCTTTTTTTTATAAACACAAGCAAAAATTTCCCTAGCAAGTCTTCAGTGAGGCCAAAGTTTGAAGATCCATTACTGCTGGCCAGCCACCCACTTCATACCTGGCAACTGCAAACACTGGAGTATGGTGTAGCATTTTCAGACAGCACTGTAAACATGTGGCCGTGACCATCCCTATTGCCACAATGGAGAGATAAGAATGTGGCCTGAACAATTTGCAGTGAAGAAGGAAGAAGACTGGTGAGACACGCCCATTTTTACATCATATGAGGAGATTAAAGGCAAAAAAATAAAAAGCAATGTGGCCTCAGATTAGTTTTACAAGCCTCCACATCCACAACTAAATCAAGAGCGGCTGTCTAGGAAAATCTTTCTGATTGCCCAGGTTAAAAGTGTCTAGGGGTAGCAAATATGCGACCATCTGATAATACAGCCTGTTCCTTCTTTTGAGCAGAGATCATTTTACACAGGTGAGCAGAGTGTATATCAATACATTTGCATGTCGTGATTATTTTTGAGTGCCTCTTTACCAAGATCTGTCATCAGCAACTCTTGATGGTTGCATCAAGAGAAGTGTGGCCAGCAAGTCAAGAGAGGGGATTTTGCCCCTCTACTCGGCATTGGTGAGACCCCACCTGGAGTATTGCATCCAGTTCTGGAGCCCTAAACACAAGAAGGACATTGAGCTATTGGAGCAGGTCCAGAGGAGGGCCATGAAGATGGTCAAAGGGCTGGAGCAACTGCCCCATGAAGACAGGCTGAAGGAGTTGGGGTTGTTCAGCCTAGAGAAGAGAAGGCTCAGGGGGGACCTTATAGTAACCTGTAAGGGGGTCCTACAGAAAGGCAGGGGAGGGACTTTTTAATAAGATATCTGATGGGAGGACCAGAAACAATGGATGTAAATTGGAAGGGCGTAGATTTAGACTTGACATAAGAAAGAAATTCTTTACAGTGAGGATGGTGAAACACTGGAACAGGTTGCCCAGAGAGGTTGTGGATGCCCCCTCTCTGGAAGTGTTCAAGACCAGGCTGGACACCGCACTGAGCAGCCTGATCTAGTGGGAGGTGTCCCTGCTTATGGCAGGGGGGGTGGGACTCGATGATCTTTAAGGGCCCTTCCAACCTGAACTATTCTATGATTAAACACTGAGCAGCAAGCTATGATTTCCTGAGGCAAGAACAGCAACTCTTCTCACATCAGACAAATGCCATGAAATAACATAGTCCAGTGAAGTCACCTGCACTGTGCAGCTAGGTCTACAATGGGTCCTTCCACATTGTTGGTTGATTCAGAAGAGAAGACCGGAAGGCCAAGGTCTCTCAAGGCCACAGTATCAGCAGGGGTGTCTGTCAGGAATGCAGTTTTACCAATGTATCAGAAGAAGAAAGTACAGGAGATCAAGTAAAGACTAGCTACTTATTTTCAAAAAGATGACGTCTTTCTACCTGATCCAGTTTCACTGTGAAGATACGTGGTGTCCTCCCTTAGCAGAGACATTGACACAAAACAAGATTTTCCACATTCCTTTTAATAATGCGTGGCATCCTGAAGCCTGCTGTCTGCCTCTGATGATGCAAGATGCTCAGAAGTCATTACAACAATGCCTGAGGGGATTATTTTCTCATTTCCATAATTACACAGCCAGTAATATTGTCATGAGCCAATCTTATCTCAAAATGTATATCCAGATCTTTAATGACAGTATTTCTGAAGTGATGTGTGGGATTAAAGTCCTAAGTGTGATAAGGCTGAAGCAGTGAGGGAGATAAGAAGTTCAGCTTTCATCAGCTGGGGGCTTTCACTCCTGAGAAAAGGTAACTGTGCCCCAAAACAAGCTATTATGTGACACAAATCAGAAATCTGCTGCCTTATCTGGAAGACTTTCTCCATCTCTGGAGAGCAAAAAGTGAAAAAGGATTCTTTGGCCACAGGTGTCCATTTCAGAAGTGTGTCCACTTCAGAAGTGTGTCCGTTTCAGAAGTGAGTTCATTTAGTGCCACTATTTAGTGGTTTTCCATCCACATACCTTGCCCCGAAATCACCAGAGGAGCCTCTGTTGAAAGTCCTTCTCATGTCTGTAGGGCCACAACAAAGCTCCCACCTCACTAGCTGTGGAGAATGCAGGGATTCTTTCAGGGCTTCTTAGTACCTCAGGCAGTTTTCACTGCTTGCTAATGTTCCAAACCTGGCAGGTCTGCATTCACAAATATGTTTAGGATGCACTGTATCTTGTGGGACCCTAAGTGGCATGGCTCATTCAGCACTCTAGTGAACAGTCTGAATGATGTGTCTGAAAAGAAAAGCATGGCTTAAGGACATAGGGCACAGGGTGAGGAATTTCTAACTAACTTTTTGAATCTTCTGTTAATGGTCATTATCCTTTTTCTCAAGGCACTGCACACATTTGTGTAACCTTTGGAGAACCATGAGCTCTGGAATATGTTCATATTATTGGTGCTAGGGATGAGCATGTACTGTCTCCTGCTTTTTCCCTGTAAACAGTGTCTGACAGACATGAAAGAGTGAAACAGCAAAGTGTTTTCTGACAATGAACTGTTTTGCCAAAATACTTACTATGTTGTACTTTCCCCTTATTATGGTTTACAGTGGCTCCCAAATGACTCTGTAAAAGTAGTGTCCTTGCTTTGGATTTGGTGTGTGTGGGTTTGTGAACAGAATTCTAACTCATCTTTGGGTGTTATTTGATCTCTGCCAGGGGTGAGTGGAACTGAGTGGAAGAGGCTGACTCCATGCAAGTACTAAAGGGAAAGGGATTTTTGAACTCTGATTAATGTAACTGCTGTAGCTCATCTGTACAATCAGACTGACAACAAAAGCTTGTTTCTTTTTTAACTGAAGCACCATAATTTTCAAAACCAATGACTGCAAAGCATCTGTTTGCCTGAGACTTACCTCAACCTAGAGGGTAAAGAAAATTCACATTTAAAATTTTCTCACAAGCACTTCGTATGCATAGCTAAAATGCTGCTTTTCTTAACTGCCGTGTACCTGGGGTTGTAGTGTCTGTTTTCAGGAGAGCCTGAACATTTTAACATTTTAACAGGCTGCCCAGGGAGGTGATTGAGCCATGATCCCTGGAGACGTTTAAAGGTAGGTTAAACACAGTACTTAGAGATATAGTTTAGATTAGTGATGCTTTTTGTCAGAGTTAAATTGGTGGTTGGACTAGATGATCTGAGAGGTCCCTTCCAACCCAGGCAATTCTATGGTCCTACACCTACTGCACCTGAGGACCACACTACAGAGAAGTAAAGTCCCTGATGTTTGAAATTAAGCAGCCTCTGGCTTCTTCACAGGCTACAGACAATCCTCACCAAATAAGTCCAAGAGGCTGTTTGCTTCTCCAAAGGGCAAAAGAAATGCTCAAAAAAGCACACCCTGAGATATGGAAAAGCTTACAGCAGGATGAACACAGCACTAGAGTACCACTTGCTGCCAAGGCATTTAGAATCACTGAGCAGCAGAAGGGACATAGTGGGCTTCTGCCACATATTCTGGCCTCTGCTTTGTCAAGTGAGCCAGATGAGTCCAGCTCATCACTGACCCTACAAGTGATGTGACAGCATTCAAAGTTCCTCTCTGCTTACAGCTTGCTCTTTGTCTGTCTCCTACAGTGTACCATGATGTTTATCCTAGAGAAAAGGAGGTTGAGGGAAGACCTTATCCCTCTCAACAGCTTCCTGAAAGGAGACTGTATCAAGGTGGGAATCAGTCTCTTCTCCCAAGTAACAGGCAGTAGGGCAAATGGCCTAAAGCTGGTTTAGATTGGATATTAGGAAAAATTTCTCACTGAAAGGATTATCAAGCATTACAACAGGCTGTCCAGGGGAAGTGGCACCTTTCCTAAAAGTAGTTAAAAGACACGTAGATGTAGTGCTGAGGGACATTGTTTAGGGCTAACCTGGCAGTGCTATCTATATTAACAGTTAGGCTTGATCTCTTCCAATCAAAATGGTTCTATGTTTCTATCATTCTACTCTGCTCCTGAAATCTGGTGACTTGGGAGACTTTGCAAGCAGCTTCTGAGTATCTATCCAAGTGATTCCAGTCCTCCTTACCATTTCTAATGCAGATCTAGCTCCATCCTAAGCCTAGTCAGTAGGGTCCTTCAATTAGCTTATTGCTTGTGGTGGAGGGGCTGGGGTTTGTATCATCAAAGGATGGAGGAAAGGGAAGAACCTAAGAATTATTACTGGAGCAGAAGAGCATTTGCCTGATGCATGCTGTCATTCTTGTTTCCTGTGCTGAGAATTTACCCTTTCTGAAATACTAAACAGTTCATTTCTTCCAAGCTAAACAAATTATTCTGACAACTACATATATTTTATACTTTCTACTTCTAATGATTGGCTGCCCTTTGATAGCAAGTTAGGAGGCCAAGAAGAGCTAGGAGAAGCTCCTTTGACACATCAATACAGTGCCAAATTCTTCAGTATGGCTACACCATGAGTAGCCATACTGATTACACCAAGTCAGTTGGCCAGCTCCCAGGAGGGAACTGTTTGGGTCAGAGATTAGCAGAATGAAGTAAATCACCAAAAAGACTCCATCCTCAGAGCCATGTGTGTCCCTTTCATTGTTCTGATGTTTCCTCTCATCTTTCATAGAATCACAGATTGACAGAGATTAGAAGGGACCTCTGTAGATCATCTAACCCAACCTCTCTGCCAGAACAGGTTCAAGTAGAGCAGGTTACACAGGAATGCATCCAGGAGGATTTTTACAGAGATTCCACCATCTCCCTAGGCACCCTGTTCCACTGCTCAGTCACCCTCAAAGTAAAGAAGTTCCTCCTCATGTTTAGATGGAACTCCTTATGTTCAAGTTTGTGCCAGTTACCATGCTATTTATCATCATGTTATTCCCCACACAACAGTCCTGCTAAGCCAGGCTTCTAGATCCATGCAAAAGGAAAGCAATAACAGTAAATATCAGCAGCAACCAAGCACTAGTCCAAAGGATTGTGACTGACAGCCTGCAGTCATTCCTATCCACAGGATTTACAAGGAAAAGAATTAGGGACAAGAATGATTACTGACCATTGCTGCAGAGACACATGCCACCAAGAGGTTATGTACTCAATGGGTCTACAGGCTAAATTGAGTGTGGGTATGAATTTAATGGAGTCAATGGACTTATACCAGAGATTAATTTGTCTTGATCTCTCGTCATGTCTGAAAAAACAGTTGGTAGGTTAAAAGAAGACCTAGTTTCACTCATATCAGTGGAGCTTTGAATTAGAGTAATTTTTTTTCCAGTGGCTTGCAAGACACATATATGGCAATGCCAGATAATATTTTTGATTCCACAGAAAATGCCTGTGTTGGGAAACAAATAGAGACAGACATGATGGAGATGCCCAATGACTGTGATGGCTTTTGTGAATATTATTGCTTTGAGAGGATTCCCAAATACCTAAGCTTCCCTTTGAGTTACACATGTGAATGAATCCAAAGCAATAAAATCAAAACTTTACCAGAACTTTCAGATTCTGCCTGAGTTGGAATCAAAGTCTGAGAAGGTTCCTGCATGTTCAGCACTGAACTCAGATCATAAAGTATTGAAAAAATTTCCATAATTATCAGGTGGAAAAAAGCTCCCAAATTATACAGGCTTTACCCATGTACCCATTTCATAAAAATGTCATCATTTGCACTGACAATGTTTTGCATGAAAATGAAAATTAAAGTGACAGTGGTATTGTTGAATAAGCACAAAACCAGCTTAACACTTCAAGCATAAATAGCTAAAGGAGTGGTTTGTGGCAAGGAGTCACCTATGATAATCATGCTCTTTCATGTCCTGGGATGGAGCAGCTCTGTGTACCCCCCCTCAACCCAACCCACTCTCCAATTTGGATGAAGTCATGTGTCTGACCTTCAGTGGGCAGTCCTTATCTACCTGACTGATTTGAAGAAGCACTGCAGCCCTGGAGCCACAGATGACTGGAAATTAAGCAGCAGGGTTTGAGTTTGCATGCCCTCTTCTGGCTTCTTCTAAAGCAACCTGGAGCAGAGAGTGAGTGTAGTATGAGAGCTGGTTGCTCTGTGTGAGGTGGGAAGATATCCAGGGTGATAACAAAGCCAGAAGAGTCTGTGGTCTCACCAAAGAGAACCTAGTCCCACAGGACTCAAGCAACACCAGCAGAGCAGGTTCAACCAAGAGTCCAAATCACCTACCAAGTCCGTGATGGTGAAGAAGGAGGGAAATCAAGGCATAGGGTCAGGCTCCAGGTCAACATAGTACATGGCACAAGCATGGCTAAAATGCAGCTACAGCATAGCTCAGTTTGGCACCATGGGAAGAGCCTCTCACCTTAAAAGCAGCTCCCAAACTAAAAGAGAAACATGGGGTAATCCTCCATGTAGTGAGATGTCCGTGAGTGCAGTTGACCCTGGGAAGAGAGGAAATCAGAATTATAGGATTGGAAAAAGCCATCTAGTCCAACCCTCTGCAGTGAGCAGGGACATCCTACACTAGATCAGGTTGCTCAGAGCCTCATCAAGCCTGGCCTTGAATGTCTTCCTCTTTGGAATGTCTACCTCTTTGGGCAACCTGTGCTAGTGCCTCACCACTCTCATTGTGAAAAACTTCTTCCTAATGTCTAACCTATTTCAAACCATTGCCCCTTCTTTTATCACTGCATGCCCTGGCAAATGGTCCCTCTCCAGCTTTTCTGTAGCTCCTTCAGGTACTGGTAAGCTGCAATGAGGTCTCCCCAGAGCTTTCGCTTTTCCAGGCTGAACAGCCCCAGCTCTCTCAGCCTGTCCTCACAAGAGCGGTGTTCCAGCCATTGCATCATCCTCATGGCCTTCCTCTCGACCCTCTTCAGTAGTTCCATGTCCTTCTTGTGCTAAGGAGGTTTGTGTCCTTCCCACCACGGCTGTTCTGCATACCTGGTCACCTCATGGCATGATGCTGGGTGCCAGGGAACAGGAGAGTGGAGATGGAGGAACGGGGGCACTGAGGCAGGGGATCTTATCCATTTTATTCAAGCAGCTTCAACTCCTTCTGCAGCTCTTGGGGACTCAGTAGTGCTGGGGACTCACCAGTGCCAAGCTCTTGGGGACTCAGCAGTACTGCTGCAGTGGGTTTATGGATTCCCCTGCAGGAAACAAGACCTTAAAATAAAAGATTTTTAATAGTAGGTGGAAACTTATAAAAATGAAAAGAGTAGGGGGAATTAGACAAATAAAAAGTATTCCCAGGTGTCAGCAAGGTAAACAGTGGAAAGGCTACATGCAGAGCATTCAGACAGCTTTGCTTTTATGAAGTGTTTCCTTTTTTTTTCTTTTTTTTTTTTTTTAGAGCTTTTAGTTGAGTTTTACTTCTTTATCTCTCCCCAGCAGCCGCTGACAGATGACCTTTAAAGCCCCCGAGAGCCTCACCAGCAGGTGATTTACTAACAGCTGTGCCAGTCAACAAAACGGAGGGGGGCAGAGGTCGCCGCCGGACGTGGCTGCCCAGCGAAATCAAGGGTGGGATTTAATTAAAGAAAGATGCATTACATTTTTTATTGATTTGTGTTTGTGTTGGTGTTTGTGCACACCACAGCCTTTTTGTCTTTTTTGGAGTTTTTTTATTCCCCCCAGATTTTTCTTTCTTTTTTTTTTTTGTTCCTGCTCACTGCACCTGGACATTTCATCCTGGATGTGTCAGCCTGGCCAGCAGTGCTCTGCCTCCCCACCCACCCCCAGCTCAGCTCACCCCCTGCAGGATGCCACTTGCTGAAATCCCATCTCATGCTTGCAGAGAGGCCTGGGAACAGGTGGGGATGAGGCAAGTGGAGGGGAACCTAGCAGCTGACAGCGTCCCTGCTTGTCCCTCAGTATTCATGGGGTGCTGGATGGGTGCTTGGGAGATGCTGGGGTTTTTTCCCCCTCATCACCCCTTACAGTAAATCTTTGGCTGACTTCTGTCTTCCAGATGATTCACTAATAGCGGAAGCAGAAAGGCAATAAAAAGACAAGTTACAGTCCCTTCATTTTATAGGGATTTGAGGACTTGTCTACTAAAGATAGTTGGTGGTTTTGGAGCAGTGATGTGCAGAGTAAATTGGTAATTCCGGTGACAACGTATTCACAAGCCAATGTAATTCATTATTTTCATTCATATTCACCTAATCCCCTTTTTGGCTAACTCAGGCTTTTATTATTTCTGTTACTCTACTTTTATTTTTAATTTTTAAAAAAATATAATATTCACATTAAAAAAAAACTTCTACTCAAGCTAGAAATAGAAATTAATGAGTATTTAAAGACGTAGAACTTCAAGTGTAGAAACTCAAGCCAGAGCAAGCTCAGTACTGTGTGATTTAAGTCACAATGCATTTGCGATGAGCTGAATCGCTGAATCAGATAAGAGCATCTACATATCATGACACTATTTCTCTAAGGGGTCTGGACCAGGAATGAGACCACCCTTCCTAAACAGCACAGCACAGGGGACTCTGACCTGTGTTGGGACACAAATAGCACAAGAGGGGTGGCCACAACTAAATGCTTTTGAAAATTGAGCCTCGCAGTGATCACAAATACTTTCGTCAATCCTGTCTGGGACCCATCCAGATCTCAACCAAAGTTAGGACAGAGTCTGCATTCTTAATTTGATTATACTTAAGTACATGTTGTATCCATTACATTGACTGATTCCATTAGCCTGTAATGGCTGGCTAATAAATTTGCAGGACATTGCAAGAGCTCCAATCCAAGAAGCCTGATCTATGAGGACAAGAAATGCACAATCTTAAAAGAAATACTACAGGAATTTCTTAGGCAGTATCAGTAAAATTCCTTTTCTATTTGACTTTCCCAACCTGTAAGTGTAAAAAGTGCAGTGATCATCTTGCTTCATTCTAACATGGTATTGTTCTTTGCTCTGTATAAACAAATAAAACAAGTAAAATCTTGCATCCTACTCCTAGCTCAAATTTTTCCAGGGGCATTTTTCAGTCACAGAATACTAAAGGTTGTGGTCAAATATTAAGAAAAAATCATCTTACTTCTTTTCAAAATTCACTGCCCATACAGCCGTTTCTACTAAATCACTCTGCTGTCTTCCCTTGAGCAAAACACATGGAGTTTCTGCTGAGTCTCCACATAAGGAAGATATCCTAGGCTTCAGATCACTTGGTGAGCTTTTATTTGAACCCTTTCCAATTTTCCAAATTCTTTTCTATGCCTTGCTGAGAAAACTGCTTTTGAAAGGGTCTGTCATGCTGTCCCTGCCAAAAACATGGTGGTTGCCATTGGCTTGGAAATTCCTGTGACAGTCTATTATTTTATGTACCTAGGTGCTCCAGGTACAACTGACAAATTTTAACTCAAAGCATTCCCTACAGATAACCAGCCTGGACTTAGCTATCCATTTGTGATGCAGTAAGGTCTTGGTGGCTTCATTTGGCTTCCACAAGAAGCAAGAAGAGGCAGCCACATGTACCAAAGAGAAAGAAGGTTTCAGGGTAGGCTAGGTTATTTGGGTTTCCATTTCCATCTTGTTCTGTTTTCTGCCTCTTTGTTTTATATCCATCCACTGATGGCTGCTACTGTCATGGCCTATTCTGCAGACTTAACTTGAGGCAAAATCTCTCCAAAACTAATTACACATCCATCACAGACGTCCCATCATCCTACCAAAACTGAGATGCCTGAGTTTGGCTGAGCCATTCAACACAACCAAGGCGTCTTCACATCCACTTCCCTTTAAGATGCATGGGAAATAAATATTCAGAATCTCTATGTGGCTTTGAAAATCCCCCTGCAATCTCTAGACCTTACTCCCCATCTGTAAAACAGGAATAACAGCAATTCCTACCCCATATCTGCTTTATCAGTCTTGTCTATGCAGACCACAAGTTCTATGAGACATGAACTGGCTGCTACTAAATATAGGTACAACGTCTAGCACAGTTTTTATTAGAGCCCCTAGGCACCAGAGCTCCATAAATAAACATGTTGACTCTTTCCAGATTAAGAACACATCAATGGAGCTTTGCTTGAGCAAGAACTACAGGATCTGGCACTAGTGCTTTTAATCCCTAGTAGGAATGAGAGTCTGAAGCCTCTTCCAGCTTCATTCATTGGTATCAATGCTTTTAATACCAAGTCAGCTGTTGTGACACAAAGAATATGTTTCTCTTGGTGCTGTTTATTGGAACCGAAGAGCACTCCTGAAGTTTTCATTTTCTTTACTGAAAAGCCCTGCTATGGTAAATCATCAACTCACCAAATTTATAGGAAGCACAGCACTTGGTATGTCATGTCTCTGAACCCAGCCTAATGATTCACTTACTTATGCTTTTGTTCCTTTGCTTTGTAGTTCTCTTGATTTCAGCAACTGTCTATCATTTTCATGTGGCTTGCTGGCTAGAATGCCCCCTACTATTCCAATAATAATTGCCCTGCTAGAGAGTTCATTACTGACTGAACGGCTGTACAGAGTGATAAAAGGACCTGAGCTGTATGAATTTTCTCTCAAATCTCTGGGGCCTCACAATTCTTAAAAGAATGTAAAAGAAGGAGGAAAAAAAAAAAAAAAAAAAGAAGAAAGAAGCTTAGTTATATGGGGAAAGGTCAAAGTCAAGTTTTCTTGCAATAGCAAATTTCTTTGCTGGCTTTGGTGCCACATCACCTTAAATATCCAAAGAAAAGTTGTGAGCTTGCCATGCGATGAGAATTGAACCAAGTAACATTTGACAGCTTGTGCATCTAAGTATCAAGAGACTGTTACTTAAATTGCATGTGCTCATTCCCTACAAAACATGCACCCTGGATGGACAGAGTCACAACATGCCAGTGACCGCCTGGTTCCTTAGATTGTATTTGAACTGAGGTTTGCTGTAGGTGCACTGTAAAAAAAAAAAAAAAAAATCAACAAACAAACCACATATAAACATACAAAAAACAGTAACCAATGCAAGATAATACACATATGTGTAAATAACTGTGGGAAGGATTTCCAAAACACAGACTCTGTCTAACTTTTATCAGTGGTTTGTTTTCCCTCTGGCTAAGATTCTCAAAAGTGGGTGCCTAAAGTTAGTCTCTCCTGAGTAAAAGCTTCAAAAGCATCTTAATAACACAGGAATCTAAGTGCCTAGTAGAGCACTTCTTAAAGGCTCTGGAAAGCTTCAGCCCTCCCTCCACATCTTTAGTGATATGATTTTCAAGTTCTCAGAGCTCATAAAGCCTGCCATTGCATCCAAGGGCAAGGATTCTTCTGAGGAGCCCAAGGAAAAGGAGCATTCATCACACTTTGTCTATGGGTATGCCACGTGTGTTCCCCCAAAAAATAACACATTGTGGATTTCCATGTTCAACAGAAATCTAACCTTAAGCTTCAGGTTTTGAAAATTCTGGAGTCCATTTGTGTGCCATGGATGGCACACTGTGGCATTTGTATTTACAAATCAGACCACCAGCACTGCCATTCTGGGGAAGACTTCACAGCACTGTTATTCCCACATCCACAGCCTATCATTGCTGTCAGATGTGCTAGCTCCAGGCAATAGCGGGTACAAAGGGCACCAAATAAACAAGAATAGATTCTTCTCATGCAAATTTTATTACAGCTTTATGAGGGGACTGTGAAAGATTTCTGTGTTTAGCTGCTTCTTATGGAAGGAGGATTTTTTCCATAGTACTATAACAAAAACAAATTTCACCCTGGGAGGAAGGACAGAAGGACTCCTGGCACAGCCTGGAGTAAGCTGTTCCATGCTTCTTGTTCTACAAGAGCTCCCCATGGAAAACTTAGAGCAAAAGACATTTTTTCTCTCTAGGAGAATTTGATTTAGTGAACAAGCTAGTCCATGGAGCAGAAATCAATCATCAGAGTAACATCAAGGCCTGGATATTACATGTAACTCTAGGTATGTGATGTGTGTAGTGCAAGAAGCTGGATGTCCATGTTCTGATTGCATCTATTGAACATTGGTTCCCAAATCCCTTTAGGGACTAGGTACTGCAGAAACAGAGGATGAAGCAACTTTTGCAATTGCTCAGTTGTCTCTCCCATGAGGAGAGAGGGAGGCAGCTACTAGGTGCTAGAGACTGATAAGTAAACCCTGTCCAAGGACAGAAAGGGGCCAACACAGCTACAGAAACCCTGCTAAGGGAAAAATGTCTTAAGTCCTTTCCAACCATGTCTCCCAATCGCAGCTGATGATGGGAATGGAAACTACACCTCTGACAAGGAAATCAAAGAGAAGCAGAAAAAAAAAAGGGGGGGGAGGGGGGTGTAAAAATTAAACCACTGCAAATCCTTTTCCTTTCAGCTAGATCTAGGCAAGCATTTTTCTCATTTAATTTAGCCCTGCTCTCATTTCCATATGGGTCACCTAGAGGTTACAGCTTCCTAATCTTATGTATCGATCTCCTGTCTGAGCCATTTCAAGATGGATTGTGTGTCCCCACACAAATGCTTGTCAGCCGTTCGTTATGATATCAGAATTCATGCAATGTTGCTCAGCTTCACTGTGTACAAGGTCACACAATATATAATTTTTGCAACACAAATGAGGTTTTGTGATGAAAAAAAAAAAAAACCAAAAAAAGATTCACAAGTTGGCATTTCATCATCTAAGTAGTCTCTATTGTTAGCTTAACATGCTCTGTTGCTACTAATATTATTGCCAGTAAGCTATTCACTGTGGAGCATGTACAATGAAAAAGAGGCACTAGAAGATCAGAAGGAATCAATATTAATGAAAAGTAAACATACAAGTCAGGGAGGAATCACAAACCCAGCTTGAAGCTAATTTGGCTTTTTATTTCAGCAAATATGCATGGTTGCTTTTTCATTGTATTCACAAAGTTCTTGTTTGGAAGTGTTGTTGGGAACTTTTGAACTTGCCTTCAGTTTCTAAGCCACTGTGTTGTCAGCCAAACACCAGGGCCTCAATGCTGCAGCAAATTTTCTTTTGCTGTCAGTAGGGGAGCTCCTAATGTACAGTTTCTTTCCTAGGAACCCTAGAAAAGACTTCAGCCATTTTACCTGCACCCTCCACAGAGGCACAAGCCCATTTTCCAAGCTATCATTGTGCTTGGATGCAAAGCATAACTTCCACATACTGATGAGCTTTGTGCTAAATATGGAACAGCAATCAACATCTGTGGAGAGTTCATATTTATCATGTTTACAGGAGTATTTATTCCTCCTTTGTCTTCCAGCAACAACTACTACATAATGTATTTGGTACGATTAATTGTGGGAATATTGCTCATCCCAGCATAGCATGACATCTCCAATTACATGACATCTTCCTTTCACTTGTAAGGAAAGAACTAATTTTTGTATCTTGACATGTTTATCGTTGTGAGGTTGAGCTAGTTATCTTATACGAGCCTGCTCCCTCATTCTTGGGGCTGACAGATTATAGTTTCACACTGAAATCACATATGCCTTGTTATTGCAGCTGGATCCTGAAAGGAAAGCAAATAGAGAAATCTCCACCACACAAGAGCAGTAAGATGTTCTGTTCAATGAGCCTGTGGTCTGCAAGTTTGTTTTAGGCTATTATAAATTGTACAGTTCTTTGGTATTTGATTCTCCCAACATGTTTTCTAAAATCTCAGAAATGGAAGATTTTAACAGGTCTTTCTGCATTCCTGCAGGGACTTCAACAGATCAGAATCTTTCCTTCTGTGCAGGATTTGCCTCATCTTATTTGAGCCATCTATTTAAAAGTTGGGCATCTGCTCTAAATTAAGCACTCAGTCTTAGCCACTAGTGACAGAGTTCTTGAGAGATGACTTACCCCACCGGTTTTGACTGGAATTTTAGAACAGGGAGTCCAGAACCCTTTCACAGGATGCAGAGCAAAGCAAAAAGAACTGTTGTCCCCAAGAAAGGCCATTATAACAATCCCATTGGGACTGCTCTAATTAGTAATGATCATTCCAGGGGAGGGGGGGTACCTCACAGAGGAGACAAAGCAAGTAGAAAAAATCAGATATGAGGTAAGTCAATGGTTTTGGTATTTTTGCCCAGTTTGTAGTGAAAAAAATGCATCTTTCTAGCTCTTTAAAACTTGCAATATTTTTGTCATTAGGATTCTTCAAATGCACTTAATGCAAAGATGTATTCTAAAAAGCTCATAAAAGGGTTGTGAGATCCAGAAAAATATTTTCATCCTGCTGGGCTACACAGAACTTTAGGAAAGGTTCAAGACACTATACAGCATGATAAAACTATTTTGAAGCATGTCTCTAGATTTTATGGTTTTCAGTGGCCAGCTTAGTTAGTGAAGCTCATACGTTCAGTTTAGCTGGGGCTTACACGTCAGAAGGACTTAGAAGCCCAGCTGTACAGTCATGAAAAAGAAATAAGCCTTGATCATAGGATGAATTAAGTGTTCCTTTCACTTCCTCACAGCAGGACTCCAGATATTATAGCTATTTAAAGCAAGGTGCTACTTGCCTACCCCGGAGTCTGCAGACTGGGAATATGCAAAGGTCCGCATGCAGTTTAGTTTGTGCATTAGTGTAAATCTGCTTTGCAGTCTGTGTGGGAACCTAAAACTGTATTTGTTTCTGAAGTATAAAACTTACTGGTTTTGAGAAAACTTAAGAATCTGAGACTTCGGAAAACAAAGAAGTCCGACAAGGTGGCCTGAGATAATTTTCATCAACATAGAAGAAAGTTTCTGGCATTCTGATAGTGTTTCTGTTTGTTGTAGATGTTTTATTGTCATTGAGCAGGAGAAGTGACCCTTTCCACATATTCTTTCAGATTTATCATACTCTGAAAAGCTATTATTTTCAGGAGGTGTTTACAGTCCAAGACATAAAGATGTGAAGGTTTCTTGTAAATGCACTTGACCGGAAAAACAGCTCCATGTAGAAATCCAGGTTCTTACTTGCAAGCATAAAGGCATTTTCTCTCACCCTTCTCATTCCACTGTTGCTTTTATTGGTGAAGGCAAAGCTGTAGAGGCCAAGATCAAGTGTATGTTCAAGCTCAGTAACTGCTAAATTCCTCAGCCTAGAAACTACATTCTCTAAAGGCAGGGCACTGGGCTGAATGAAACTTCTTTCCATCTCTGCAAAGTTTAATATTCTGGAAACACTACCTTGTGTTTTTCATTAGAGTTACTGGTATGATAATTACTTGGTTATTAATACTTAATGGTTAGTTCTTGCAAACTGTTTTAACTCCTGTGCTGCTGCTTTATTGCTGCTCAAGGCAGCAGCAGCAAGACAGATAAGTTGTCTCTTAAATAATTTACAATTAAGAACTGCCATTTATGTACCTGGACAACTTCCTTACAGGACCAGTTAGTGCTTTAGTTGATTCACTCCTCATAATTTCATTTATATATTTATATATTTATAGGACCTCCATCAGTGTTAAATAGTTTTCCAATTAACAAAGCATAATATTAACATAATATTCCCCTTTCTCCGACTAAGCTATTTTTCCTTCTTGTTTCTTCAGCTGACTTTTACTTAGCATATAATTTCCACATACTTCTCATCAGCTTGAACCTTCTGAATGCTGCCACTGTCCCTGGGCAAGAGCTGCTTTGTAAATTATCAGGTCTTCTGTAGGAATGATTGTAGCCCTCTCTCTGCAGATGTAGAAGGACTGACTTTGTAAATGTCCCACATTTATGGGTTCTTTTGAAGTTTCAGGGACAGCTTCTTCTAGTCCTCCCCTTTCCTGAAGGTTTGGGGTTTTTTTTTCACAGTAATGACTCAGCTGTTTATTTTTCTGTTCCTGCTTCTTCTTTCAGTCTGTGAGCAAGTCTCTTCCACCCACTATGCAGTAAGAGGAAGGCGAGTAACTCTTCATTTTCTCTTGTGCAAGCTGGTGGGGGCAGGGATTGATTGAGAGCACTAGAGAAAGAAAGGAGAGCAAATAGTCTGTACCCCTAGACTTCTAGCCCTCAGAAGACTCCCTTAGGAGGGTTAATCTCGCCCACCTTGCTGGATTGTCTTCTACAGTGCACCCTATGTATCTCCTGTTCTCAGCTGATGGTGGTGGAAGAAGGAAAAAAAATATCATGAGAGAGGCTGAAACTGGAAAGTATGCATCCCACATCAGAGTGTGTCTGAGCTCCAACTGCTCAGATACACTCCCTATCCACCTGCCAGCCCTTCTGTCAAACCAGTCCTTCCCTAGTTATTTGGAGGAAGCCAGTGGTGATCTTTTCCAACCATTTCATACATCCTAAAGAGAGGATGATTACCCCCAACCTGAAATAAGGAGGACCATGGAATAATATACTGGATGGGAACATGAACTGCAAAAAAATTACAAAGATGTGATGAGTACAGTGGTTTCAGAACACCTGTTTCAGCTTCCACTGGAGTAAAACAGCAAAAAAGACAAGTTCTGCAAATCCCTGCACAAAAGCTGCTCTGTCCAGTTCCATCACCTGGATGAAAACAACATCTGAGGGAGCCTTGCTAGTAAGCACCAGGCAGATGGGCCGGTCTCCACTTAGAGCCCACTGCCAGCCCCAGAAAAGCACAGTCAAGAGACACCCTCTTTTCTTCTCTCCACAGCAGCTCTTGGCATGCCTAAGAAAAGAAGATGCTTTAAAGCAGCAGCAACAGTAGCACTAAAAAGAGTGCTTGTGTGTTAAATCATGAGGGAAAAAAACAATGATTATCCTTTTTCTTCTTTGTGTTCTCTTTGTCTTCCTGCCAAATACCAGAGAGCACAAAATAGTGAGGGTAGGTTTTTTTTTTCTGCTGTGCAAGGCAAACTTGTAAAGTCAGTGGGAAAACAAATCCTAAGCAAATAACTCAAAGCAAATAGCTGGAGGAAGTGAGGGTGGGGAGGTAGGCAGTGGCAAGAGCAACAGATACATTTTTAGCATTTCATAGAATCATAGAATAGTTTGGGTTGGAAGGGACCTTAAAGATCATCTACTTCCAAACCCCCTGCCATAGGCAAGGACACCTTCCCACCTCAGAGTGGGAAGACAGATGAAGAATGGTCATCTCCATAATCAAAAAATGTCCTGCTTTCCCTGGTGAACAACCAAATGCCTAAAGCTACATCCCAAGGTAGAACTGCCACCAACAATCTAGAATCCACCTCCAGACACTTGGGGAGCTCTCACAAAAACATCTAACAGGACTGGATCTGAGTAAGGAGGAAAGCTTGTGCTTACAGCTAGCACTAGCTAACCTAAAACTGAGTGATCCACCAGCTCAAAATAATGGGTTTACACAAATATCAACAGTCCAAGAGTTTGTTGTAAACTTTCAAGACAGAGAAACAGGTGGATCCACATAGCCAGAGGTGTCTACTGGTATTTAGTGTACTGCGGTTCTCCCTTACCAGGACAGTCTGGACTGGCTGGCAGGAAGGTCTCAAGCTTGGCGTCCTAGATTCAGGACTTGTTCTGATTTAGTGTGATTGTGGATACCTCAATGGACATGGAGTCTGATGGCCTAGCTCAGCATTCCTAGCACAGCTGGGAATCAAAAATACCATCTAACAACATTCACCAAAGGCCGGACTAGGACATGCATGTCTGTTTTGGGTAAAAAGCTTCCCACTGGGCTGACATGGCCTGGATTACTCAATGCTGCTGATTTCTGAATAGTAAACTTGAGGGCTTCTCTGCAGGATCTGGGACCATGCTAAAAGTGATGGAGGGCAAGCGTGATGGGGCAGCCAGCCCCATCTCCTCTGAGCTGGGACACTGGCAGCTCCAGGCAGTCTTCTGGACCTCAGAGCCATGCTGGGAGCGGAGGTGTGCTTTGTTTTCCATCCCTGCATGCATTCCTTTGCAAGACAACTCATTGAGGCTGAGCCAAGCCAGCTTCTCTTGTTCTTGGATTCTCCTACCATATTGGACTCTTTATCAGGGTATTGCTGTCTCTCCTTAGTTGTTCTTAATTTGAAAAATGAGCTCCAATCCCCACCTATTGGCACACAAAGAAACCTTCCCCTTTCTCCTTAACCCTGCTGTGACCACAACAGCTGCTACAGTACAGAAGCACTGACTGATGTGCACGTGCCACATCAGTTGGTTTCCACACTAAAAGGAAGATGTCTTCCCTTCCAGCAAGCTGAAAATCCTGACTGCTTAAAATGCAAAACAGCAGCAAACTGAAAGAGATCTGGAGAGGCCACCGCCTGCTGTAATAGGATTAAGGGCTATATCTCAGGCAATGCTTTTGGAATCAGCTGTTTCTTATCTGGGCTTCTTTGTAGAAGCTATGATCTCTTTGTAGCAGACTCTGTTACTGGGCTACCTAACAAATGCTATTTTTGGCTGACTGTACAAAAAATTCTAGAGGGAAGCTGTTTTGTGACTGAAAAGTCAAAACGCGGGTGCTTTTTACTGGTGAAATAAATGCAGCTCTCCTTCCCAAGCCCTTGCTAAGGACACCATCTCAAAGAGCAGATTGCACTTTCTCCCATCTCCTCCATACCACACATGGAAGATTATCTTTCTTTTTACAACAATTAAGTCTATAAACTATTTTGAAATTCCACACAAAGATGGTCCGGTGCAAGAGGCATTGTGTGCACATGCTTCCACATGCCTCTTGTTTACTATCAGGCACACCAGTATAACCCATGAAATGTAAAGTTTTTCCCCAATGGTCTCCCAGATGCATTTCATGTTTCCCATAATCAGAAAATCACAGCTCTCGTGGAAAATAAGCAAGTGGACTAAAATAAGAGGCATAAAAATGACTTCTTGGTGACTCTTCTCTTGTCCTAGAATAGTCAATTCTCCTTCACCTAACAAAATACCCAGACAGCTAATTAGCATCATCTCATCCTTGCAGTCAACACATTTTGCTTTACTGAGAGGTTGCTGGTTTCCAGGAGGAACAGTGAAGAGGAGGACTACAGGAGACATCCTGCTTCTCCCACTCCCCAGAGTAGAGCCTGTTTCCATTTAACAGCCCTCAGCCCAGGACCAGAGCAGAGGAGATAAGGATAAGGAAGTGCCAAGATTTTCAGTCCTCCTTTTCTCTTCCTGCACTCTGTGCTTAACCCCATTTTATGAAATGAGCTGGATGACTTTCATGGGCAAAAGCTGCCTGCACAATGATTTCTATTCCACTCACTTCCAGTCCTTTTTTTCCACAAGTAAGAGCCGATAACCATCTCTTGCAATTCAATAGGTTTCATATCATCTCCAGGAAATAACTGAACCCTTTGTGGCTTTCAGAACAACATTTCGGTATTTTCCCTGGTATCAAAATACTGCTGGATTCTGTTTAAATGGAAGAGATGTCCAGTCTGCATTAGCTGGGGGAAAAGAGAAAGCCAAGAAGAAGACAAGTCAGCTGCATGTGAATAAATAGAGCGAACAGGGAAAAACCAAGCATTCCCAAAGGGAAAAAACAGTTCTTTCACCATGTATTAACCAGCCTCCTTCTTTTCTTGATCCTAAAATGTGGGAATCTTAGCCCAAATCCCTTATTTTAATGGGACCAATCCCCAACTTCACACCCTATCAAAATAATATGAAATATTTTTGCTCTGGCATGGGTTACCCCTTCTCTTCTTTTTGCTATGCTGCATCATTGCCCTTGCACTCTTAAAAATAAGCCATATAGACGATATAGAAATCCCAGATGACATACAGTTCTTAAGAGAAAGCTAAAGGGGGGAACTAGCCAGGCCTACCAAAGCCCATGCCCAAAGTAAAACTAGCATTTATAGAATTATAGAATGCTTTTGAGTTGGAAGGGACCTTCAAAGGTCATCTACTTCAACCTCCCTTCAGTGACCAGGGACATCCTTCACTAGATCAGACTGCTCAGAACCTCAGCAGGTCTGGCCATGAATGTCTTCAGGGATGGGACCCCCATCACCTCTTTGGGCAACATGTTCCAGTGCCTCATCACTCTCATGAGGAAGAACTTTTACCTAATGTCTAAACTAAACCTGCCCTGCTCTAGGTTAAAACCATTGCCCCTTGTGCTAAAGCTCCACATTCTTTCCTCAGCTTTCCTGTAGCCCCTTCAGACACTGGGAGGATCCCATGAGATCTCCCTGGAGCTTTCTCCTCTCCAAGCTGAACAGCCCCAGTTCTCTCAGCGTGTCCTCATAGGAGAGGTGCACCAGCTCTCTGATCATCCTTGTGGCCTCCTCTGGACACTCTCCAACAGGTCCACCTTCTTGTACTGCGGGCTCCAGATGCAGTACTCCAGGTGGGATCTCTCAGGAGCAGAATAGAGAGGCAGAATCACCTCTCAGCCTGCTGGCCACACTGTGCATTTGTCTGGTGTTCTCCAGCTACAGTTTGTTAGGTACAGGAGATCCCTGGATACAGTTAGTATGAAGTTCCACCTTGTAAAACTTTTCAAGCATACACAGCCTACTTACTTCAGCAAAAAATTTTATCTGAACAGTCAAGACACAGTAGCTAAGGGGATAGCCCCCAAGATGGCTGTGTAGTACCAATACAATATTTGTAAAACCTCCAAACTCCTTTATATGGTGAAATTCAAACACATTCCTTAATCCTTCCACACACCACATCCTTCTGCCTGCCTACCATTGATTTTGTGCCCTGTCTCCTCACTTCAGTGCTCACAGACTTCTGGTGGAAGCATTAATGAGAGCAATGTGCAAACAAATGTGGAAAATAATCTCTAATGCTACAAGCCCAAAGGCCAGCGGAAACCAGAGGATGTTTTCTGGCAAAACAGCAGCAATAAAAGCTGTTCTCTAAATAAATAATGTCTCAGTGCATACAAGTTCAGCACTAGCAAAGACACCTTGGGGCTGAAGGCTCAAACTAGGGTTTCATAGACCCATCCAGGGAAGCACTGACATATTAAGCCATACACACAGGTAGGCATGGTGGCCAAGGTGCACTCAACAGGGACAATTTCAGGAGTCTTCCCCTTCCCTGTTACCGTTACAAAAGTTGCTTCACCTGGCTAAAAAGTAATTAAATACCATATCACCCTCACTTTACACAGAAGGAGAAAGCACCTTGGAAAGGTTACAGCTGGGAGACTCCTTGTTGGACACTTCAGGAAACAAAAGTATAACAAAACGAAGAGCTCTATGGAAGTCTCAATATGAGCAAAACCATAAAAGCACTGGACTCTCAGACCATCTCCCTGGATTAAAGCTCCTGCAGCACAGGCCACAGGAATGCCCTCCTGCTGCCAGCCGCTCACACATCAGCTGTCTCTGCCCTGCCAGGAAGGACCAACAGTGGCCACCAGGATCCTGCCCCATGAAGGCAGCTCCTGCCTGCTCCCTGTGCATGCCCTGGGCTGCTCAAAGCTTGCTCACACAAAGGAATCTGACAAGAGCAAAAGCTAGTCCCTTTGCCACTCAGCTCTGCACAGCAGATGATCAAGAATGCATTACGAAGCACAGACCTGCTCAGTGGCTACCACACCTTGCATGGAAATGTTATGACAGTTGTCTAGGGGGTTGTTACCAGCATATATCACATGTGCCAGAGCTGGTGAGGGTGGAGGAAGCCAAGACCAGTGGCCCATTTGTTGCCTGCTCTGATAGACATCCTATTGATAGCTCCATCTCAGACTGGCAAAGCTCTTTGTACCACTCTGGGACAGCTGCTCTGATGATGCCAAGAATTCCTCACAGGCCAGCCAGCCCTTGTGGTGCTACCAGGGAAGCTCTAATTTCAGCAAAGAATTTGATGGTTGTCTGGCAAGTGTATAAATCATAAAAGTAGCTTTGTTCTGCAACACTTCAAACCTTTCAGGCTCTCTCGTAGGGCTGCAGTTTGAACATGCTGTTCAATTTATATAAGCTAAGCTGTGCAAACCCCTACCTTCCAGCAGCCTGTTATACCACATGGATATGCTGCCCTGCAAATCTGAGCTGCATTTTGCTGACAGCGGGGCCTTTTTGGAAAAAGGTGTGGCCATTTTTTGTTTGCTTTTTATTTTGGGTTTGTTTTGTTTTGTTTTGTTTTTCTGAGATTTTAATGCACAGAAAACCAGTCCAAGCTTTTAAAAATTATGCACTTCAATAAAATTAGGAGGCTGCTTCTGAGCTAGAAAAAAAGAGACCCAGAGAGCAAAGCTCTCAATTTTTCCCTAAGAAACTTCAGTCCAGTGAGTTGTCTTACTGTGGGAGACAGGGAGGATGCAAAGCTGCCAGAGACTGAGGCTACACGAATTTTCCAAACGAGCCTGAACAAAGAGAGATTCAGGCACCTCACACTGGATTCCCATGAAATCTGTAGCAAACCTACTACTGGCCAAAAGGTGTGCTGTACAGGTGCAGAAAAAGACCTTGTTATGGCATTTATTACCCAGACAGACCCCACAGAGAGGGCACTGGCAGGAGTCACAGCAACCAAACATGGCAGTACCTCCACAAAGCAGCATCAGCAGCTGCTGAAGGCAAAGGAAAAACAGCAATTGAAATGAAAACCCCTTTGTAGACATGGCCCAGGGGGAGGAGTAGGCAGCAGTTTGAGTCTCCGGGTTCCTCCAGCAGAGAGGAACCAGGGGGGTAGAGGTGGCAATGCTGAGCAATGGTCCCACCCTACCCCCTACCTCACAGCCAGCCAGGTGGGAAAGAAGCATTGCGTGGGCAGGGAATGGGTGTATCCCAAGAGGGGTGGGCCAGGCTTTCATCTGGTATGAATCTGCCTGCTGTCTTTGATGTTGGTGTGTCTGACTGGTAAGTTGGAGCCGGAGACCTGCGATAATAAGGTGAAGTCAGTGGAACCTGCTCTGAAGCTCAGCTCATTTGGAAATGGGGTTTTTGATGGGGCTGCTGAGCACAGTGAGCATCTGTGTGATGTGATGTGGAGCTGTGCAGGTACCCAAGCCAGAGACGGCTATTAAATAAGGGAGAACAGGAAAGAAAAACAAAAGCTTCAATCCTCAGCAAAACCTCCAAATTTCTTCCAAATGCAAAGCTGCATGTATTTCTCCCAGTGCTCATGAAATCTGTACTTAAATTCAGTGGTTAGGCCCTTTACTCAAGCTAGATCAAGTGTTTCCAAATTGGTCCTAATAAAAAAAGAGGTAAATTTATGGGATGTCAAGATGAGGATTGCATAAAAGAGAAGAGGATTAACAACAGTCCAAGCTCAACATGTGTTGCTCTCCTTGCCTCCTCAGTAGCTCTACCGCTGGACCCTCCCATACCCACAGGTTTTCAGAGATGATGGCTGGGCTGTATTTTCCTTTTCTGGCACTCCACAGCAGCACAGGCTGTGGCACAGACCTACCACAGTTTCTCACTGCTATGCGATAAGGTAAGACAGGGCAATCAGTCACTATAACTAAATGGGGGGATCATTGTCATTACATATGTATAAGGGAGTGCTTGGAAGCACTGCTTGGGAAATACAGCAAGATAAAAAGGAAGTCCATACATGTAACAGCTATAGAATCTAGCCAGAAGAAGATTGTAAGATGCTTTTATCAAAATTCAGGATCCTTTTTTTTCTGGCTCATCTGAAAGGGTAGATATGTTGTTCACAATGACAAGGAGTAGAGCAAGTATCTGATGCAGCACTGGCCTTGTGGTCCTCTATCAGCATGAGTCACTCAGGTACACCAGAAAATTAAATTATAAATGAAGACCATTTTGCTTGTGCTTTGAAAAATATCTGAATAAAAAGAATATATATTTTTTCCTTAATTAAGAAAAAAAGAGACCACAACACACAACCGCATCCTACAGACTCCTAGACAACATTCTACAGGGCTTCAAGAAGAAATAAGGTCTTTGTTCTTACGCTGATGAGCTGGACTTAGCAAGGCAGGCCAGATGCACAAGGCAAGCCAGCACCCTCCAGTAAACTGCAAAACTTAGCAGCAAATTTGCTGACTGATGGAATTCACAGCACTGAGTTATGGACTTAATTGCCTCAACACTGCTAATAGGGATGGAGAGAGGAGGCAGTAAAAGGAGAAGAAAGCTAGTGCCAATGGTAATCTGGTATGTCAGGCACTCATCTAGAAGTGAGACAATTGACATCCAGTTCCCAATTTGAAGACTAGCTAAGGCCAGCACAGAAGTGCTTTGATTTTTGAGGCTGAAAAATCCCAGGCTTAAGCATTCAAAAGCCCATTCACCTGACAGAGACAGGCCAAAGTCCCCTGAGACAGTAGTAGGACTCAGCTCTGGATTTCTAACAACTCTTAGTGAGGCTATAGGATAAAACTCAGGAGGGCACTTCATATTGGCAAAAACGTGGTGTGAGATGTTCCAAAAGCCAGGTCACAGCAAACAAGAAGGGAGAAATCTGTGATTATTGTACATGTCTAGCTGAAGGGGAGGTCTGGGGTGTCACCAGCTCAAACCTACTGTGGGTCTTCAAGCAAAGCATGACTGTTAGGATTCTTCTGCTTTCACTATGTACTCCTAGAAATACCCAGCAAAATAGATAGAAGAACAATAGATCCAAGGGTGGAGTATCATATGCATTTATTTTTAAACATGGAAAAATATTTACCTCTCCTCTTAAAGTGGTATTTTTCAAAGTATCCTCTGACTTCATCATCACAACTATGTATTTTAGGCAGGAGTTGCCACAGTGGGAAAAATTCAAGCTCCAGCCTGTTCAATATCCAGAGGCTTCATTATGAGCACATTATGAGTATTTGTCTAGTCTTGGCTCTGATATGTTAACCTTCACAACTTTCTGCATTAACAACACCTTTAAATTTCTGATTTTCCCAGGGTGGAGACAATTTTATGTATTGTGTGGGATTTACCTTCGGCATGACTCAGAGTCTTGAGGTTTTTTTAAGTTACTAGATCTCAGCTTAGCTTTAACCAGAACCTGTCGGAGTACACGCTGTATTTTATTATGTGTTTTTGTTGCTAACTAATTAGGAGTGCAGCTGTAAATAAGAGATAGAAGGCTCACTCTGTGCCAGATTAGCAGTAAGGCCAAATACCACTTTTTTAGCAGCCTGAAGCTTGTGTCTGAAAGGCTGAAAAGAAGATGCAATAAACCTCTGCCCTTTTCTTCAATAGGAGAGCAAGACCCAAAGAGTTGGCAGGTCTCTCCATTCAGCTTGGACGTTTTGACCTGAGCAGCCCTTTGTTCTTGGGAAAACAGAAACTAGCCTGTGGGAACTAAAATCTCAAGGTCTGTCAGGGGCATGGGCATGAGCATGCTAGGCAAGGAACTTGTGATGGAAAGCTGGAGGAGAAACTGCTGCATCCAGCTTGGAGAGGGACTGTTCACCAAGAGAAGAAAATAGAGCTTGCAGGCAGCAACTTTGAACAGGCAACCTCAAGTCTAACTATAATTTTTAAAAACAAATTTTATTGAACCAGGCCAACCAGGCTCACAAATAAATAAGCAAATAGCTAACAGCTGCTCCAAAGCTGTACATGAGGTTTGGTGCTAAGGTCAGGAGATGTTGACAGGATCTGCCAGGACCAGGTTGATCTCATGCGATGGACTTCACAAGTGGGGAGGCAATCATTAGGGAAACAAGTACACTTCATCCAGACAAAAAAGCCTATTTTCACTTCTTTTCACTTCGTCCTCTTTTCCATTTACATCTTCATCCATAACTCAAGTGAAAGGCCAAGTACTGGATAAGGTCATGTTCAAATCACACCTGAATGGGGTGCAAGTTCGAACTGAACCCTGTATAGTGCAAGACAAATCTTGGTATGAACAAGCATTGCAGGATCAAGATCTCAGAACTGAAGTGCCACATCTCCTTTCTGCATTTCAGGACCAGAAGCCTTAAGCTTTGCAGGAGTATCTTACTGAATGTGTTGTTTCTAACAACCAGAGCAAAATGCTCAGGGACCAGATTTTGAAACAATCATGAAACACTACTGAGGGAAAGGATGGGATATTTACACTTCGCTCTTTTTATTTTTCCCTACAGTTATTTCTTTGTTAACAACACAAACAGCCAACACTAGGGACATGTTTTAAAGACTATTTCTTCCCCTCAGTGATGCCACAACATGCTCCACCCAAGCTACATCACAGCCTGCACTGCAATCTTCTGAGAAGGAGCTCTATGTGAGAAAACTATTAATACACTCCAAATGAGTTATTACTCTTGCAAATAGGCACCTGTAACGAAATGAGACATGTAAAACACCTGCATTAAGTTAGAGTGGAATAAACCAGAAGACAAGTCTGAAGGGTTTAAAACAGCTCAGCTGAGAGTACTAAGAGCCTCTTCCGCAGGTGCTGTCTCCTGAGGATGAGTGTGAGCACTCTTAGTCCTAGAAAACTGACAGCAGCCAAAATATCAATAAACACTGCCTCTTACCAGGCTCAGGTATGTGCTAGACCAAAGCAGTGCATCTTGATTTGCCAAAATCAGGGAGTTACTACAAATGGCCTTTGCTAATCCTTCCTCAATTGCTGACAGATGAAATAAGGCACCACTAAGTAAGCCATGAGCTGAGCCACGAAAAGTAGAGGAGAACTAGCATACATCCAGACCTCCTTGTGGCTCAGACAGATCATGTCACACACCCAGGACAACAAGCAGGCCACCAGCCATGCTGACATTCAGGATGACTCGGCAAAAGCTCTGGAGTCCCTGAAACAGGACAACAAGCTTCTCTCATTCCCTCTTCCTGCTACAACTCTTTCAGCACAAACAGCAACCTAAAGCAACTTCTACTGCAACTGGCACAAATTATCACACGCAAGAACTTAATTTTATTCTGTCAGAATACTGAAGCCATCACTGTGCAGATATACATGTAAGATTTCCAAGCTGCAGGACTTTAAGTCTTTACTGCTGCTACTTAGGCTGCATTTGCAAAAGGTACTAGTTCAAAGTGACTTGTCCTCTGGAAACTTACAAATACAGGCTTAAATTAAAAAGGGAAAAGAAATCCAGAAATGGAGATTTCCATGGAAATTGACCTTTCTTCTGCCCTTTAGACACTTCAGCCCACAATGAGGTACCTGTCACCTTACAAAGACTATCCAGCTGGGAATAGCTGGATCCCACAGAAAATGCCATTTCTGTAGCATGGACAGGCACTCCTCCCAAATACCCATTCTGGATGGATCTGCTTTCCAACCTGTAAGCTAATTTTTATGTATATATGTTTTTTAAAACAGTATACTGTTTCAACTCTGTTTAGGAGGAGAGGGAAAGCAAGGACAGAGATTATCTTAGCTCGTTCCTTTGCCTTGCAATAGAACCACACTTTTGTGTCAGCACTACCATTACAGTATCTCACAGTCAGACAACTAGAAACTGAGAGGACAAATAGCCAGCTGTTGTCAGGCTAAATGTGAGCCTCCCATGAACTCCGTCATCCTCACCTTTAGGCCAGAATTTGCATCTGAAATCATACTATAGCTGTGGTGGGGGAAGGGCAGCTTCTGTGGCAGTGGAGGGGCGAGGGACGAAAGTGCAAGTCTGCACTGATTGCAGACAACAGCCTTTTAGCTTAATCCACTTAGAGGTTTGGTGGCTAAACACACAGGGTCTCGTCTTTGCGATGGCTTTCCACTGTCTGGAAATGGGTTGCCCTCTTCAGTGCAATTTGCAAGGGGGGCATCCTTGCCTGGAAATTCCTATTGTAGTATTACGGTTTCATCTGCAGCAACAGCAGCTGTACAAATTTTATGAGGAAAGGCTTTCAGTCTTCAATGGTTTCCACCGAGAAAAAAAAAAAAAAAAAAAAAGACAGAAAAAAGAAGCAAAAGAAAACAACAATGCTGTGAAGTGGTTTGCTGCATTCATGTTCTGCACACAAACTGGCAGACAGCATGGCAGGCGGGACTTTACTCCTGACGTGGGTTGTGGTCAGCAGAGGAAACTAAAAAAGGAACTCAGGGTTTCTATTAATCAAATGGGTGGGCTGGAGGGTGGGGAAGAGGTATGAGCTTACAGGAATCTAGGATGTATTGCTGCAAATTTACACACGGCACAGGAGATGTGTGCCCCAGAGATATGTAGCAGATCACCAAGAGCAAGCAGCCCTGGAACCTGAAAGCAGCTTCCAAGAAATGTCGAAGGTCCAACAAGCTGCTGCTCAGCATCCTCTAGGCAAACATGGAAGAACCAAACTTGCTTTCTTGCCCCTCAGGGGTGTTTCGGGTATCAGACATGATTCCTTAAAAGGGAACAAAATAAAATTAACCAGTTGCAAGCTGACAGATCAATGGGATTGTGTCTCCACAGGCAGCGAAGAACCTGCACACCAACCTCAGTCCTAGCTGAGGGGTTTCTTGATGCCCCAAACCCACCTGGCCTTGAAGGTCTCAAGAGCTGAAAAAGGACCAAACCTTACAGCTCATCTCCCAGTTTAAGGAACACCTTTGACCTACACCCACCAGAATTAGGCTTTTGTTTAGGTACTCTGAAGGCAGTCCATGCGGTTTTCCTGTTTGTAAATATTTCATCATAAGAATTTCCTCTTATGCTTCTTGTTGGGGTTCATAGTTATCTTGCTAATAGTGGGGAGAAAATAGCTCAAATTCTCTTGAGGATCACTGTGTTTGGAGATTGGTTTATCTGCTTGGTACAGCAACCATTTTTTACAGCTATAGTTCTCCTCTTTGGAAATCCCCCTGAACTTTCCTGAATTTCTGGAGAAAAAAAAACCGGTAGTGTTGTTTCCAAGAACTAGGACCACTTTCTGGTGGCACATTCACGCCCTCTGAGTAACACAACACTTCCCCCTCCATAAGAAAAAGTCAGTCACCCATTCTCATGGTAATTCTGTGGTCCATTCCAGAAGTTAATTTCTTTCTCGGTGATGGCAGTAATCCCCGAAGAGATTTTTTCATCCCTTTTTTCCTAACCTATTGAGAGATCATTTAATGCTCTTGTTCACCTTAAGAAAGAGTCTGGCTCCAAGAAGGAATACTGTAAGGAAAAGCTAGTCCTGAAGTGATCAAAATGGTGTCACATTTAGGATCAATATCAACTATACTCACTCACCATTTATACTGTGATATGAGTCACATTCACACGAGTTAGATTGCAGATCTCACCACATCTTGGGCTGGCCACTGTGAAGACACCACAAGAAAGTGATTTTTTTATGCTCTGATGAATTAGAATATCCATCTCTAAGGGACCTTAAAATTACTGTGAAGGGCCAAAGGTGGTTAATGAGGCAAAATTTTCACATCAGTTGGTTTTGTGACTACTTAAGGGCTAAGAATGAAACAAAACATAAAAGAAATCAAAGCTCTTGTCATTACTTCAGCCTCAGGTTGGCCAGGATAGCAGCTCATTTCACACTCCAGCCACTGGAACCCCACGATCTCAAGCGCTTCCAGCTCAGACCCCAAACTCAGCCCTCTAGCTGCTAGTTTCTTATCTGGGTCAGTCTGGGATAGACACAGTTCTAATGAAGAAACTCTTATTCCTTCATCCCTACACTCCCTGCACAGATCCAGGATTCCAGTTCTGCTTTTTTTCTCTAATTGTATGTGAAACCAAAGCCCAGGAAACCAGAGTTATTTAAGGAGAACTTAGCGACAGCTTCCCCATGGACCCTACAAAATTAGAGTAGACCACTACCTCTTTCTGTGAGTGCCTGTTGAGGGAAATGGTTGGCTCATGCAATTGTCAAGTACAAAGAATTAAACTCCATTCCCTACAGATGGAGAGGGCAGAACTTTACTCATAATGCTGCACATGCAGAATAGGGACCTACCAAATGCTGGCTGCTTCACTGTGGAGCCTTTCTGTTGCTGCAGATGATTATCTCACTGCACATGTCAGAAGTGTACAGGTGTTTTCTCCTAATGTCATGGCCAAACTGCAGTAATTACATGCACTCTACCTAAATTCCCTCTGCTGGTTCAGCCAAGCTCAATCATTAGGTCTCCTTTGTGCCAAAGCCTTCTCCTGTGCAGTGTAAAGCAGTGGCCATACTTCGCACCAGGAGCAGCTGCATTTAAGTGCAAGGAGACCAACTGGTGTTACAGAAGCTAAGCTGTTTGTAAAGTGTGATCAGATCCTTCAAAGTAATAAGAGATTTTGAAATGCAAGACTTCAAGATTTGGACCCCTTCCACCATGCTCCATCTCCACTCAAAAAACTGCTCAACAAGCCACCAGCTGGTCAGGGACAGAGATAGGAAGCAGGAGGGATAGGGCCAGGATGGAGAACTAACAAGGAAGGGCCCTTCATCAGTGGGGACAGAGATTCTTGGGACTGAGTTGGGTTCGAGGAAGAGTCATCCTAGGAGAGAGACTCACCCTAGGAGTCTGGGTATCAGGAGAGATGGCAGCAGCTGTAGGGAGATGAAGTTGCTGAAAGTGATTTTTCCAACAGCCAGTTCAGGAAACAGCTATGATTTTAACAGCCAGTTCTACAAAATGGGCCTGAAGTGCCTGTAACACTGCCCTAGCCCCAGTAGCATCTGAGCTGTCCCTGAAGCCTCCCTTGACCCTGCTCTGCATTTAAAATGAATTCCAAGGAGCATTATAACCTAGACAAAGCAGAAGAGAATTAGATTTAGGAGAGAGCAACTAAGATTTAGGAGAGAGCAACTAAGGTGACTGCCCATGGCCCAAAAGTGGAGGGGAGCCCCACTAATCCACATTAGACAGCAGCAAAAGTCAATCTCTCCAAGGAGCCAGGCAAGAAGTGACAAGCCCTGTCTTTGCCCTGTGCCCTCAGAGTTTAATGCAGGCTGTGCAGTGAGAGAAGCGGGGCTAGGTCAACATAAGTGAGGGAGGCAAGTAACAAAGACCCCACACAGGATGACAGTGAAGTGACTTAAACATTTATAGGCTCACTGCAAGAGAAGGGTGAGGAGAAAGTCAAGTTTTGTGCAAGAAGGCAGTAAATTTCCTGTTCAGATCTCTACATCATGTTTCCTAGAAGCAAAGATGCTAATTTCAAAACCGTTCCAGACGGGTGTACAGGGCAGTGCCTCAGCGATTACAATCTGGTGCTGCAGGGCTGGTTTCTGCATTTGCAGGTGCCACTAACAGTGTCAGCTGAACTTGAGTGTGAACAGCTGTGCTTGAAAGAAACAGTTTTCAAAAATTCACAGTGTCATAGCACATCCCACCAGCCACTGCTGGAGAAAAAAAGACATTTGAAGCAATAAAAACCCCTCAGAGAGGAGGAGAGGAGCAAGGTAGCCACCTAGCTGATTAAGGTCAGTGATGTGCTCCACCAAATGGCACCTCTCTAAAGGAAAAAGGCCTGTCACCAAACAAGCTCTGAGACTGCAGTGAGGAAAGAATGCATCGAGAGCCATGAGCAAAAGTGAAGACATCCTAGTTTCAGGTCTAGCCACAAGAACTGAGTGAACCTGAACCTGACCCAAATTACATGAGGTATTTGCATCACAATGAAAACACTTGCTGCTGCAAGGGAGAGAGTGTTAGTGCCCTGTCTCCCTTGTGCGCCCTCCATTCCCACCCTCACCTTCTCTTACCCCCATTCCTCCCCCTACCACCTTCCCCAGTTTTCTGGAAAAAAAGATTTCTACAGTGCAAGGTTTTTGCTCAACCCACTGCTTCCTCATTTGTCTCCCTGCTCCTTCTCCAATCAGGGCCCTAGGGGGCTCAGCCTGAGCCCCATAGGTCCAGGATCCCAATCCCAAGAAGAAAGGAAGAATTCCAGAACCTTACTGCCACCACTGATGCAAGTACCATGAGGTGGGTAAACTATGGAGGAAACTACTTCTCTTCACAGTTAGCCAGCAATTTAAACTGGCCAGCCCCAACCAGCGAGAGAGTGTGAGCCGTCCACAGGTAACAGACATTATCCTTGTGCACCCAGGCTGTCTCCAAGCCAGAGACATGGCTGTGATGTGGCTACTGACTAACCCCAAATGGCTTCCCAGGAAGTTTGGCACCTTGTTCAGTGCAGCTTGTAAATGCACCAGCCACCTCCCCACTTCCTCTCTCCCTCCAGACAATCTTCTGGTCCTGCTAATTTGTTACTTCCTATGTAAAAGCCTTTTCTTCCTGCAGTCTCCCCTTTCTCCAAGAAAAGCTTCTGGGTTAGGTTTCTCAGACCTGGTCTCCTGGGTTCCCCTGGCATGCAGTTACTCTTGCGTCCTTCAAGGACTTGTCACCAAGACCTTCTGGGGGAAAAATGAAGTAACTGCATTATGTTTCTTTTCCACATGTAACACTTCACCTCCTTTCCCCCACTGAAGAGAGAAAGGAAATACTTAGAATTATGCTTACCTAGCCGTGTTTTCAGCAGTATATGAAACATCATTTCAGCAGTATATGAAACATAATTCTCCCACAAAACTTATCTCGGTAAATTTACATTAATTGTGAAACTTCAGTTTCAAAAGATTTCCTTGCTAAGATGGAAATTCAGTGGAAGCTGAAATTAAGTGTCATGCCAGCCATGCTGCTCACTGGTGTCTACAGTAATCCCATGACATGTCTTGGTACCTCGTGCAAACGATGACTGGAAGGATGCTAAAAGTACATGCTACAGGGAGCTACTTCGAGGACTTGGCCTTGAGCTGGTGTAAGCCACCACAGCTCATGTCTTGGTACCTTGTGCGAACGATGAATGGAAGGATGTTAAAAATACATGCTACTGGGTGGCTACCCCCAGGATTTGGCTTTGAGCTGGTGTAAGGCACCACAGCTTATGTAGATTTCATAGGCCTAATTCATACAACCGGTCTTCAATTCTGTGTACTACCCTAGTGTGACAGGGACAGCAATCTAACACCCCTCAATGACACTTCCATGGTACTCACTGTCTGGCACTGCTACCTCATTTACCATAGAAAATTGCAAGGGTTTCATCCACCAGCTATATCAGTGGACCTCAGGGAGAGATGCACCTGCTGTGCCTGCTGAGCCAGGTATGGGGGGACCATCCTCTGAGGAAAAGTCAGGTCCCGTGGGCAAAATAGAAGTTAGATAAAATAGCAGCTAGTTCTCATTACTTCCCTGCTTCCAGGTGAGGCAGTGGTGGCATTACTAAATCAAATTACACCAAATGATGTCTCTGAGATGGCTGCTTATGTCCCCCTGTCTGTCATACCTTACCGCATGCAGAGGCTTCTTGCTTGTTAGAAAGAAGGAAGAATAGGCTATGGGTAAAACACCAGCCTAGGGCAGGTGAGACTGGCCCTCAAATCCTTCTCCAGAAATGTGATTTTTCCACAGCCTCAAAAATAGCCTGCAGGCAACAGGTTTTTGGCCCTCAGATCACTGTGCCAGATGCTTGCCTTCCCCATCACCACATTGGGCCACAAAGCTGACAAGAAGTCACACAGAGACCATGATCTATGAAGACACCTTAAATGCCTGTGCAACTCTTGACATGGCTCTTACAACTCCATGCATGATTAGAGACTCATAACATTAGACCACACATGCCAAGAGCGGGTACATACCTTCTGCTCCAGCCTCTCTGCCCTGTCTTCTTCAACAGTCACACTTCTGCAGTAACTGTGAAACAGAGTAAGGGAAGAGAATATTTCATCCTAAGCAGGCCTGGCAAGACCAACCTGGGCAGCTGCAGGGAGCCCAACACAGCAGAGCACTCTCTGAGTATAATGAGAGAAAGACACAGTTCTCTTCTCTGGATCAGTCAGTATTGCAGGTGACCAAGAGTAAATGATTATGTCTGGTGGTACTCCTGATTACAATCAAGATCTCAAAGCAATATGAAGAGGATGAGCACACAAAGCAAAGCAACGCCTGTTGCAAAATCACAGCAAGCGAGTGCATTGGGCACCAAAAAGGCCTGATCGATCTATCTATCTATCTATCTATCTATCTATCTATCTATCTATCTATCTATCTATCTATCCAGTTTCCCCATGTTGTGTTTTGATCAGAAGTTATCTCCCCAGCTTAGCAACATACACCTTCATCATANATCTATCTATCTATCTACTGCTCCAGTTACAACTACAATCCACGCTCTTCTGTATCCTCTGTGTTGATGCCTGTTCACCACTTGCCCCACTTAACACCACCACAAGCTCACTGAGAGCAAGCAGAGAGGGGTGAGAGCCTCTCAGTGCTGATGCCCAGATGGGGAAGCAAGCAGGCATAAATTGGGAAATGAGAGCAACCCTTCCTGTACTGTTGTGTTTCTGCTTGTGCAAAGAGGAAATGTTTGTAAAACCCATTTCCCAGAACAATTTGCCCCTGACTTCAAGAGGTCTGTCAAAGCTCACACAAGGACCTTCTTGCCCTTGCACTTGGACCTGTGATGCCTTTGCTGAGTAACATTTACCTAGAAAAAGGATGCAGTTTTTAACTGTGTGCCAAGACTACTAGTGGATCACCATGGTTTGTCTCTCCTAACTTCTGCACAACTAGCAAAATTTCCCATCCTTGTGGCACAGACACCAATTTCACAGCCTTTGGTGACCAACATTTCTACAGCATATTGCACCTTCTGCTCTTCTTTCATGGAAACTATAATACAGGGTAGATTTCTTACATGTACTGTTGGACATACGGTCTCAGTAAAGATTTTGAAAAATAACTTCCTGTGAAGCCACATGTTTTTGGAATCTCCCATCCCACCCCGGTGTCATCCTCTAGCCTTGTGTACCACAGTGTCACAGCAAGTCATCTCCCAGGCCACAAGAAGCATCTAAAGAAATCACAGTGGTGGCAACGTCAACTATTTCCTAGCTCAGGAAGCACAAACTCATGGGTTTTTTTTCATGGTAAACAGCTGCTTCCTCACTTGTGCTGAAGAAAGTCCTTCCTTTGGACTTCTGTAGCAAAACAAAATGAAAAACAGAGACAAGTGTGTGAGGCTGCCTTTGATTTTTTGCAGTGGCAGCAACCAACCAGAAGGGAAAAAAATAAGAAGTAAAAAAAAATAACAAGAAAAAACTGTCTTGGACTATGCAAAGAAGAATGCTGGAGGTGGTAAATGCCAGGATGACATCAGGGGAGTGATGCAACTGATCTGCATCCAGGAATCCTGCATAGCAGAGAGCTATGCAGCATGTATATAGAGAAGGGTGTATATTTTTATACATAGTATTTGTCGTTCAGGGTACACAGCACCCAGGCCAACCAGTGCAGATGGTAAGCTGCATAATTTGCCTGTGTGTCTCAGCTAGGTGGAGTGAGAAGCTCTGCCTATCAGAGGTCTCTTTTCCATGAGCAGAACGTGTATCAGTTTGTGTTCAACTTTACCAAATGTAAAGCTGTTTGGGCTGGATTTTTTCCATGCATGCTGTTTGCCCCAGAGGTTTTTAGGAAAGCTTCGGCAAAATGGTTCATTTTGGCTAGGGGAAAAGGCTAGGGTAAAAACACATCTTGCCCCTGTTACAGACTATAGAAATGGAAAGAAAAAACTGTTTGGATGATCCTGTAATGGCTTTGTACACTGAAAAAGGAATATGGCATTTCTGCAGTCAAACCCAGGCTTCCTGCTGCCCCTGTGTTACAAGCTTCGCAGAGATTTCCTTGTGTGCAGGCTCAGGGGAAAGTTCTTATTTAAGAACTCCATCTGTTTGTTTCACGCATGAGCCTGCACCTTGAAGAAAAGAAAAGAAAAGAGAAGTCTCATTTGAACCAGGGATGAGGCAAAACAATGGACAAACTATGAGGGGAAGGTCTTCCCAAGCTCTGGGCTCTCCAAAAGCTTCTCCTTCAAAAGAAGTTAGTTGCTACCAATCAACTATTGCTAGAGAAGCAATCCCTCCAAGCCCACTAACCTCCTTCCTCATATGTTCAGTCACTGCTTTTGTCAAGCATTGCACAGCATCTCTTTGATTAAAGATGGGCAGCCATTGCTACAAGAACACAAAAGGAATGAGACTGTTCCTTAAGAATGCATATCTCTCTGGAAACAGAACTGGTTCCTGGAGTCTCACCCCTACAGGGTTTTAAGTTTCCTATGGGGGATCACTCCAGAGAGAGTCTAATCCAGAGAAATCTGCCCCTGATGCCCCTCTGGCCACCATAGTAAATATGTTCTGGGAAACTTGCTGAGGAACCAGCCTGGGAATCAAGAAGGTCCTTCGCAAAACACAAACCCAGAAATGGTTTGGTTTGGGAAGATTGGTTTCTCCTTTGCTTTTTCTAATTTAAGAAGATTAATTGTATATCCAAGAAATCCTAAGCAGAGTGGGAAGGTGATAAAGTCAAGCTCTCAACAGTTAAGAAATTCAGAATGAAAATGAGTTTACGCTTGATTCACTGCCCCATGCTCTTTTCAAAATGTGTTTTCATGTGATGTGATCAGATGTCAACATATAGAAATATTGCTTATCCTGCTCTGGATATTTATGGCAAACACACAGAAATTAAACCAAGCTGTACTAATAGCCCCCTGTTAAAGTATGCCTGCTGATTCAATGGGACTATCCTTACTAGTGACCACTGAGTTCCACAATTCATCCCAAAACACCTACACTCTATAAAGTAAATAATTAGTGTAAAGGGCTGAGGCAGGTGCAAACTCCCATTCCTTTAACAAAGAAATACCTAATTTGTACAAAACCATCATGGTAAGAGCATCAACTGATACAAATCGCTTACTATCTCATCCCTTGGCCCTAATCCCATTCAAAATTAGAAGAATTCTCTAATTACAATCTGCAAGAAGAACCAAGGAGGTAAAGGATAATGAGATAGTTTTATGAGATGTGCATTGTCATGGAAACATGTTACAAATCCGAGCAAAAATAAAAAAAAAAAAAAAAACTGGAGATACTTCCAATAAATCCCAATATTTTC
>VZTY01034666.1:38717-50249 GCA_013400935.1 Turnix velox
AAAGCTGGGATATCTGCCAATAGTACACCCATTTTTCTGAAGGATTAATACAATTGTCAGAAGATATGAAGCAGAACTTGAAGTACAGATGATGCTCCAGTGCATTTGCTGAATGCTGCACAAGGAAGAATTGATGTGAGCACGAAAACATCAGCTTTGTCCTGATTATTTGAAAACTGGAATCTTTTTAATCTTTTTTTCTGACAGGTTTCCCTGACCAATGTGACTGGAACAATGTAAGCCAAGCTTTCTATTTAAAAAATCCATTAACTGGTAAATAAGGGAGGAAAACATGTTATTGACGATGTAATTTATGTGTTTTGACATCCCACTGGGTTGACACATTTGATGGTGACCTTAGCCTTTGAAATGGTAGATTACAGAGTATAAATTTGCCTCTAGGAGTAATGGACATTTTATAGAGAAAATCTTTTTATCAGTATGCCACAGCTTATGACTGTTGAATGCATTTTTAGTCCAATCTCAAAAAAGTTAAAAAAAAAAAAAGGAGGACTTCTGGAACCTTCTACTTAAAACAACAAACCACAGTCCCTCAGTGGTATTTCTGCAGATGTTCCAGGCTGGGAAAATTTGGCCATTTTATCTTCAAATTAAAATATGTGAGCATCTGGATTAATTTCTGGAGGAAAAGATTTACAGATTTGCTGCTTTGAAAGACACACAAGGTGAAGAAGGATGTGTGTTTTATATATCCAAGCGAGGTACTGCTTGGATTTTTCAGACAGAAAAATGCATCAGCTTTTCCTTTCCAGTTAATCATCCCTCTGGCCATGGCACTGCTGTTATCTACGTTCCATACTTTTTGGGAACATCTGGGTAATTGTTGCCAGCCTGCTACAACAGTACCAGAGCAACAGACTTCCTACAAATGGGCCAAACTTTGGCAAGTTTCTTGCAGAAATGAGCTTTACGCAACCATACAGCATGTGGGTAGGTTCGTGTGTCTCCAGTTATCTGCCCTTCCCCATTTGTTCTACCAGGAGCTTTTCAGCTGCTCAGGAAAATCCCACAAAATGTATCCAAGTCATCATGAACCCTTGCACTTCGTGCAAGCAGATAGCAAAAGAAAGAAACTTCAATGATGCCCCAGTGATGGGCTTGCAAAAAACCCCAAGAGACCAGACCTTTATATAACATAGGGAAAGCGTGTCTCTTGCCCCCTATGGTAGAAAAACTCAGTGAGACATTTCTGTTTTTCATGGAATGGAAACTGCAGTGAATTGTTCTGATGTCCACAGGGATGGATCAGGGCGGGGGAAAAGGGCATCAAAACTGTGTCTGCTCCTTCTGCAATGCCTGTGTGATTATCTAAGAAACAACACTGTTTTTACTCTTCACTCCATCCTTGCCTTGACTAATTCTGTTCTTTAATTATAACTCCTGGCAGCCTTCAGTACAAATGAGGGTTTTCCTCCTTTAGGTAATGCATGTTCTTGGCTCTGAGGAGAAGGCTTGCCTGTCAAAACACTAGCTGCCTCTTTTATATGTTAACTATTAATTCTATTTATCTTCAAATTATTTTCAAATACTGGAGGCATTCTTCCCTGTATTGGAATGCAACAAGTGCCTAATTTCAGGTTTTCATGTTATTCTTGCTTAGATATGAGGCCAAAAAAATGAGTAATTAAATCCTCATTTAAACTCCATTTCCTTAAATACAGTTATTCTGTTACCACACACCAGCTCTTAACCAGCCTTGTGCTTTTTCACAGGAGGCAAGAGCCTGCAGCCCACAGGGACAGGTAGAGCCCACACCTTCATTTCACGTGGCCTGTTAGGACATTATTATTATTATTCCACCATTTACTGGGTAACACTAAGTTGTGTTAATGTGAGGCAGACCAAAGGTGCTCAAAAGACTTATTTTTCCCTCATCAAGGAAAGAATTTCCTCATCCCTTATGCAGAGGAAGGAGTTAATGGCTTACCGCCACCTAAGGCCTTACCTCTACCTTCTCCCCTGCTGAGTATGCCCAGTGACAGCCTTTACCCTTCTTCCCATCTGGAGCCTTCACATTTCTTCCAGCAGAAGGAAACTGAAGGGTTAAATCTGGAGTGATCTGCGGAAAGATGAGAGACAAAGGTGGTTTGTGTGTTCTGTGCATTCAGGAGCAAAATCTGTACTAGCATTCTGGCTAGTAAGTCCATGCTGTCCTATGTGCTGGCATCATTCTTCACTCCTACTGAGGTCTTCTCCATATGAACCAAAGAAAAGGTACTGAAACATCTCTCACTAACAAAGGCGTCACTCCTCTGTAAACTGAATGAATCCTCTTTCCAGTTTCATTACAACAAAGGAAGAGATGGCAGAGGGAATTTTGTCTCAATCAGCCTGCTCTAAACTCCTGCAGAGACTACAGAACATGTGACTTCAAACCTTTGAGCTACCCATCACCCCAAATCCCAAAACTGCATTTAAGGCACTACCTGATGCAGGCAAAACTTAGCAAGAGACGTAATAATATAGCCTTGTATCCACAACAACACTAGCATGTGAGAAGTCAATAATTCCAGCATACCATGTTTTTGAGGCTTCAGCAAAGCTCTCCCCAGAACCATGAACGGATATGTGAAGAGCAAAATGCACTTCAGAAACACTTCCCTGCACTTTCTAGAGAGCAAAGGCTCCATGCTTTCCACCTTTTGCCACCTTCTAGTTTTCCAAAGGGGCAGCCCACCTTGTTGTGTGCCTGAGCAAGGAGCACAGCACCACAGTGATGAATCTGTGCTTTCCATTGCCAGAAGAAGCATGACTCACAGTCCCTGTCATGACCCAGTGATTTGTGGTATCCAAAGCAAACACAGCTAGACAGGCTTTTCAACAAACAATCAACAATTCCTCCTAGCTGCAACAGCCCACCCCAGGAAATGTAGTAATTTAATATTTTTTTTTTCACTCTGTCCCTCGCCTTTGCCTTCCACTATTCCTTCTCAATAAGGACAGTCATGAGCAAAGCCTGCTTCACATAACCTCACTTTTCTGCCCAAGCTAAGACTGGAAGAGTCTGTAGAGGCCTGAATAACATCCTTCTCTGTTTTCATCATATGTCTCAACACTAGGAATCTCCTTCAGAAAACTGCTTTGATTTTGATGACCCCACATCTCCTTTAGAGAGGTTTCCCTCCCCTTTAGAGGTGGGGAGGGAAACAGTTTTGCATGGTGACCACAGTGACAAATACAGTAGCTCCCTGCTGTGACAAAGAGGAGACTTAGACTTAGACATCTTTTATCCTGTAGCTTAATGGGCACCATTGTTATTTGTCCTGAGTGACAATGGAGGCTGAGAGAAGGAAGAAGAGGAGGAGGAGAGCAGGAGAATAAGCAGTGACAGTCCTCTGAGCTGCAACACCAGGCATAGGAGACGGCCAGGTTTAGCATCCTCAGGCATCATGAGGGAGGGCACAAACACACCATGCTTGTCACTGATGTGAGAGGACTTCAGGCCCTTTCCTCATCCCCATCAGCAAACTTGCATGCCCAACACAGAGTGCAGACAGAAGGTATCAGCAAAAAATCTGGGCATGATTTCAGACAGCTTGCAATGACTTTTTAATCTTTGTGGATGCAATTTTCAAGAGTAGCAACTGGCATTGTAGTATCTGCCTTTAAGGACTGGGTATGAAACTGCTTCGTTCTTGCCATCAAATAGCAATCATACATTAATGACTTTCAATTTATCCCCTGTAGTACCTGGTTCCGATTTGTGAAAGCAGGAAAACTTGCTAATATGTTTTCAGATTAAATAGACCTTTTCTTCTCTAGAGTTGCACAGTCATGTCAAGAGATTAAATTCCCTCAAAGTCTGTAGAGGGATTACAGCTGTCTGAAAACAATACATACATACTTTATTCAGCAATGGTGTGCTTAGTCAAGACAAATTTGAATGGTCATGAAGACTGCTTTGTTTATCAGACCAGTGCTTGTGAAATGCAGCAGTGAACCACCTAACATCCACAAACAAGTCTAAAAGTCTGTTTTAGCAATTGTCCTGTACAAAGCAAACCCCAAAATCAGTAAAGCTGCCCAGTGGGTTCTACACCTTACACAGCAAGGTATACAATATACAGCCACATACAGCCACACTCAAACCTGCCTGAGCTGTGTTTTCAGTAATTTATGATTCTACCAAGCTAATTAATGGAGTGACACTTTCCCTGCCCAAAGGCCCATATCTTCATTCTTTGTCCCCTAGTAGTATTCACAATCCCTGAACCAGATACCAAGACCCTTGTAATAATTCAAAAGAGAAATGTCATGCCTTTAATGGCAGATGCAAAGCCCAAATACAGGGAGGAGGTGAAGCAAGAGGAATCCTCATGAGAAAGCTAGGCTTGTCAGCCTGCCTGCCTCTGCATTTGGTCCCGTAGAAAGACATCCCCTTACAGGCAGGCAGTCAGCCCCAACCGCTCTCCTTAAGGAGAGGGACTGCAGTGGCAGCACCTCATGAGTCTCCAATAGCTGGGAGCAGAGAGTGTGCCTACCTGGTCCAGTACCTCCTAGGAGACACATAGGAGGATGCCTGTGGGATGATCTCACAGGACTGAGTCAACTACACCTAGTACTTCTGGTCAGACCTTAATACTTCAGCACCATCACATCCAAAGTCTGTACTGATGAACTTGAGGCATCTTCATATGTGAGTGCCAGATGGCCCAGACTTTTAAGGACAGACAGTGGGGTTTTAAACACCTAACATGACAATTTAGGCTCTGGCTCCCAGCCTCCAGTAGATTTACCTACAGCAGTAATGGCATCTCCATCAGAGGCAGCCACTTGGGTGCATAGGGCGCACATGCCACATCCTCAGTGAGTGGGAGTGACAGGGAACAGCCCTGAATATTAGCCCAAACCACCAGCATGAGTGGTTTTGGATGCAGAGCTCAGTTGCAGGTTAAGGGAAAAGAGCAAAGGAAATAATGACATGTACCTACAGAGACTAAACAGACAAGCAAAACATGAGGGAAGATTGCCAACAAAAGGTGACAGAAGAGTAACAACCTAAGCATTTTCAGGACTCGTTGCTCCTCTGGAATGCCTCAATCCTGCCCAGTAAGCTACACTAGCACAGACAAAACCATCGCAACATCCTATCCCGTCTTACACTGGAGGCAAATAAACCTGGACTTGAAACTCTGCTTTTACCCAAGCTCAGCTCATAGGGTAGCAGTGCCAGGCCAGGCAGCCCTACCCAGGGACTTCAGGGCAGGAGGAGGCTAACACAGAGCAGCGCTTCAGCCCCACTTGTTGCCTATTTTCAGTAAGAAGTGTCTGGTAGAGCAGCTGAACCTCCATCTTGTGAGCCTTCTGCCAGCAGGGATCCCTCTGTGAAGGGAATTTACTGCTGCCTGTCTGCAGCCAAAATCTCACCCTATTCGTTGATACTCATTTGCCCAGAAAACTTCACTTCAAAGGCAACAGCTGCTCTTCAAAGAGGCAACAAATTGCAGTAATATGGAGAATCGTTGGCCTCCCCAGTCTTGGCTGGAGATTCTGCAAGTCTTAGAAGGGGCCGACTGCAGAGATAAGAAAACCCAAATTCAAGGAAGAGTTTCTTTCAGAAGAAAAACCTTTACACTGTCTTTGTAAATGCCCATTAGTCATTCCTTATTTCAGCATAGGTTAAAAATGGAGTATTACCTACCTCCCACAGAAAATACCCATGGCCATCTGTCAATTCCAACCACACCTGTATTATTACAGTCATTCAGTCTCTGGTGAGGTGCAAATGAAAAATTTAAAAAATTGCTTTTCTTTTTCAACATCTGAACCAAGAAATGTCATCGTTCATTGTGGTAGATGTAAAAAAGTAAAAAATTATGTTTAGATTCTTCAGCACAATCCAGGTGTCCCCCATTTCTTTTTGTCTTTTCAGATTACAACCTTGGGTTACCATCTCATATTTCTGAAAGGTCAAATGTGACAATAAATTATCTATCTTCAGACAAAGAAACGCTCTGGCAGCCTGGAAAAATTCTACAATCCCATCCATTTTCTTACATGACTGAAAAAGGGTTTGTCCTGTATGAGAAAACTTTACATTTATCAAGCTTCAAAAACAATGCAAAACAAACAAACAAACAAACAAAAAAACCCCAAAACCTACCCTATTTATGTTTCATGTAGTTTTGTTAACTTCCCTGGCCTGGTTTTGCTCACTGTCCAAAAAACAATAATTTCCATTTAATCCAAGTCTTCAAACTTATATGGTCCCACCATCTCTCTCCTTGTACTCTCTTACTCTTTCTTAGAGCACAACCTAAAACAGCAATGACATTCCCATATGGTTATTTGGTATCTGTTACCCAAATAAATACCATAATGAAGAGGTTTATAGCAACAGAGGTTCGGAGACTCAGTTCAGAATAGTGGCATCATGCTTTCAGTGGGCCAAGGGGAGCAGAGGTCTTTTTTGGTTTAAACAGCTCTTCCAGGGAGCATCACAGCATCCTCAGCAACAAGACTGAAACAGGGAAGGCCAAGGGTTTTCTGCAGTGTCACAGTTTTTCATCCCATCAGAAAAATCACCAATTTGTGTGCCAGTTTTATCCTCCATAATTTTTCTTCAGTTACAAAATGTTGGTTTGTGTGGTTTCATTTTGGGTTTTTTTTTCCTTTTAAAAAGGGCCTACAGGAACTGGGAACTGATGCACTTAACTGTGTAGCAGATGAAGAGACAAGCTAAAAGGCAAACACAAAGCACTCTTACTCAAAATTTCAACATTCACTCAGGGCTTCACATGAAGCCTGTGCAGGACACCCAGGGACTAGGGAGGAAAAAAGCCAGTCACACACATCTGGCCCTTCAGTTAAAAGCAGGTGGCTGTGCTAACAGTGCAGTTTTTACTCTGAGACTTATGAGGCCATCCTCCTTGGCAGTACGACACAACCATCTGGGAGAAAATCAGAAAGAGTAAAAGGCAACTGAAACCAATGGAGTGGATGAAAAAATCCTGCTGTCTTGTCCTCCAGTACCAATAGTCCTCTAATTCTCTGCCATGCTTTAGCACCCAGGGCTCATGCCCTCCTAGAGGAAATAAGCACTTCACTGAGCAGTGCCCCAAATTCTCTTGCTAGCAGTTGCAGTTGAGTGACTCTTTTTTAAAAAGAAGAGAAAACGCTTGTGACCCAGGAGGAAACTTCCAAAGCAGGTGAAGAGGAGTGAGAAATTCCACCAGCAGTAGGTCTCAGCTGGGGCCGGCCACACTGCAAAGATACAGCAGTAGCCATCCGAGCTGAACCAGTAGAGGTCTCTCTTCCACTAATCCACTAATAAAAATAAATAAATATCTATCTATATTTGTCTGCGTGTGCAAGTGGCTTATCACTGGTCACCAACTAGAATAAAACTAATACAACAGGAAGCCAGCAGCTTAGATGGGAACAATTTGTCACTTTGATCTAGAAAAAGGAAGGAAAGAAAAAAACAAAAAAAGAAAAAGGTTGTGGTCTACCAGGGTACCAGGCTCATGGTGTCAACTCCAGGCTTTGCATCACTCAGGAAAAATTTATGGTATGATCAGTCCCAAATCTCCAGGTTCTCCCCCAAAAGAAAGTGAAGACCACAGCTGTGCTGGGTGACAGTCTGCTTGCTGGGCTCTTCCAGCCTGCCCAGGTAGCAGAATGAGAGGGAGCCTTTTCTTCACTTGTAGGTCCCTGGTTTCAATCTGGATAGAGCCGGTCATGACAGAAAGGCTTTATCAGGCAACAGTTGTTTTTTTGGCCTCCATGTAAAGGACTGCTTGCTCTTTGTGGGCGTAGTGTCTGGAGCACACAAAATAGGGCGTCTGCCCACAACTGGAATTCTTGACTTGAAATCTCAGATGTGAGGCCAAGGATAAAATTGGAATGAAACTAATGTTCCTGCCTGCTGGCTCCTCCAAACAGCTGCAGGCACAGTGGGACGGCCAGGTATAAAAGCCTGAACTGGCACAGCATGTCTCGTGGATAGGGAATGCTAAAACCACAAGGTGTGTTTGCTCTGTACTTCCACACAGCTGGTGCCAAGCTGACAAGATGCTGCAGGGCACCCCCCTGCCATCACAGTCTGCCACCGGCATCCACTGGGGTCAGCCTGCCTTGACTAGGACAGCAACTGGTGTCTATTGCTACTGCAGCCTACCATGTAACCTCCTCCTGCTTAGAAAAGTTCTTTGGCTTTGGAGAAGGAGCACTGTGCTCCTTGCTTGAGGAGAACACGTGGAGCCCTCAGCAAAAGAAGGACATGGGAGACCATGAGGATGATCTGGAAGCATCTCTCTTACATGGACAGACTGAGAGAGTTGGGGCTGTTCAGCCTGGAGAAAAGAAGGCTCTGGGGAGACCTCATAGCAGCCTCCAGTACCTGAAGGGGGCTTGCTAGAGAGATGGGGAGGGATTCCTTGTGAGAGCATGTAGCAATAGGACAAGGTGCAATGGTTTTAAACTAGAGCCGGGCCGGTTTAGTTTAGACAATAGGAAGAAATTCTTTACAATGAGGGTGGTGAGGCACTAGAATGGGTTTCCCAGAGAGGTGGTGGAAGCCCCATCCCTGGAGACATTCAAGGCCAGGATTAATGACACTCTGAGCAACCTGATCTAGTGCAGGATGTCCCTGCTCACTGCAGGGGGGATGGGCTTTGAAGGTCTCATACAACCAAACACATCCTATGATGCTACAATTAGCAAGGTTTATTAGGAAGGTACAGGCAGCTAGGCCCAGCGGGGAAGGCCAGTGGGGAACAAGGGTGAATCTAGTGAGTTTTACCCCAAAATGCCACTCCCCGGTGATGGTGCCCCACTGGTTTCAGGGTAGGGGAGACCAAAAAAAAAAAAAAAAAAGGAAACCAGCTGTTATCTGTTTAGCTCAATTAGCTCAAGAACACTCCAATGGGAGACAGACGTACATGAACACAAGAAGGCAAGTTCAGTCAGAACACATCTTGAATGTAGATTAGGCCTACAGAAGGTGGAGGTACCCTGCAAATTCATTATTTCACCGTGTTCCTCTGCACCCACCACCCTCCCAGATGGCTTCACCCATGCAGGGAGCTGCAGGCTCCAACCCCTCTGAGGACCAGATGCTGTTACACTATTCACCTGCTGCAGTGGCAGTTCAGGGCTGGAAGCAGATCCCATCACAAGTCACAGAGGTCTTCCTCTATCATAAGGGACCTGTGAATATATCCTGTTTCAACTCACCAATATTTTTTGTCCATCTTCCTAAACCACGACTTTTTCCTATTGTTTTTGACCCCACATAAGTACTGGAGAGGGAGGGGGGAGAGAGGGAGAGGATACAGATACCTTGGCATATCTAGGCTGCTGTCCCTTCGTCACTGCATCCAAGAAGCCAGAAGAAGACAGTAAGAGAGGCAAGCAGATATTTTTCACCTGCCATTTATTAGTGCTTGTTGCACTTGCACTCCTAGTCACCTTCCCTGGAGAGAATTTTTGTAGCTGCTGTCATCCAATGATGACTTGCTTTGATTTACTTTTAAGCCATTGCACCTTTTAGATTATCATTATATATTGTAATCTTTAATATTAATTTTATACTATAACAAGAAGTATATTTGCTAGCCATAAAAATGATTTAGGAATATTTTTAATGGAAAAGAATTTATTAAAAAAAAGAAAAAAAAAACACATTTCCCACCATTTTTTTGAGTCTTGTAATGATTGATGAGGGCAGGGTAGAGGAAAGGCCTGCAAGATCCCTTGATATAGGAGGTGAGCAAGCCTGGGTGAAACATGGGAAACCAGAAGTGCAGATACTACCCGCCCAGTGTGAAAATGCCTTTTTTCAGCTCAGTAAACAAAATACTGGAGGTGAGGGGAAAAAAACCAAACAAAACAAAAAAAAAACCCAAACCACACAACAACAACAACAAAAAAAACAGGGTTAAAAAAGAACAGAAAGTTTTTGATGTATTTCCAGTAAAACCTAAACAATGAAGATGCCATTTGGGGACAGAGCAAAACTATTCCTACAATATAACCTTACTGCAGGTCAGACATTTTGTTATAGGCCATTATAATGGGAATATCTTCTTTTGGCATTTATTTTAAAAAAATGAGAGTAGCAAACAAAAACTTAAAACTAGAAATATCAAAAAAACAGAACTTGTAGTGGGATGTTTACTTCAATAAACGATGAAACTTTGCATTTCTTCAGGGGTTTAGGTTTTGGTTTTTCTTTTTTTTTCAGCTGAAGCTACTACCGATGCACAGACGGGTGTCGAAAAACTTCCTTTTTTCAGGTAACTTTCCCCTTGGCTCCTCCTTGGTGAGCGTACTGACCCTAGAACTGAAAAAAAACAAACCAACCCAAAACAAACAAAAAAAAAATCCACCCCAACCCCGGTCAGACTCACGTCCACAGAACACCCCCATCGAGAAAGAGCTCACCTCTTTACTTGTGACCAAATCCATCCTCTCCACTGCCCTCCCACCCCGCTACCCCAAGAGACTGTGCGCACTGCGCGAGGAAATCCCGATGCGAAACCGAAGGAGGTACAGGCGAGTGGGGGACAGAGGGGGGAGCCGGAAAGAAGATAATAACGAAGGAACTAAAAGTGGAACTTCAAAAAGACAGAGTCAGCCGCCAGAGCGGGGGCTGAGGAAAGAACGCCGGCGGGTGGGTCTGCCCCACGGGCGGGTGCAGGAGCACAAAGCCGCGTACGTGTGACGGGAGGGGGAGGGGAGCGGCCGCGCCTATTGCATCAGTCGGGGCGGGCCCCGACATGCAGGGCGGGGTCGACGCTCGGCGAAACCGTTCGCTGCCCAAAGAACTCGGTGGGGGTGTGTGTGTGTCTCCCCAATCCTTTTGCCTTCTTTCCTCCCTCTTTATTCCTTCCCCGTCCCCGCCGGGCGGAGGGGAGCAGCGAGGCAAGGTTGCCTCCAGCCGCCTGAGGAGGAAACGCTGCGACGACGACCGGAAGGAGGAGGAGGAAGAAGGAGAGAAGAGAAATTCACAAAATTCCTCCCGCTGCTTGAAGGCTGGTTCTTCCCGGCCCTTAAGCCTTCCCCCCCCCACTCCCCAGATCAGCTCCACCCGCGGAGGCTACGCTGACGCCAAGCCCCCGCTGCAACAACAAGCCCCCAACTTCTGGGGAGGAGGGAGATAGCGGTGCATCCTTTCCGGCCCCGGGGATAGGGGCGCGGGGCGGTGTGAAAGTGTGTCTGCCCGTGGCCCTCTCCCGACCAGGAGGGACGGCTAGAGGGTGTTCCTCCCCCATCTCTCTACGCTGTCGGCTTTGCGTATCCCCCGGGAATTACCCGGGGACAGAGGGCGGTGCCGCTCTCCCGGGGTGGCGCGATCGCAGCAGNCAAATTCAAACCTAGCGTGATGGAGCATAGGGCTGGACTCCGGCAGTCCTCACCCCCGCCCCTCTGCCCCGGTTTGCCGCTCTCTTCCCGCTTCTCCCCCTCCCCCCACACAGACTCTCTTCCCGCTTTTTCCTTCATTTTCTCCCCGCGGCGGCGGCCGCTGCAGAAGGGGCGGTTTGGGTTGCGGCGACTGCGGGGATAGGG
>VZTY01034667.1:0-27014 GCA_013400935.1 Turnix velox
ATTCAGACTGGACATAAGAAAGACATTCTTTCTTATGAAGGGGATGAGACAGTGGAAGAGGTTGCCCAGAGAGGCTGTGGATGTCCCCTCAATCCCTGGAGGTGTTTAAGGCCAGGCTGGATGAGGCACTGAGCAACCTGGTGTGGTGGGAGGTGTCCCTGCCCATGGCAGGGGGTTTGGAACTAGATGCTCTTTGAGATCCCTTCCAACTCAAACCATTCTATGATTCTATGAAACAATAACAAATATTCCACAAAAATACTTGCCATAGTTAATAAAAATAAACCAAACCCAGAGTGCAATCTACCCTTTAAAGGCTTCCAGCAGTGGATACCACACTGATCGCCACTTTGCTGCCTCGTCTCAAAAACATTTCCATTTTTCCACAGTAAAATATGACGCAATTTGAAGATAACAGACTAAAAAACGTAGAGAAAAACTGTACTCAGCAAAGAAGTGATCTCATCTTCAGTGATCACATATTCTGGGCCTCCAGAAATTGATGTGAGAATCCATTTTGCCTGTTATTTTATTTTTAACTACAGTCATAAACTAGGCTGAGCCCCCCCAGGGAGGTTTCTATAGCTGGCCCAGCAAGGGCTGCTCCTGGTCAGCACAGCATGACTGCTCCCTTCAATACATACTCCCTACTTTGCTCCATTACCCAAGAAACCACATTTTTTCCACTAGCCTGAGATAAAAATCAGGTAGCAGTCATGAGATCCAATGGAAAAATATACCTTATCTAATGAGCCTTTTATGTTCAGCAAATAGAAGACACAACCTCCCCAAAATGCACGTGGAATTTAAAGGGTTGATGGAAGCAAATTAAAGAGTTTCCAGGGGACAGTGAAAGGGAAAAACTTCTAAGAATTTAAGGAGGGTGTTCACTAGGAGCGTGATCTTCCCATATAAAACAAAAAGCCTTTTATGTTTGGAATTTCAAGGGGTTCAGGGTGGGTTTTTTTCCAATCTCTGCCAAAAGCAGAAACACATGTAGGTAAATAGTTCCATCAGGTGGGTTATTCCTTATGTAACCCCATCAGTTCTCTCTCATCTGCTACCAGAACACTGCTTGGTACTGAGCTCATCACACAACTGTTGTGACATGGGTTTTTCTCCCACTCTTGACAGCCAGAATAAGCAGGATTTCACCCAGCTAGAAATCCTGTCTCTTCTAATCATGCTGGGGGAGTCAGGCAAGCATGACAGGCAGTAGAAATAAAACCTCATTTCTTCAAAGATCTTACAATCAGATTAGCTTTTGTTGACTAAGCCATAACATCCCTGACTCTTCTGCTTTATGGAAGTAAGAACACAAGGAGATACACCCAAACTCAGCGTCAGACAACCCACAACTGCACTGCAGGGTGGTCCTTCTTCCTTCCCCCCAAAAGATCATGTTGTTTCTTTCACTTACTACAGAGTGTGGCAAACAAGGTGATTTCTGGTGCTTACTCTTTGCTCCACAGCCACACAAAGGGTCACAAAAACACTCTGAGGCCAGAGCCAGGCTGCTTAAGCCATAGAAGGGTTTGGGTTGGAAGGGACCTTCAAGATCATCAAGTTCCAACACCAGGTTGATCAATGCCTCATCCAGCCTGGCCTTAAACACCTCCAGGGATTGAGGGGGCATCCATTTCTTCCCTTTTTACCCTCTAAAGATATAAAGAAGAAAACAAACAAAACAACAAACAAGCAAACCTTGACTTCCTTTTTCAAATAAAACAAGTGTCAGCCCTTCCTTCATCCTCCTTCTTCAGCTCTGTCCCCAGCTCCCCAGGGACTCAGTTCCCCACATACCTACACACCTCTGTTGGTATATTTGGCAAACCCTTGACCTCAGGTTAGAATGCACCACATGGCTCTCCAAGCTCAATGCTCATATTTACCCCTAATTGTCTTTGAAACAGATTTGTTTATACAGCTTGTTGGATGTTGAAAGTTTCAAACTTGTTGCTTTCATCCTATTTTGAGCCTTGTGTTTTTTCCCACAGGGGGATCTGCCACCCTTTACCCACACACTTACTCAGCACAAATGGGACACAGGTCCATAGAAGCCCCTGAGCTGCTGTCCCACTCCTCTGCTGTGAGACAATAAATTATAATCCAAAAGCCTCAGGGCATTTTAGTCTCTCAAAGTCCCTTTCCTTTCCCGCTTGCTTCACCCAGGGTTCTCTCTTAACAAGTATCTCAAATTGGATGATAGCACTCCAAGGTTTTACTCAAATACAACTAGTGCCCATTTCCCAGCCTTTATTAAATCAAAAAGCACTTGATTCACTCCCAAGGATGAGGTCCAAAACATCCTCTGGCTATATTGACCATTCAACAAATTGCATTACAAAAGCAGCTCCACACCAGAGCAGCTCTAAAAGCCTCCCCCTCCCTGGGCTTTGCATGGTTGTTGTTCCAATCAATACTGGAGTGACCTGGAGATCAATTTCCAAGGCTTTTTAGATGCTTTTCTTATCAGTACAAACATTTCACAAATAACTTTTGTGGGCTTTGTAGCAACAACAACAACCACCCTCTTCATCATCAGCTTCTCTCCATTTATGGGACAAAAATCATAGAACCATAGAATGGTTTGGGTTGGAAGGGACCTCAAAGATCATCTAGTTCCCACCCCCCTGCCATGGGGACACCTCCCACCACACCAGGCTGCTCAGTGCCTCATCCAACCTGGCCTTAAACACCTCCAGGGATTGNCACTCACTCACTCACTCCCTCACTCACTCACTCACTCACTCACTCTCTCACTCACTCACACATCTAGTTCCCACCTCCCCATCCATTATTCCAAGTCCTGCCATCACATCCTATTAAAAAGTCCTACCCCAGTGTCCCACTGTCTCACCACCCTCACAGCAAAGAACTTATTCTTCTCTCCAGCCTAAATCTCCCCTCCTCCAATTTCCATCCATCACTCCAAGTCCTGCCATCCTGGACCCTATTCAAAAGCTCCTCTGAGGTCCCCCTGAGCCTTCTCCAGGCTGAACAACCCCAACTCCTTCAGCCTGTCCCCATAAGGAAGGTGCTCCAGCCCTCTCATTATCTTTGTGGCCTCCTGTGGAGTGTCCCCTTGGCAGGGGGGTTGGAAATAGATGATCTTTGAGGTCCCTTCCAATCCATTGTATGATACTAAGTGTGTGAATGCCTGGGAATGGCTGAGTCTCAGGTTCCACCCCATGGCCTTATCCCCAGCTTTTACATTTGCAGCTTAATCCCTTTAGGAAACAAAGGCTGAAAATTGGTTTCAGAATGTCCCCTTCATTAAATTTGTTGCAATTTCCCTGGAAATAAAAGGCAGGCTCTGAGATGGCGAAAACCTAATGGAGGAACAGTCTGGAACATTAGATAAGGACCTCTCAACCTTTCAAAAGGGGAAGAAAATTCCACTGTACATTTCCCAGCTGAATTGTTGCAGCATTTTAACATCATTTGGAGGAATGGAATTTTTAAGCAAAGGCTGGAGACGTGCATCCTTTATTTAAAGAAAATCTCAGCCACAAAATGAAGAGCTTAAAATGCTGAGTGAAGCCAACATTCACACAGTTTTTCTCAACCTCTCTCATCAGAGGGCTGGACCACCTCCCTTCTGAGGACGGGCTGAATGGGGTTGGGGTTGTTCAACCTGGAGAAGGGAAGGAAACTTCCAGACCTTCACCTGTGAAGATGCTGTGGCTACAAGAAAGCCCCAGAAAACATTCCCCAGGACCATGCTGACTCCAGGAGAGGACAGTGTGCAGAAATTCCACTGAGCTTGGAAAAGCATAAAAAGCTTCAGCACAGTCAAATTCCGGAAAGAGCGTGGGGAAGCTTTTCAACATTTTCTTATGTTCTGGCAGAGCATGTGGATAAAGTTAAGCTTTTGCTTTTGTTCTCTCCCCAACTACAAAGCCACGGACAGAATAGAAACAGACACGTTCTTTAATCTTCTTCTGGCTTCTCTCTTGGAAAGGAACAGCAAGCCATGCCCTTGGTGACTCCCAGTCTGCATCCAAATACTTCTAAGGAGGTACCCCAAAGCAGGGCTGCAACTTTTTAAAGCAGTGTCACAGAATGTCAGGGATGGGAAGGGACCTGCAGAGATCATCTAGAACCATCCTTCTGCTGGAGCAGGAACACCCAGATCAGGTCCCACAGGAAGGTGTCCAGGTGGGCTTTGAATGTCTCCACAGCAGGAGACCTCTCTGGGCAGCCTGGGACACTCTTGTCTCACCCTCACCATAAGTTTTTTCTCCTATTTCTGTGGAACCTCCTCTGTTCCAGCTGCACCCATTGCCCCTTGTCCTGTCACTGGGTGTCACTGAGAAGAGCCTGGCTCCATCCTCCTCACACTCACCCTTTCCATAGCTCTCCCCATGACTGAGGTCACCCATCAGTGTCCTCTTCTCCAAGCTGCAGAGCCCCAGCTCCCTCAGCCTTTCCTCATCAGGGAGAGGCTCCCATCCCTTCATCATCTCCATGTCTCTGTGCTGAGCCTCTCTGTTCTTCTGAGTATCCCAAAAATCTGCACCATACTTGTACCTGAGGAGCTAAACTGGTTGCAACGAACACAAAACCACTTTAACCAAAACATTCCCAGAAAACTCACAGCAAAGAAGGCATCATTTATAAAGTGCTTCATATGAATTGACTGTGTTTTTATCTATCCTGCTTTGCTTTTTAGAGCCAGAAGTCCAGCATTAACTCCAAAATGCCTGGGTCTGCACTTACCCAGACACCCAGCCAAACAGTTAGGAACCTAATCATTAAAAGGTTTAAGACAGAAAACAGATGCTCCAGCCAATTTTGTTGGAGCCTCTGAAGAGAGAGATCTGGGTTGTTTGGTTTCCTTGTTCCTACAGAGCCAGAGATCACCCTCCTCACTGTGTTCTGAAGCAGAGATTCCTAAATGCTGGTGCTGGCACAACTACACACACAGAATTACCCTAATCCCATCTACATCTCACTGACACATGGAAGGCTGCCTTCAGATTCTCACAGGTCAAGCAGGATTTAAACCCTGCTCCATTATTAAAACAGAAAGACACTGTTTCTCTGCCTTTTTGAAGTGTATTTTCTTAAAAAGACACAGGAGCCCACAGTGAGAAACTGCTCTGTGCTGCAACCTGATCTAGTGCAGGATGGTTAGAAGAAAGAATTTCTTCACTTTGAGGGTGGTGAGACAGTAGAAGAGGTTGCCCAGAGAGGTTGTGGGATGCTCCCTCAATCCCTGGAGGTGTTTAAGGCCAGGCTGGAGCAACCTGGTGTAGTGGGAGGTGTCTCTTACAGTTGCTTATAGAGTTACAAGATCTTAAAACTCAGTGGGAAGCACCAATTACTACTAGAAATAAGTAAATGGAAAAGAGGGGAAACTGATGGCTGGTAGGCAAAGCCATGGAGGAGCTCAAGATGGACCTTCACACAGAAAGAGGAAAGAAGCTCTCTCCTTTTTGATAGGGTACAGGATGGCAATTGGAATAGGGAAGATTTAGGCTGGAGAGAAGAAAATAGTTCTTTACTGTGAGGGTGGTGAGACACTGGAAGAGGTTGCCCAGAGAGGTTGTGGATGCCTTGAGCAACGTGGTCTGGTGGCAAAGCTACCCCAAAACTAGCCATGGCCTGCTGCATTTTACATGTCAACCCCTGACAAAGCTAACTTCATCTCTCTAGAAGTAGGGAAGTGGCTGTTGAGTGCAGCCAGGTGAGCCTCAACATCTGCTCCCTCAGCCTCCAGCCTCTGTGGAGCCTAAATAAACTGGCATGAGTTGAGAGAGAAGGCTCAGCAGCACATCTCCTCACTCAGACAGCTACACTTGCTCACATCTGCCTCACATCTGGCCAAACACAACCACAGACAGAGCAAGCAGATTGTCATCAAAACCAGGCTAAAGATAGCCCCTTCTCTGCCTACCTCACTGAGTTATTACCCACTTTAGGGTTGAGGATGTAGTCAAGCACTGGTTTTTAGTCACTTCTGGCTTTGCACCTACAGAGCAGCAATGAAAACCTGAAAACTTCAAAAGCTGCTTTCAAAGAAACCTTTCAAGGTTTCCAATTTCCAGTCCCCACATTTCCCAGCCAGCACAGCTATAAGCTGGGTAATTAGAAGATTATTAAAGACCTGGAAACATATGAGAAAAGAAAAAGCAGAAAACAAGCAAAAGATGTTGTATCCCACTGAAATGCAACCAGGAATCTAACCCTGGGTTTCCCTTTAGCCACAACCACCTTAAAATAACCTGGAAACATGATAGGATAGGATTAAACTAGAATTTAGTTGGCAACTAAAGGAAAACCACACCAAGAACTCCCTGAGCTTTCCCTCAAGATGAGTGGCTTAGTAGCAGCTGGATCAAATCCAATTAGAAGAAGATAATGTTCATGACATTAGAAGATGTCCATTCAAGATCACTACAAAGAATCAAAATGCTTTCCAACAGAGTAATAAACAAAAAATAAATCCCACAACTGTTGCTGCCACATTCTCTGCCAGGTCCTGGGGAAACATTGCTGTGTGGAGACCAAGCCAAGAAGCCCCTTAAAACAGAGATGAATTTTAGTGTAGAGAAGCTCATGAAGGATGGTTTTCACCAAGAATACCAAGCAAACAACCAAAAATATTATCACAGGCTCCTAAAATTCTGGATTGAGCAACAAAATCGACTCCAACAGGATGGAACAACACTCATGAAGGATAGTTTTCAGCAAGAACACCAAGCATCCAACCAAAAAATTATCACAGGCTCCTTAAATTCTGGACTGAGCAACAAAATCAATTCCAACAAGGTGAAACCACTTTCCTGAAGAATGGTTTTCATGAAGCTCACCAAGCAACCAACCAAAAACATTAATATAAGCCCCTAAAATTCTGGATAGAGCATCCAAATCAACTCCAACTGGGCGAAACCACCCTCCTGAAAGATGGTTTTCACCAAGCAGCCAACCAAAAACATTAATATAAGAACCAAAAATTCTGGATAGAGCATCCAAATCAACTCCAACTGGGCGAAACCACCCTCCTGAAAGATGGTTTTCACCAAGCAGCCAACCAAAAACATTAATATAAGAACCAAAAATTCTGGATAGAGCATCCAAATCAACTCCAACAGGGTGAAAGCATCTACTGAAGATTCTCTTAAATGCCCATATGAGACACAGCACTGAATTGGTTGGACTGGCAAAAGAACTAGAAGCTTCACAAGCATAGAAAAGTTTGAAATAACAGTAAGACTGGTAAAAGGGCAGATTGGGGGAGGCTGAGGAAGAACTGAGGGGTAGAAGGGAGTATTTAAAGAAGGTGGTGGTGTGAAAAAACTGGAAGGAGCATGGCCCATTCTGTAACACCATCAACTGCTGCTCAGAGCACACACACAGAATCATAGAATGGTTTGGGTTGAAAGGAATCTTAAAGATTATCTAGTTCCCCCCAACCTGCCATGGGTAGGGACATCTCCCACCACACCAGGTTGCTCAGTGCCTCATCCAGCCTGGCCTTAAACACCTCCAGGGATTGAGGGGACATCCACAGCCTCTCTGGGCAACCTCTTCCAGTGTCTCACCACCCTCACAGCAAAGAACTTTTTTCTTCTCTCCTGCCTGAATCTCCCCTCTTCCTACTTGCATGCATTCCTCCTAGTCCTTCCATCACATATCCTATTAAAAGTCCTTCCCCAGCCTTTCTGGACCCCCCTTTAGGTACTGAGAAGCTCCTCTGAGGTTCCCCCGAGCCTTCTCTTCTCCAGGCTGAACATCCGCAACTCCTTCAGCATGAGAAATAAAATCTCATGTGGGCTCCAACCTTACTGGAAGAGGTCAGATGCATTTAAAAATAAAAGAAGGCAGTAGATTTAAAACAAAATAGAAACAAGAAGACATCAAAGTCCTCCACTGCTCAAGCCAGAGAAGCAGTGGCCCTTGGAATGCACCACACATTGTGCCTCCCCAGCCAGAGAAAGAATTTCACAGGCAGACACACACTCCAAGTGCTTTCATGTCAAGCTGTCCAGATGTTCCTACACAGCTGCATGTCAGCAATGTTCTGTGGGCTGGGCACACCAGACCCAACAAGCCCTCCTTGCTGTGCACAACATCTGCAGGAAAATGAAAGGCATGGCCATAAAAAGCTAAAATTAGGCTTTGTAACTAAAGCAACATGCTGAAAAGAAAAGGTAAACCAGGCAAAAGGCAGCTAAAGGAAGAGGGAAACACATCCTTGCATGGGTTTTCAATTTGGATTGGAATTTTATGATTGTTTTTTTTATTTTCCTCATTGCTTTCAGCAACCCACTATCACGTTCTCTCCCTTCCTCTTTTGTTCTCTGCGTTGCTGATTTATGCTCCTTCACAGAGAAACTTCATCATTCAGAAAGCTTCAAACCACAAGAAACTCTAAAAAATGAAATAGAGAGGCTGGAATAGTAACAAATGGCTCTGCTCAGGAGAGTTTTGGCTGTGGAATTTCTGTTGAGCGATCTTGTTCCATAGCATGTTACTAATTTTTATTACATTTTGTAATAATGGCAGATTTGGTGAAGCCCAAGGTGACATTTGCACCCACAGACTGGCTGCTGGAAGTCAGTCTCACAGTACCTCCATGCCCTGGCAAACAGCCTCTCCCAAAGTAGCCCAGAGAGATGCTGGAGACCCCATCAAGCCTGGAGACACCCAAGGTCAGGCTTGCTGAGGCTATGAGCAACTCATCTAGTGCAGGATGTCCCTGTCACTGCAGGAGGTGGCACTGGATGGCCCTGGAAGGTTACTTCTAACTCTCTGATTCTATGATTTCAGCACACACTCTGCTTCTGTTTGCCCAGGAAACTACACAATGGCATTTTGCTTTTTTTTTGGGCTGTATATTCTGGGCCAAAAGCAAGAGAAGGTGGTATTAAAATGCATTCAGCTCCTCATCTGGCACAAATCAGCGCAGTTCCACTCCCTGCTCTAATTTAAACTCAAATTTGATCAAATTATTTCAAACCAGGTTCCAGAATGAATTAAGTCTATTAAAAAAATTAAAATAAAATAAAATCCTTCAGTGCTTAAACCCCCAATTCTAATTTTCCAGCAGAAGGGCATCAGCTGCTGCCTGCTGCATCCCCAGCCCCATCACAGCCACATGTGGCTCAGGGGCTGCTTTTTGGCTGAGAAACAGACACTTGGCTGCTCCTTTGGCTGCTGGTGGAGAACTGTTGGCTGCTGGCTCTCCTGCAAGAGCAGGGCTTTAAAATGAGGAAACAATGAAACACGATGATTAGGTTATGGTCACAAAAAATACTGTAAATAGGAACATATTGGCCTTTCTGCTTTGTTGTTTTGTTGTTTTTTTTTTAAAGCTCTCTGTATGTTGGCTCGCCAGCTTCCTGCATGTCTGCACTGCCTTAACTGTTTGGCTGTCTAAAGAAGATGTATAAGGAGGGGAAACAAACTATTGGTGACCTTTTGTGTATGCTGAGGCCTGAGACAACTGGGTTTTTAAATAAAAGTTGCAACTTTTAAAATAAAAGTTGCAACTTTTTTTTTTATAAAAGTTTCATTTCAGACCCTTATTTCAGCAATGAGCTCTCATCTATCCCAAGTCTCAAAGTAGAAGTCTTGGTGTTTTATAGGGTAGACAGTAGAGGGGAATTGCAGTGAGCATAATTGTATTAATATGATCAGACTGGGATTTGTAACCCATCTATTTTTCATAGAATCATAGAATTAAATAGTTGGAAGGGACCTTTAAATGTCATCCATGATCAGACAGTGCCTGTCCAGATGAGAGGGGTAAAAACCTTCCTGTGTGAACAGAGAGGAGTAAAAATCTTCCTGTGTGAGACTCATTAGTGGGACACAGCAGCTTCACAAGGCACGAGATGCTCTTTTTTTGCTGGTCCCCACCTCGGAATGTCCACCTGTATGCAATCTCACCAGGTCTGTGGCTTGACAGATGGTCCTGACTAATGAAAAGAGTCCTTTTAATTAGTCCTTCTGAAGACATTTATTCACACTGGTGGGTGCTTCCAACCAAGGGAGGGGGTGGGTGAGTGGGAGCCAAGCTGCTGGCTTCCAGCAGCCACCATCTGTTTGGTGGCAGAGAGTGGCAGTGGTGTCACCAAGTGCATTTCCCACTCCACTGGGCTGGAAACAGGTTCAAAGGGTGGGGAAAAGAGGGGGAAGAGGAAAGGTTTGCTGGTTCCTGCCTGCAGCAGTTTGAAAAACCTGGAATCCCTGCTTCCAGACCTGGGATAACAGCAGCTCATCCTTCTGTCTCCAGCAGCAGTTTGGGGAAACAGCTTTGGAAATCATAAAATGGTTTGGGTTGGAAGAGACCTGAAAGATCATAGAATCATTGAATAGTTTGGGTTGGAAGGGACCTGAAAGATCATCTAGTTCCAACCCCCCTGCCGTGGACCCTATAAATGCAAATTTTGAAATGGCTAAAAAAAGAAGGGAATTTCAAACTTTTTCCAGAAGAAGTACATTGCAGAGAAAGTAAAGCAATTCAGAGGGGTGTAAAGCAGGAAGCAAGATGCTTCAGCAAACAAAAAACAAGTCAATGATTTTAACAAGACATTGTTGCAGCTGTGGCAACAGACATCATTGACATCCTCATGCACTCAGAATTCCCAATTAGCCTAAATATGAGGAAGGAATGGCAACTAGGTAAGATCAATACTGCAATTTCCACTTAAATGGAAATTCTTTTTCCAGTAGACATCAGAAATCACGCAATCCCAGCTTGTGAGGGATTGGAAGGGACCTGGAGAGATCATCTAGCACCATCCACCTGTCGAAGCAGGAACACCCAGATCAGGTCCCACAGGAAGGTGTCCAGGTGGGGTTTGAATGTCTGCAGAGAAGGAGACCCCACACCCTCTCTGGGCAGCCTGGGACACTCTTCTCTCACCCTCACCCTAAGTTTATTCTCCTATTTCTGTGGAGCAATGCCAGTCAACACACCCCACTGGAGAGTGTGTGCTCCTAAAGTGCTGCCTCCTGACAAACACTGGAGAAGATTCCTGCCAAAGCCAATTGCTTTGGTGTTGTAAATTATTTTCATCTCAGGTCCCACATCAAGAACAAAACAAAAGCAACCATCATGGCAGGATTAGGAGGAATGGATCCAAATGGGAAGAGGGGAGATTTAGGATGGAGAGAAAAAAAGAAGTTCTTTGCTGTGAGGGTGGTGAGACTCTGGAAGAAGTTGCCCAGAGAGGTTGTGGATGCCCCCTCAATCCCTGGAGGTGTTTAAGGCCAGGCTGGATGAGGCACTGAGCAATCTGGTGTAGTGGGAGGTGTCCCTGCCCATGGCAGGAGGGTTGGAACTAGATGGTCTTTGAGTTCCCTCCAATCCAAACCATTCTATGATTCTATAAATTTAAGTGATACACCCCCACAGCATCCAGTGGTTGGTTTTGTTTTGAGAGGAATTCAAACAGGTCCTCTAGAGCAGGATGAAAGGTAAATTTTTTGATGTCTTCAGGAGGCTGTTGCCAGCCTCCCGTCTGCCTGTAAATATTTGTTGTGCATCACACAACAAATTAGCACATTTCCTGCCGTGGTTTTCATTACATGAGCCTGTTTCCAGGCCCTCAGCCCACTATTTAAGCGCCTCTCTAGACCAGACCAATAAACATTTTTTCTTTTCTTTTTTTTTTTTTTCTTTCTTCAAATAATGCTTTGGAGGTTTGACAGTGGTAATAAATATAAGCAGCTTCATTTTATGGTATAATTTTGTGCTGACGTTGCTCAAAAGCAGCTTCAGTGTAAAGAGCTGCAGATACAGACCACATTTAACATCTAATTATTTTGAATTTAAAAAAAAAAAAAAAGGAAAATAAATTTCTTCACAAATTAACCAAAGACTCTAAGCCAGGTCTTGTGCAGCTGTTAGTGGGGACGAGATTAGGACACCTTCAAACAGACAGACCGTGTGAGTCATGTTCCTGATGTAGCAGAGAACAAGGAGACCACCACCATTAGCTAAATGAGGAAAGTCTTGCTTTTCCCCCTAAACTATGCCCACACACAATTGGTATTTAACCATGATGCTGTAATTATTGCAGGAATCTCTAAGCACTTCAGTGCTTCTGGCAATGAGTTCTGCAAATGAAGAAGAGGAGTGAGCTGAATCCATTAGCTACCACACATAGCTGTCCTTGCTTATGTGGACAGAAATATGTGCACAGCAATTCACTGGCTCTGCTTCCACAACAGGACACAAGTCACTGAGAGCTCAGTGCCATGAGAAGGTAGTCAAGGTGGTGTAGACCATTAGAAGAGCTCCAATACTTCTGTAGCACATCAACCCTTAATGACACCCTGAGATTAGGACACCCTATGAGGGGCAGTGGTCAGGAAGAAGAATACCTTCCTGATTGCCAGGACATGGAGTGACAGAATGAGGGGCAGTGGTTTGAAATTAGAGCAGGGCAGGGTTAGGGTGTGACAAGAAGTTCTTCCCCATGAGGATGGGGAGACACTGGAAGAGGTTGCTCAGAGAGGTGGTGGAGACACCATCAATGCCTGGAGACATCCAAGGCCAGGCTTGCTGAGGCTCTGAGCAACCTCAGCTAGTGCAGGATGTCCCTGTCACTGCAGGAGGTGGCCTTGGGAGCTCCTTTCCAATCCTATGATCCTATAACAAACACTCCCTTTGGCTGCTGAGATTCAGACACTTCCCTGCAGAGCCCAGAGGGCAGCTGCAGTTGCACTCCCTGACTTCAACACCAGCCAAGTTTATAATTATTCATTTTTTGAAAAGAACAAAGGAATTTAAAAGCACACATACATCTCAATAACGTTAAAAAACAGCTTAAACTTGAAAGCAACAGCAGGCAGAGAATTATCAGCTGACAGTGTTCCTCTTTTCTATCTGCAGCTCACATCAGCATCACCCTCCTTCCCATCCTCTACATCAGATGCATCCCTATTCAAATGCATTTATTTAATTGAGCTGTGCATTGCCCCTTCCTCTTGCAAAGGAGATACAAATCAAGCAGCCAGTTCTCCAGGATGTGAGAAGATCAGCAGCCAGAAGGACGTGTCTATTTTATCTTCCCTTGTCTCCACTCCTGGAATAAATTGCAGAGGCTCCCCGAGAGCCAAAGGGAACTGGAGATTCTCTGAAGCTTTAATTAGCGCAGCAGGGTAGAAATAAATAAACCCTGCCTTCTGCATGTAGGACTTCTCATTCCTGACACTGCAAGATACCGAAGAAACATTTTAATAACTCGACTCCTCATCTGAGGGAGAGGTAAAGAGCCTCATCTCCCCCTCCTGGGGCAGCAGTTTGTGTAGAGATGAGAAAGTGGAACATTGCAGTCAAAAAGGGAACTGGAGAATTGGTGTTGCACTGTTGATCTTTAGCTACCAAGATGCTGAGAGGGCTGGAGCAACTCCTTTCTGAGGACAGGCTGAAGGAGTGGGGGTTGTTCAGCCTGGAGAAGAGAAGGCTCAGGGGGGAACTCAGAGGAGTTTCTCAATACCTGAAGGAAGGGGGCTACAGAAAGGCTGGGGTAGGACTTTTGAACAGGGTCCAAGATGGCAGGACTAGGAGGAATGGATGCAAATTGGAAGAGGAGAGATTTAGGCTGGAGAGAAGAAAGAAATTCTTTGCTGTGAGGATGGTGAGACCCTAGAAGAGGCTGCCCAGAGAGGTTGTGGATGCTCCCTCAATCCCTGGAGGTGTTTAAGGCCAGGCTGGCTTCTCACTGAGAAGCTTCCTACACCTCTGTATCCTTATTCATGAGCTACAGAAAGGCTGGGGGAGGACTTCTGAATAGGCTATGTGATGCATTGAGCAACCTGGTGTGGTGGGAGGTGTCCTTGCTCATGGCAGGGGGGTTGGAACTAGATGATCTTTCCATGAAATAAAGCTATAATTATCTCATGTGGTTCTTCCAGGTGTACCAATCCAACTCATCTCCATCAGTGAGCCACTGGACTTTGCTACAAACCAGAGATTCAAGCTCAAGCAGTGATGAGTAGGTTAGACTCATAACTACAATTAGTAGTTTGAGGAGACACACGCTTCCCCCCTATCAACTCAGATCAGGTAATAACTTGGCCCACTAATCTTCTCCTTCCTCCTTTTCCTCCATGCAAATCCTGACCTATGACGTATTTCAAGAGTTTAAAATTTTACAAGACTTTGTTTGAATTATATGCACATTTTTATTGGCAATGTACTGGAGGAATAACAGTAAAGCTTCACTTCTCACCATCCCATCCAAGAAAGGGCTTTTTTCTTTTTCCAAAGGAAACAGCCCTTTGTTTCTCTCAGCAACACACGAAAAGCTCCTTGAAGAGCTTCCTCCTATTCTTCAGGGTGTTTGAAAAGAAGGGGAACTGCTGCTGACCATGCTTCTCAGGCTCCCTTGTTATCTGCATCTAAGTCCTTTTTTTGCCTGTTTTCCCCTTCCATTTTGCCATTTAGAGTTCCTTAAGCATAAGTTGATAGAATCACACATTCATAGGCTTGGAAGGGAACGTCAAAGGGCATCAATTCCAATCCCCTACAGAGACAATGGCATCCTGCACTGGATGAGGCTGCTCAAGAACTTCACCAAGCCTGGTCTTGGATGTCTCCAGGGATGGGGACTCCATCCAAGATCCTTGCTCCTGAAAAGTAGATGCCCACCTGCTTCGTGAGAAGAATTCTGGAGTTAGAACATCCAGAGAAAAGCCATCCTGTTTTACATGTCAGGGTAATTTGAAGACACCATAAGTTCACTTTGCTCCTGTAGACTACACCTTCATTTTACTATCAACACACTCAAGAAATGGAACTAAGGCTCCATCTAATTCTTCTCCCTCTTACCTGGCTCCTAAAAAAGACCTGAGACACATGTAGAGTCTCACACACACCACATCCTCCCAAGGCTCCATATAATTCTTCTCTCTCTTACCTTCTCCTCTTAAAGACCTGAGACATATTTAAAGTCTAATGCACACCACATCCGCCTAAAAACCTGAAAACCTTAAGTTTTGTTGTTATTAACACCCACTCCCTTGTCCACTTTCACACATTAAAATAAGGAGGGAAAAAAAAAAGCAGTAAAATCCCAGTGACCTTAGTTCTCACTGCTTAAAACTGAATATTGTGCTGCTATTATGATCCTTTGGAGACACCTTAATTATTCCTATTTAAAAATCATGGTGGTGTTGATATGCTTTAATGTGAAACTGTAAAATAAAACAGGTCACAAATCCCTTAATTTGTCTGCAGATTAAACTGAAATCCAGGTATAATGGGATTTAAACATAGCAAGAATATCTCCACTCCAACATCATCAAACTCAGCAGAATTACTGGCTACTGCAAGAAAACTGCATGGTGAAAATAACCTCAAGTGCTCAAAGAAAAAGGACTGAAAGGTGCCAAAAAAGAAATTCCCCTCCTTGAAAGAAATGCTTTTGCAGCCTGAGTGACCAATTTCTCTGCAAGCCCAAAACAAAAACAGATGTACTTTGTGTCTAACATCTGACATACACCACATTCTCACCTCGGCAAAAATCCAAGATCAAAAGAGCACAGCCAAGGGGTATAATTTTCTCCTCCTTTGTCACATCCCAAAAGGTAAAACGTAGGTGTTCTTTTCCAGCCATCCCCACACAAAGGGATAAAATGAACAGCAGTGAACTTCATCCTGTTAAATGTCACACGCACCCCCCCAAAATAGGTAATTACCATGTTGAACATATAAAACTGATGCACTCCCTTCTTTACAAGGTTCCTTTTTACAAGCTTGAAGGTAATACCACATCTTAATTGGTGGGGAAATGAAATCTCTGGGAGCTGCAATTCAAAGACCTCCAAAGTTTTCACCTGCCAGCTTATTCTCAGCAGAGTCCATAAAAAAAACAGGCCAAGATAAACCTCAAAAAAGTAACCACTAAACACACACAGAGTCTGTGTTAGAGGCAGAATTTCATCCAGAACTTTGAATCCATGTCTGAGCATTCAATCTACATGAGTCTACTGCTGAAAATCTACATGGGTCACACATCTACATGGGTCACAGATAGTAATTGCTGGTCTTTTCCTCTCTGAGAAGCTTCCTACACCTCTGTGTCCTCATTCATGAGCTACAGAAAGGCTGGGGGAGGTCTTCTGAATAGGCTATGTGATGGAAGGACTGGGAATAATGGATGTAAATTGGAAGAGGGGAGTTCAGATCAAAAAGCTTCACCATGAATCTAGCACTTGTTTCATTCCCTGAAGGGAAGAGAGGAAAGCCAGGAAGTTCAAGTTCTTTAGAAGGTTCATCCCTAAAATTCAGAGCTACTTGAAGATGATCTGACTGAGCTTCACAGGGAATCTCTCTTCTATAACAGTGCCTTCATCATCTCTCTCTAGAAACTGAAGAAAGAAACTCCAGTATGCCAGGGATGAGGAGAATGGTTGTGCTCATCTTGCACCAAAGGCAACCAAGAAAGAAGCTTTAAAATGAGGTATGAAAGGAGAAAGAGGAGGAAGAACTCCAGTCCAGACAGGCCAAAGCATGAAGCCACAGCACATCACATTAATTCAGTTCAGGATGTACCAGCCAGTTTTGTTCCTGTATGAACTGACACAAGACTTATAAAAATACTTAACAAATTAAAGAGCTCGTATTAAAAAAAAACCAAAAACCTGCTGATGCTGAGAGGCTGAACAAACCCTGGCACGTTGAAGAGGACAATTTTCATTAACTTTCAAACACTCATCTAAACCTCTCCATATATAAAGGAGCTGATTCTTCCTTTCTAGAGGACGTTGAAGGAGCTGTAAAGTTACTTCGAAGGGAAGCAAACATCTGAGAAGCCACATAGAAACATAAACCTGGTCTAGTTCAGCCTGGAGAAGAGAAGGCTCAGGGGGAACCTCAGAGGAGCTTCTCAATACCTGAAGGAAAGGGGGTACAGAAAGTCTGGGGTAGGGCTTTTTAATAGGATATATGATGGCAGGACTAGGAGGAATGTATGCAAATGTGAAGAGGGGAGATTTATGGTGAAGAGAAGAAAGAAATTCTTTGCTGTAAGGGTGGAGAGACACTGGAAGAAGGTGCCCAGAGAGGTGGTGGAGGCTCCATCAAGCCTGGAGACATCCAAGGCCAGGCTTGCTGAGGGTCTGAGCAACCCCATCTAGTGCAGGATGTCCCTGTCACTGGAGGGGGTGGCACTGGATGGCTTTGGAAGGTCCCTCCCAACCTGTGCTTCAACTGGACAGACTTTTCAGGGCCAAAAGGTCTGAAGATTTTGCCAAGGTGTTCAGCCGACCATGGGTTTGTGTGTGACCATGAAGAGAACATATTAGAGGTCCAAACTCATTGCTAGAAGAAGAATCAGAGATGACCCTGTCACTCTGAATGTGTCATTCCACATGTCTTTCATCTCAAAATATTTCTCTTTCTGCTCTATTGTGATTATAAGCACTTAGCTGGGGCTGCTCACAGTAGCCCAGGAAAGACTGTACCTCAAAGGGCTTCCCAAATACACAGTGTTACATGAAAACAAACAACTCTGGAGGGGATTTAAAGGGCTATAAAAGTAGAGAAGGATAATTTATTGCCTCTGTAAGCTGTGAAAGGACAGAAATCACTATTACACTGGCATCCTCCCCTGCCCACTCAGGGGGATCAACTTTAATAACAACGGGATCCATCCCTGCTATAAAGTTGTACAAAAACACCACAGCATTTCAGTGTATGGCCATGATGTTCTCACGTAAGTCATGCCTCCTCACGGCCAAAGCATCACCTATTCAAGGAATTGCCTTCAGCAAATACTTCCTCCCATCCCCAGGGAGATGAGGGCAAGTGCTGTGGGTTGTTGCAGAAGTTGCCTACTCTTGCCAAAAGCCAACAGGCAGAGCAGCAGAGCCCCAGGCTCCTACACAGCATCAGTCAGAACACAAATATTGAGGCAGCAAATGCAAACCTGGAGCAGGGAGAAGAAACAGGGAGCAAGACACGCAGGCAATGAGAGCTTGCAGCAGAAATGGGGTTTGAGTCCCCGTCCAGGTATGAGGCTTGTCAGAGTTGGGCTGATGGTTGGACTAGATGATCTGAAAGGTCCCTTCCAACCTAGATGACTGGGACTATGACTTGTCACTGATCAAAAATATGGTCAATAAAGCACTTAAACACACGTAAAAGTCACAATGCAGTCAGCCAGCCTTAAAATGATTAAGTGCTTTCCTGAACAACAGCTTCAAGAGGAAATATTCTCCTGCATTTGTATAGATTATTTCAGAAGAAGGTCCCTCAATTGAAATTATACTGTTAGTGTTGGAGCTCTTGGACTCATGGCTTGAATTTCCTGAGATAAAAAATCTCCCCCCAAGCTACACCTGGAAATGATGAAATGAGGATTTTTTTTTTCCTTCATGGCCACTTCCAGCCTTGCAATAAGGCACCAACTATGTGTTTCCTCCTGGAGAACCAACACTAAATGGTTATATTGAAAATCCCACTCAGATATTAAAGCATTCTGGAGATCAGCACAAGATCTAGAAGTGTCATTCTAGACCCAGGTTATGGAAAGGAGCCAGATGTGGATTCCTTGTGGGACCTGAGGGGGTAGGAATGAACACAGCTCCCCATCCATTCCCAGTATATTCCTGGTCTTACCTTTTTGATTCTTCTGCTATTACTAACAATGCTACACCTCAGGTGACAAACCAATAGAATGGTTTGGGTTGGCCAGAATGGATGAGGCACTGAGCAACCTGATCTAGTAGGAGGTGTCCCTGCCCATGGCAGGGTGGTGGGGACTAGATGCTCTTTAAGGTCCCTTCCAACCCAAACCACTCCATGATCACATGATGAGAACCCTCCAGAGCTGTTTTATCACCAAGAATACCCACAACCTTCTGCAGTTTGCAGGGCTTTGAAGCTTTAAGAACTTCCTACTTATTTCACCCAAAAGAGTTCAAGGAATTGAAAGCCCAGAGATTGGATTTGTACTATGTGAAATGAATTCAAGCGAGCGTGGAATCCCCCAGCCCTCTTTAAATGAGCCCCTACAGCAAATAATCTCTTCTTAATCAGTTTGATGCTCTGATAAATCAGCTCCCATTTCCTAGCACGGGGAGAAAAGAGGGCAACTGAGTCAACACTTGTTTGGAAGGGAGCTATTTGTGGATGTAAATGGCAGAAAGCCTCACATTTAGAAAACACAGGCAATTTATTTCTATTTCGACCCCATAAATCTGCATTTCTCTAATCCAGGGATATTTTGAGGGATTTTATGCCAGCCCATGTGCATATCATTCCACTTGCCTGCACAGCAAAATTTGCCTGAGTACACAAAAACATATAGCAACTTGTTGGGCTGAGTAATAGCAATAATCCATCTAATCACAGTCAATTCAGCCTCTGGTTGCTTATAGGCATCTTTTACACATTAATTTAAGGACTGAATAAGCAAGATCAGAGCAGCTCTTTAACAAAAGCACGCTCATAAAGCTCCTCTAAGTACCCAGCACTTGGGTTTTTGGAGGCCTGGGATCTGGGAACATGCTTTTAAAATAAGTTTAGCAGCATTAACGTTCCTGCTTGTCATCAGAAAAGTGCTCCCAAGCCAAGGAATTTTATTTCATTTGCTACTAAATAGCACACACTAATTTGGGCACTGAGAAAAAGGACACAAAGAAAGAATCATAGAATGGTTTGGGATGGAAGGGACCTTCAAGATTATCTAGTTCCAACGTCCCTGCAATGGGCAGGCACACCTCCCACTACACCAGAATTTGGGTTTAGGGACACTCAATTCTGTCTCTTTGTCTGAAATGAAGTCTTAGTAGAGGCAAAGCAGTCTGGCCTTACTGCTGTCAGACTGACCCCACCTCTGCAGGATCACTCTTGAAGATTTTTCATCCTCTTGCACAGTAAAATGTGTGTGTTTTCTTCTAAAAGACTTGGTGTTCTCTGCGGAGCTTCAGCAAGGAGCAAAGAGAAATCTTCCCATTTCAATAACTCTAATTGATATTGATGATAATACACTGCATTCTATAACCTCAGCCAGCTCTCAGAAGGATCTTAATACATCTCTGAGTTTTGGGACACGGGTTTCATCTGGATGTAGTAGATGGATGTTAGATGCCACGGGCTCTTTAATTTTCACTCCTTGGATTCTTTCTCCTTCTTTCTGATTAATTTCTCTATGGGGTGTCTGCCTTTTACATCCCAGCAAATGGAGTGCCAGGGGGGAGGGAGGGAGATGTGATGTTTTATTAGCAGCCTCTGTTTAATGTAGCTGTGCCAGTCCTGTGAACTAAATATGCTATCAAATGGAACTCCCCAGAGATGAACAGACTTTGCTGATACTGGGGGAGCTGCAGAACATACACAGGCTACATAGAAAAGTCACATCTTCTCTATGTCATTTTTCTAAGCCAGACCCAGAACTCCTTCCTGCTCATCTTAGATTTCCCTTTCTTGTAGGGAAGGAAAGGTATTTCAATGGATCCTATATATGGAATCATAGAATGGTTTGGGTTGGAAGGAATCTTAAAGATCATCCATTTCCAACCCCCCTGCCATGGGCAGGGACACCTCCCACTACACCAGATTGCTCAGTGCCTCATCCAGCCTGGCCTTAAACACCTCCAGGGATTGAGGGGGCATCCACAACCTCTCTTGGGCAACCTCTTCCTCTGTCTCACCACCCTCACAGCAAAGAACTTCTTTCTTCTCTCCAGCCTGAATCTCCCCTCTTCCAGTTTAACATCCATTATTCCTAGTCCTTCCATCACATATCTTATTAAGAAGTCCTACCCCAGCCTTTCTGTATCCCCCTTCCTTCAGGGATTGAGGTCCCCCCTGAGCTTTCTCTTCTCCAGGCTCAACAACCCCAACTCCTTCAGCCTGTCCTCAGAAGGGAGGTGCTCCAGCCCTCTCAGCATCTTCATCACCCTCCTCTGGACCTGCTCCAACAGCTCAATGTCCTTCTTCTGTTGAGGGCTCCAGAACTGGACAAAATTATGCTGGGATTTAAGAAAAATACCAAATACATCCTATAAACCATACAGTGCTGCCTTTGTAAGAGAGAAGGGGACACGGGGAGAGCATTTCTACCAAGTGCTCATGGCAGGTTAGATCAAGGTGAGTGAATTGTTTAATTCTTAAACATTATTTGGAGGATGTTGGTTTATTTACCTATATAAAATGCTGATGTAGGGCTAGATCTTCTTCCTAATCAACACTACACATGCAAACACCCTGCAAAATATTAACTAAGTGAAAAAAAAGGGAATTGGGAGTTATTCCTGTAATGGCAGAGTTTTGCCAGCCAGTTCCCACTGCCTCTTAGCATTCCCCTTGGTTATTTTCCACTACGGCCTTAGGAAAACAGCAGACATAATTTTCAATACCACATTCAATACTGTAGTTTCCATTTTCTTACATTACCGTCACAAGAGTAGGAAGAGAGCTGTTCCTTATACCTCTTAAGAAAAAAAGCCTGACCCTGTAAGGCTTCTGCTGAATAGAAATGCAGAGGTTTTTCACCCTCAGCATGTGAATCCATTCCCTGATACAGCAGGCAAACAATAATTAAGATAAAAGCTGAGGTGTATGAATAACTTTCACTCCACAGCAGCCTGATGTCAAGGGTAACTTCACTCAAGGGTTAATAACCTGCCCGGGGTTGAGGCTTGTGTGAAATGTCAGGGTTTATCTGAAGCTGTAAAAGGGGGGGGCTTGTTCCAGCTTTCAACGCCAGCAAATAAAAACACCTTATTTTAACAAGCTCACAAAGCACAGGCCATGCAATTTTGTTCCTGCCGTGCTTTTCTGCCTGAATGTGTGTCTGTGCTTAAGAGAAAATGAATCATTTCATCCACATCAGCTTTTCCCCAGGAATGTGACAATACCCAATTGGAGAATCATCAGTGAACTCCTACCCCAGGCAAGTTCAGCAGAATTCAGACTTTTTTTAGTTTTACAGAGACAGGATGAGTATCCTTTCCTCACAAGCATTTTTTTGTCCTGTAAAAACCCCACATTTCTGCATTTAATTCAAGATGTTTGTGCAAGTCCAGGCAATATTGGACTGAAGGCTCAGGGATGTGCTGTATTTTTCAGGGGAGACCTCATTGTGACTTCTCAATACCTGAAGGGGTGTACAGAAAGGCTGGGGGAGGACTTTTTAATAGGGTCCAGGATGGCAGGAGTAATGGATCCAAATTGGAAGAAGAGAGATTCAGGCTAGAATCAAGAAAGAAGTTCTTTGCTGTGAGGGTGGTGAGACTCTGGAAGAGGTTGCCCAGAGAGGTTGTGGATGCCCCCTCAATCCCTGGAGGTGTTTAAGGCCAGGCTGGATGAGGCACTGAGCAACCTGGTGTGATGGGAGGTGTCCCTACCCATGGCAGGGGGGTTGTAACTAGATGATCTTTAAGATCCCCTTCAACCCAAACCATTCTATTACGTTCCAACAGCAAGAGCAAGGAGCCTCCTGCCTTCACCGACTCCTGTGTTTTTTTCACTCTTCCTTACTTTACCCTCAACGTTTGCAAAATATACTGAGAGCTGAGCTGAAAACAAAGCCCTTTGCCCTGCCATACAAACACAAGGAAAGGCTGAACTGAAAACCTCTCCTCAGGCTAAAAGTAAGCTCAGGCTGACAGTTGAAACCCACAGCAGGCTGTGCTGTATTTCAGATTGACACAAAACTCCGTTCCCAAGGATGGGAAAACCCTGGTAGGAAACAACAGACATCAGCACTTTCTTCTGCCTTTAAGCAGAGCACAAGGCTTTGAAGCAGCACCCAATGTGAACAGGTGTATTTTGTAAACAAATTTCTACATCAGATTGCAAGATTCCCATGCAAAGTGATTAAAAGGCTCATCATCATCTTCCTTACTGTGGAGGATAACAAAAATAAACAATTTTTTTTCCCCATTCTATTAAGCTTATGAATTAGGCCTATTGCAGAAAGACTTGAATTAGCCTGATTAGTCTCAGCTACTTAAATTCAGAAACAGATGCCTGGCTTTTGCAAGGCTGGTGATTAAAGGCTACATTCACACCAAAAAAAATTGGATTACACACACTTAAGACAATACCTTCCATTTTTCAGCCCTTCCCCACCACCACCCCTGCAGCAGATGGCCTCTACAATTAGTGACTTCAAAAAAAATTCTCACTCCAGCTCCTCCTAAGCCAAGACATGATTGCCCTGACTTCCAGAGACAGAAATATTTGCAAGCCAGAACCACTTCTAAATGCTCTTCTGATGTGGGGACAAGGCAAATGGGTCAATAAAGCCATTCAGAGTGTTTGCACAGGGGCGTAAGTCAAAATACAGCACTTGTGTGATCCAAAAAGTCACCCATATGGCTACCACAAGAATGGGAGAGGCAGAAGAGTAAGAAAAGAGGCTCAGCAGCAAGCAAAATCCACAAGCCATTCTAGTGATGCTGCAGCCAGCACAAGCAAGTGGAGAAGCCAGGCTTCCAAATGGCTCATCAGCCACCCCAAAAAGGCAGCAGCCCCAGCCAACAAAGCTCTTGGGGAAGCCCTTAACAGGTGTAAAAATCAGTAAAATCAGCTCTCCTTGTTAGAGACAAAGGAGTGCTGGGTGTTGGCAGCAGCAGAAGAAAGAGCTGGAATCGTTTTCACCTGCAGTTAATCCCCTGCACTCCATGGCACACACCCAGCCCCTCTATCAGGGAGATGTCTGAAGCCTGGCAGGGAGCTGAGCTGGGTGGAGAAACCCTTTTCCTAAAACACTGCTGCTCTCCTGTGTCTCAGCCAAAGCACCAAAAAACTCCCCTTTCATCCGCAGGTGGTGCAAGTTCAACCAAATTAAATTTACCTGGAGGTTGGTGTCCCAGATGTGCCAAAAGCTGTCCCAGCCATCCCGTCACGGCTTATCTCCAGGTGGGTGGGGAGGAGACTGGATTTTGTAGACCCAAAGCGATAAAAAGAGACTTTAGAATCTTGGGAGAGTTATTAAAGGGATGTGGTTCCCACTTTATTTTTTCCTGCCTCCTTCCAACAGGAGGAAATGACATTGGAAGGAAAAAATGAGTCAAATCAATCGATCCAAGGCTAGAGCTCAACCATCCTGCCTCCAGAACTAGTCAGGAGCCCCAGAGCCCTTGGAGCATCTCCTGTAGGGCAGAGGCTGCCTTGAGTAGGGACATCTCTCAAGGTGCCTTCTCCAGATGGAGAGATTCCTTGTCATAGCAGAGCCTGGGCCAGAGCCTCAGAGCCCTCTCAACTTTGAAACCTTCCCTGAAGGGCAGAAAGGGTTGGTTGGGCAGATCCCATCCTTTGGACATGAGCTCTTGGCAAGTCTGGGATTGGGACTGCAGCTGAGAAGGAGTTCAGAGAGCAAGAGACTCCTCTGAACATGGGGACTCCATGGGAGGCTCTCCTGGGCCCTCTGTGCTCTGGCCCCTTCCTGGACACTGAGAAAACAGCACAGTGGTTCCAGGAGATGGTGCAGGCAGCCTGGGAGGACACCCCCCAGTCCCATCACTTCAGAATGGAAGCGATGCCCTCCACCCGTAGTTGCAAAATGAAGGTGGAGGATGCCTGGGGGAATGTCCTCTTCATCGAGCTGCCACTTGGGGTGCAGCTGGACCAGTCTGACATCTTCCTGGCCAGCCAGGGTACAGAAGCCACCATCACCCCAAGCACCATGCGGGTTGAGAGCTTCGAGGTGGCCGAGAGGAAGTTCTTCAGGAGTGTGGCCAGGCAGTCCATGGAGGAGTCCATCTACCTCAGATGCCTGCAGCTCTCTGCTGTCCACCTGGTGGGCACAGGCATCTCCTCCTACATCTGGAAGACTGCCCTGATGCATGTTGTGAGCCAGATTCCTCCATCAGAGTGGGGCAAGAAGGACCTCCCGGGGAGGATGAAAGATGTCCTCTGCTACCTGCGGCAGTGCCTGGAGGAGAAGTGCCTTGGGCACTTCTTCCTGGGGAATGAGGGCATTGGGGAGCACGTTGTCCTGCCCAAAAGCATCCAGAGGGCTGCTCCCTGCAACCTCTTCCAGCACTTTGTGGAGAATCCAGCTGCCCACGCCCAGGCACTGCAGGAGATGGAACAACTGGAGAAGCGCATCGGGAGGATTCTCCTCTTTGGACACTGAGAGAGGTCACCAAGGACTGGACTCTGTGTGTTCCAGCTCTGCAGAGACTGCACTGGCTCTGGGTCACCCAGAATGCCCACACCTCCTCCTTCCACATAGTTCCTTCTCTTCTATCCTCTATCTTCCTTGTGTATATAAAGACTATGTTTGAACCAAGGTGGTGCAGGTGTGAGTGAGTGTGGGCTCAGAGTTTTGGGGAAGGCAGGCAGAGGGTGCCCCAGCCTCGGGCAGCACTTGCTGAAGAGCTTAGGGGTGGGCTCTGGGGTCTGCCTCAGGCTCCCCCTCCTGCCCCTCTCACCCTCCAGGAGTAATGGATGCAAATTGAAAGAAGGGAGATTTAAGCTGGAGAGAAGAAAGAAGTTCTTTGCTGTGAGGGTGGTGAGACACTGGAAGAGGTTGCCCAGAGGGGCTGTGGATGCCCCCTCAATCCCTGGAGGTGTTTAAGGCCAGGCTGGATGAGACACTGAGCAACCTGGTGTGGTGGGAGGTGTCCCTGCCCATGGCAGGGGGGTTGGAACTGGATGATCTTTTGGATCACTTCCAACCCAAACCATTCTATGATTCTCTAAGGTCCCATGAATGAGTGAGTGCCAAGGTGCTGCTGCTTCCAAACACACCTGCCATTCCCTCTGAGGACAAACGACAAAGGGCTGGAGGATATAATACAGTGGCAAACACGGAGCCAGGCTGCCTTTGCTGAAGTGTTGCCACGTTGGAAAGTGACACAAAGAGCAGAACAGCCTGAGCTGTGTGTTGCTGCAGGAGATTACAGTTAAATTACCCCTTGCCAGGGCTGAGGAGCTGTGTGTAAATAGCAACACAGTGTAAGCCACTTGAAATGCCTGCCACAGCTTGCATGTGTCCTACACTGCTAGGAGGAGCCCTATGTCTTCTCATTCCTTCAGCAGATGGAAAATTATTGGAATGTCTGCATGGAGCAGAGAGAGAAAAGGGAAGGTGGGGCTGCTGGTTTTTCCAAACATACCCAGTTAGTTTGCAGCCTGGGCTTGTTTCCATCCTCATTCTGTGCAAGGAAAAACAGCAACAGCATAGAATCATAGAATGGTTTGAGGTGGAAGAGACCTCAAAGATTATCTAGTTCCATGGGTAGGGACACCTCCCACCACACCAGGTTGCTCAATGCCTCATCCAGCCTGGCCTTAAACACTTCCAGGGATTGAGGGGACATCCACAGCCTCTCTGGGCAACCTCTTCCACTGTCTTACCACCCTCACAGCAAAGAAATTCTTTCTTCTTCTCTCCAGCCTAAATTTCCCCTCTTCCAATTTTCATCCTTTACTCCTACTCCTGCCACCCTGGACCCAATTGAAAAAGTCTTACCGCAGTCTTCCTGTAGGCAATACACCCCAGGAATATCCCAGACCTCAGTTTGCTGAGCCTCTGGATCTTATTTTTCCAGAGAGTAGATTATTAAGGCAACATAAGAAGCTCCAAATGTGCAAACCAAGAAAAATAATCAGTTTTTACATTCAGCAGTCACAGCCTGGCCACTGGCATCTTCTTTTGCTGAGGATGTAGGGGAGTTGGAAGTACATTATCTTTAAGGTCCCTTCCAACCCAAACCATTGCCCCTTTACCCAGACAGTCCAGGCATATCCTCACCTTAATATATCTTGTTCTGAGCATAATTGATCCAGATCCCAAGTAGAATTCTTTTAGTGACATTTTTGTGCCATGTTTGTTTTCTCCATACTGCTTATAGCCAAGATAGTGATACCCTAGCACCAATGCTGGTGCATGCAAAAATACCACAGGATAGAAAAGTACTCTGCTAAAATCCTTGGTAGCATTTCTAGCGCTTTCTGTTGACCTGCTAAGGTCAGCCTTTCTAGTCATCTGCTTCTTCTTCCTTCCCTGTCTTGCTTCACATTCACTCTAAGCTAGAGAACTATGAATTTGATACATGGACTCTATGATGGTTAAGGAAGCTAAAAC
>VZTY01034667.1:28775-56663 GCA_013400935.1 Turnix velox
GGTAAAACCAGGCTGCTGAGGAAAGGACCATCACCCTGTTGTTGCTCTGGAGGGCTGCCCCTCTTTCTGCCACCATGGTCCTGCTGTCATGTTGTGAGTGTTCCCCAGTCTGTGGGGAGCAACTTGGGAAAGCCAAGACTGAGGACAGTGACAGGCTCCTGTGTAGGCTGTTGTAAGGTCACTGTCACTGTCTAGGTGTTCCTGCTCCAGCAGGGAGATGGGACTAGATGATCTCTTGAGTACCCTTCCAATCCTTGATATTCTGTGATTCTATGTCATGTCAGACACACTCCATCATCATCTAGGCTGGAAGTACCTTTCAGATCATGATTCCAACCATCAGCCCAACTCTGACAAGCCTCATAGCTGGACAGAGCCTTGACCTCATCATCAGATAGTTCCCCTGAAGGCCTGATTGTAAATCTCTCTGAACATCCACACTGTCAAGAGTTGTGTCTTATTTCCTGTGGTCTGCAAGTGAGTGGATTTGTGCAGGTCAAATTCCTCCTGAAGGCATGAGATGCCACACACTGAGGTGCAGTTGAGAGAATCCCTCTTTCCTTTCTAACAAACATCACTGCTATGCAGAATACTTTCAGCACATCCAGAAGATCCGACCTCCACCAAACCCCTGCTAAAGCAATTTCCACCATCTGAAGCCCTGGAGCAAAGAAAAAAATTTTAAAAAGATCTAAGTCAATGGAATAAATGCCAGAGTTAAAGTGTTTGGCTGGATACAACCAGATTGACCTCTCTGCTGAAACAAGTGCCCAAGCCTGAATCTCCCCTCTCCCAGTTTGCATCATTCACTCCTAGTCCTGCCATCCTGGACCCTGTTATAAAGTCCTACCACAACCTTTCTGTGGCCCCTTTCAGGTATTGAGAAGTCACCATGAGGTCCCCTTGAGCCTTCTCCAGGCTGAACAACCCCACTTCCTTCAGCCTGTCCTCAGAAGGGAGGTGCTCCAGCCCTCTCAGCATCTTGGTGACCTCCTCTGGACCTGCTCCAACAGCTCAATGTCCTTCTCATGATGACTAAAGTCTGTTTCCAGTTCTCCCTCTTTTAGGCAAAGAGATAAGACAGATATTGATGCTTCACAGCCCGCCCCCTCTCTCCTGGAGACTAAACCCCTGCTGGCAGCAAGGAGCAGTCATAACAATAGATGTATCTTTTATTCACAGATAAAAACCCAAGCAAGCCGTTTATAATACACATTTGTACAAAGGATTCCAAAAAAACCATAAAAAGGAAGATGATTAGAAAATATGACCCCTTATGAAATGTGGCATTACATAACACTATTAAACCTTTGCAAAAGTCTCTTTGTTTGGCAACAATTCATCAATAGTTTTTCCCAGGCTTGAGTAGCCTCCTTCAAAAAAGCACAAAATCTCATGCAGCATGTAGAAACTTGATCCTGAGGGTTTGCCTTCCTTAGAAAAACTGTAAAAAGATATACTATTTGTCTTAAAAGTTCAAAATGCAAATGCTATATTTATAGTCAAAACTATATAAAAATATGGACCTAACGTAACATTTACAAAAACTTTTTTTGCTCCTTTGTATTCCCCTTTTTTTTTTTTTTTGCATGTTTTATGGTTTTGGTAATAAACATAATTCTCAACTTCTGCAGTCAGAGAGAAAAAAAAGAAACCCCAAAACAAACCACAGTGTCCTTTCTTTGCAGATTTCCTCGAGACTTCAAAAAAGACCAGGTCTGTGAAAAGTGAGGTTAGTAACCAGGGAAGTAGGTAAGCAGTTAATATATATCTATATATGTATATAAAAAATGGAAAACAAACATTTGCTTTGATCTGAAAAAAGCAATAATACAAAACCTGAATGTAAAACAATCACCTCAAAATGCCATAATACACCTTCTCAATAGATAAATGTTCATAAAAATATCTTGAACCCTAACCAAGAAAACAATTATAATACAAATTTCGAATCCGCTACATAAAACAGCTTTTCCATGAAACCAGAAGGCAAGTTCAGGTATGAAAACATAATTTACTTATTGCTTTTTGCTACAACGTTGTCTGGTTTTCTTTCTTTTTTCTCTGTTTTTTTTTTTTTTTACATATAGTCATAAATACACTATACAGTATAAAATATCTGGTAGGAATACATTTTGTGGTCTTCTGCTTAGGTTTGCTGGCTTTCATTGTAGCACCAAATAGAAAAATGGAAATCAAATGAACTTTAAAGGCACTTCCATCGGGTGTTTGTCTGTTTGTTTGTCAATGAACATCTCACTTTGAACTCAATTTCTTCGCTTCCCTCTGGCGGGAGCCACGCTCCATCCATCTCTCACCTTTGTACAGTTCCAGTCTCATTGAGGCACCAAAAGATTCAAGAACATTCTCATCCCTCAGCTTTTTTCTTCCTCTTACAACATCCACTTGTTGCTCCACCTCTCCTCCTTCACATCCCAGCTCCTCAGTCTCTTGACTTCTCCCCATGTCGGACGGTCCAGCTTCACTTCCATCAGCCCCTTGGAAAAAAAAAAACCAAACCAAAACCTTTCTTTCTTTTTCTTTCTTCAGACTTCTACTTCCCTTATTCCATCTTGTGCATCTGTTACTCCAATATCAAAACAGGTCACTATCATGATGTGTGACTTGCAGAGATTGACACAATGCTCCAGTTCCTCTGTCACTTGTTCCAGTGCCTCCAGGTACTCCTGCGACTCCTTGTCCAGGTCAGGATCCACTTCAACTGTGGGAAAAAAACCAACTTAGTGATGGAAATACTTCACAGCTCTTTAACAAAGCAGACAATAATTTTCCTGAACTAAGAAATCTTTTTCATTTTGTTCAGCAGATACCTGCCAAACACTTTAAAAGGTGTTTCTTTCTCAGGAAAGAAAGAAATTAAGAGATTAGGGAAGTATTTAACATTAACAAGCATCAGAGTAATTCTCTACATTGCTTTGCTGTTCTGTTTGGTTGGTTTGGAGAGTTATTTTGTTCATTTCCAGCACTGCCCAGCACTAAACATACACATACGTATATGTATAAACATATACACAAATGGAGACACTGAGAATTTTAAGACTCAGATGAACAAAATAGCTTAGCAAGTGCTTGACTTTTTCAGAGGGACACCTCACATGCTGACAATCTGTCACATGCTGATGACAGCACTGGGTTTGCAGAATACTCACAGTCCTCTTTCCACTTGTTGGGATCCATCATCAACCTGCACTTTGTCTCCTCCAACTCTTCCTTCAAGAATTCATGCTTTGCCTTCACTTCCCTGATCCGCTGCTGCCTCCTTTCCAGTATCTTCAGCTTGGTGTGGAAGTACATCAGGCCCTTTGAAGACACAGAAAAGCCATTCCATGAATTTGCCTGCTGTGAGCTGACAAAGCTTTGCTATGAGCAAGAGTGGGGAAACATAAGAACAGGTTGCCCAGAGAGCTGGTGGAGCTTCCATCAAGCCTGAAGACACCCAAGGCCAGGCTTGCTGAGGCTCTAAGCAACCTCAGCTAGTGCAGGATGTCCCTGTCACTGCAGGGGGTGAAATAGATGATCCTTGAAGGTCCCTTCCAACTCTGTGCTTCTAAGACACAAATTGCTCCCAAGTCATTTCCTGGAAGATTTAGCAAGTGAGTTGTTCTCTTTGGCTGTGTGATTGGTCGGAGTTTTTTTCTTGTGCTTTTATTTTTATCAACTTGAAGTTCACATGAATAGATTCTAATCTAGAGGAAGAGCATGCCAGAATCAAACACTTGTTGCACTTCTCTGAACTAGCCAAAATCTCTAATAAATTGAGAAAGCTCAGGGGGGACCTCATAGCAGCTTCTCAATACCTGAAGGGGGCTAGAGAAAGGCTGGGGGAGGGCTTTTTAATAGGATATATGATGGCAGGACTAGAAATAATGGATGTAAATTGAAAGAAGGGGGATTTAAGCTGGAGAGAAGAAAGAAGTTCTTTGCTGTGAGGGTGGTGAGACAGTGGAACAGGTTGCCCAGAGAGGCTGTGGATGCCCCCTCAATCCCTGGAGGTGTTTAAGGCCAGGCTGGATGAGGCACTGAGCAACCTGGTGTAGTGGGAGGTGTCCCTGCCTATGGCAGGGGGGTTGGAACTGGATGATCTTTAAGATCCCTTCCAACCCAATCTATTCTATAATTCTATGAAATCACCCCTGTTTATAGAGGATTTTTCCCCCAGTGGTGCAAATGATAAATGTGCCCTAATAATAATGCAGGAGTGATATTTAACCCTAAAACACATGAATTCTTATTTTCTTAAATGCATTCCTACCTTCTCAACATCCTGGAAAGGCTATTATGAAAAGGGGGAAAAGTAATCAGAAGAATATAGAACTCTGTCTCCTAAATAGAATTAGCTGAAGTGTTTTCCAATTACGAGTAAATTAAACCCTGATTTAATGGAATCCTGTCATTTACACAAAGAGTTAATGACCCTATAGTTGAGGGATGATGTAATGTTCCCTGGGCCAGCCTAAGATTATAAAGTCTTCTCATCATGTATTCATTGGTAGCTTGCATTTACACCATCACTCATGTTAAACACAATTAATTTTAGACAGTAGTCGTTTTAATTCTCCCTGCTTAGGGTACCCCAACATACGAATTGTAAAATTAATAATTACAGTGCTTTAATTACAATCAATTTCCCATACACCAAGCAAAGACCCTGCCTGTATACCCTAATATAAGATGTCTACTGCTGTGATAAAACATGAGCTGACCTCAGTTTCCTCTTGTCTGTGCCTCTGTAGCCGTTCCACGTCGTCGATCTCATAAACTTTAATTTCAAAGGGCTCTTTCAAAGTGCCCGGCAGAGGTGGGAGATCCACCCACTGCCCCGGGGCACTGGGTTTCCTGCCCAGGGAGGCAGCATCTGGCAGGGGAGCAGGGATCAACCTGCGACGCTGGAGACCTAAAAATACAAGAGAAAAGCTCTCCTCAGACTCCAAAACACCAACAAGTCCCTGGGGAAACAGGGGGACTGGAGGACCTAGTTGCATCCTTGAAAATTTCTAAGGATCAAAACCAAACACAACAGGAATATTCTGAAAAGGAGAAGATTTGGTTCTACTGCAATAGCTGATCATCACAGAATCATAGGATATCAGCGATTGAAAGGGACCTCAAGAGATCATCTAATCTTGTTGGAGTAGGAACACCTAGACCAGGTCACACAGGAAGTCATCCAGAAGGAGTCTGAATGTCACCAGAGAAGGAGACTCCTCACCCTGACTAAGTTTCTTCTAATACTCCTGTGGAACCTCCTGTGTTCCAGCTTCAACCCATTGCCCCTTGTCCTATCATTGGAGATCACAGAGAAGAGCCTGGCTCCATCCTTCTGACACTCACACTTTCCATATTTATCAACATGAATGAGGTCACCCCTCATTCTCCAAGCTCAAGAGCCCCAGCTCCCTCAATATATTTTAGGTCTGCACCAAACATCCCCCCCTCTGGAGGTATTTAAGGTCAGACTGGATGAGGCACTGAGCAACCTGGTGTGGTGGGAGGTGTCCCTGCCCATGGCAGGGGGGTGGGAACTAGATGATCATTAAGGTCCCTTCCAACCCAACCCATTCACTGATTCTATGATTCCTTGTAAGAAATATATAATGAACTTCCTAGGAAACCTCATTTCATGTATAAAGCACATTACTGCCTTGCATTCTCCAGCACTATGCAAAAGTAATACATAATTTACAGATAGAGAGGAGTTTCAATTGGAAAAAAAGAAATAGTTTGTCATTTTTAAGGACCTCATAAGCATTTCCTGGGGCAAAAACAAATACAAATCCCTCGGTGGGTAATGCCTTCTCAGTAGGTATGCAGCTTATACAGCTGTTAACATTGATTTGTGGGAAAGGTTTAAGAGGTTCATATGCTATGGAAAGGGAACAGCAGCAAATGCTGTACTAAGTTCCCAAAATGATTTATCACCTGCTGAAGCAACTCAGGGGGTTTGACCAGAAAGCACCAGGAGAAGTGGGCTGGTTTAACTCATTGGGGTTTATGGCCAGAACTGAGCATCACAGGGTATCTACCTGCCCATGGCAGGGAGGTTGGAACTGGATGATCTTTAAAGTCCCTTCCAACCCAAACCATTCAATGATCTTAACACCCCCCTTTTCTGAGCCACCTTTGCTGCCCACCCCTCTAAGGGAAGCAGGAACATCCTCCCTGTGCTCTCAGCCAGCCACCTGCCTCTCCTCCATTGCAGGGAGGCCGCTGGTGCCCTGAGGGCAGCCGCCATGTCTGCTGTCCTCCCCTCTGCAGCACCTGTGTCACACCTGTGGCTTTGAAGTTAAACAAATGACAAGTAGCTGCTGTCACAGTCAGACACATCCACAGGCAAGTGCATGCAGGCAGCAGACCCACCTCCGAGTCCCCACAAACCTCCTCCGAGACTCCACAAACCTCCTCCAAGTCCCCACAAATCGCCTCCGAGTCCCCGCAAACTGCCTCTGAGTCCCCGCAAACTGCCTTCAAGTGCCCGCAAGCCTCCTCCGAGACTCCACAAACCTCCTCCGAGTCCCCAGAAACCGCCTCAGAGTCCTCACAAACCACCTCTGAGTCTCCACAAACTGCCTCCAAGTCCCTGCAAACCTCCGAGTCCCCGCAAACCTCCTCCGAGTCCCCACAAACCACCTCTGCAGCTCCATGACAATCCCCCATCCCATGGAGGCAGTGAAGTGCACCCACCTGCCCACCTGCCCTCCTCCTTCACTTCTTACCCGTCGATCGCTTCTTGGGAGACTTGAGGCTCCTCATGCGTCCCGGGGAGGACATCCCGCTCTCGCTCATGGAGTCGTGTGCCGAGGAGGCGCTGCCGGTGGCCTCGCTGTCCCTCATCATGCTCTCGTAGCCGCTGCTGCCCCCACTGTGGTAGAACAAGGCCGTCCTGCCCATGGCGGGGGGCAGCTCCCCGCTGAGGACGCTGCTGTTGTCGCTGCCGTGGCCGCTGCTGTAGCGCTGGGGCCTGCGGGGTGCTGTGATCTTGCTGTAGGGTGATGGCAGCACGGGGAGGGGCGACTTGTCGTCGCTGAGGTTGACGCCGCTGTCGTTGCCGCTGTCGGAGTCGGTGGAGCCGCGGAAATGTCCCGCCTTGGCCGAGCCCCCCAAGGCCAGTTCGTTGACGCGGCTGTTGGCCGCCCTCATGGCCTGCTTGGTGCCCATGATGGTGCCTCGGGTGGGTTTGCCTCCAGCGGGCTGCAGGGAGCGGGGAGCTGCCTTCCCACCCGCACCCACACCCGCGTTCTTCCCCGTCGGTGCGGCCAAAGACTTGATGGAGGAGCTGAGAGACTTGGAGCCACTGACAGACAGACCCCGTGTCTTAGCCCCGCCGGCCTGCACCTTCTGGCTGCCCGTGGGTTTCACCTGCATGTTTTTACCTGCCGCAGGGGTGAAGGGAGGGGGGAAACCCACACTCTGGGTTGTGGGCGGCACCCCCAGCCTGGGGACGGAGCGTCCTGCCCGGCTGCTGCTCCCATTCTCCCTCCCCACGCTGGCTTTGGATCCCACTGAGCTCAGGCTGTCACACCTCTCCAGGGACATGTGGCTGCCATAGCGGTGCACGGCCTCACTCTTGGATGTCTTGGCCTTCAAGCTGGACGTCATCTTGGGCAAAGAGTGGTCGCCCTTCAGGTTCATCCTGCTGCCCCCACTTTCAATGAAGTACGACCCCGATTTTAACCTGAAATCTGCCTCATCTTCACCCTTTGGGGTGGCGACTCGGGCAAAGTCCATGCTGGAGGCTTTTCCCCCTCCATTCCCCAGCCCAACAGGTTTCTGCTCCAGGCTGGATTTGCGGACAGGAGGGGTTGGAGGGGTGGGTCCAGCCGGCCGGGGCAAAATGGCCGATTTCTGTGTTGCGCTCTTCTTTCCCAGGGATGATTTCAGGCTGCCCGTGGCCAAAGAAGAATCCAAATTGCCACGGGACACGGGGTCTGACAAAGTGGTGTTAGTGTGGGACACCGGCACCACTCCCAGCGTAGTGGCTCCTCTCTTCAGCTGAGGCATCTTCATTGGACCTTCTAGCTTCTTCACAGGAGATTTGGAGGCCATTTCACAGCCATCCACCACCCTCTGGGAGCAGCCCACCATGGTCTGTGGCTTTGCCTGCCTGGGTTCTGCTCCCACACACTGGGCAGCTTTTCCTGCCTGCCTCTGAGTACCAAAAGGGTGAGATTTTGGAGAGAGAAGTGAGTCTGCAGGTTTGGCTTCCAGCTGATAATCCGTGCGCAGCAGCCAGGGGTCCTCAAAGATGCCATGTGGGTTCTGCAGGTCCTTGTAGCTGAGGACAGAACCATGGTGGGTTGGAGACGAGGTAGTTTTTGTTTTCCTGGGAAGACTGGAGTGTATTGTCTCTATCACGTGGCCGGAGTTGCTAAATTTAATTTTTATGGGCTGGTCAGTGACACAAAAAGCACTTTTTATCTGAGAGGCTTTGGTAGTTTCAGAGCTCTGGGGGATTTTGCTGGCCCCCGAGGAGAGCTTGGTAGAACTCAGGCTCTCGCTCTCCACTTCAGAGAAGCAAAACCCACTGTCATTGAGGGAGCTTTTCAGGGGGACAGACAAATGGGGTGAATCCAAGTGGAAGGGATCCTCTGACTTGCTGTAGGACGACTGGGCCACAATACTGTCACCGGACTGGGCTCCATCACTTTCCATGGTGCAGATGCTGACCTCACTCAGCCATGAGCTGATGGAGGAACGCCTGCTGCTGCTAAAGGGATCCTTAGCAAAGGGCACCACGATGTCAATATTTACACCGGTGGAAGCCTCCTGGGAGGTGTAAGCATCAAACTCATCATTGATGCTGCTGATGATGCTCACCGGCCTCGAACCTGATGCCAGGGCCTGAAGGGAGCAGTCACTGTTGAAGCTTATAATGCTGGAAGGTCTCCCATTATCCATAATCCCACTGATGGACAGTTCCTCCACCACGGTGAAAACCAGCTCGTCCTCCCCATTGAGCTCCACGGGCTGCTGCAAGGTCACCGTGGTGGTGAGGATATCCCGGTCAAAACACTTCCCCCTGAAGGCTGACCTGAAGCTGTGCACCTCGATGGCCCCCGACTGACTCTGGGGGTTTCCTCCCACCAGGAAGGTGCTTCCAACGGGGTGTTGCTGAGCTTTGTTTCCCACCTGCTTGCTCATTCCCACAGGAGGAGTCCGAACTCCATTGCCATTGCCATTGCCCACCTCCACGTCCTCATCCCTGGAGCTCACCCCGTGCTCTTTGTGCTGTGGAGGTGGAGGTGCTGGGCTGGGCAAGCTTCTCTTCACACAGAAGGACTTCTCCTTACTGACACATTCACCTGTGGACCTGTTCTGCTCTGGATTCCTTGAAGGGCTACACCTGGAGGGGGAATCAGTGATTGTGTCTCTGTCTCCTTCCAGCACAGAGTCTAGGATTTTGTTGTCAGCTCTGATCTGTGTCTTGGAAGGCTCCGTTTTCAAGTGAGGTGTGCTCTTCTCATGACAACTGCCATTGCCACCCTTTGGTGCAACAGCCTGGAAAGGAAGGTTATGTCCTTTTTTGGGAGATGTATCCTCTTGCAGAGCCGATTTCTTCAATCCTCCTGAAGGAGGGGATATTTTTTCCTTTATCAGCTTAGAGGGAGAATTTTCTGTCCCCCCAGGGGCTGGGCTGCAATTGGACACAACAGAGGTTTCCCCACAGCCAAATCTGAGGGGCTCCTCACTGCCATCAATGCACTCTAACCTCTCCTGCAGCTCAGCAAAAGTGTTGCATTTGAAATGGTCCTTGTCACAACTCCGACCCATGGCAGAATTGTCTTTGCTCCTCTTCTTGTTGAGGGAAGGGATTATGGGGACAAATTCTGGAGGACCCTCGTTGTCTGTCAGTTCCCTGTCAGACAAAGCCGCGCCGTTGGGACCAACGTAGATGACGGTGTCACAGGACTGCTCACTGCTGGAGGAGTAGTCGGGGTCACTGGACATGCTCAGGATGGGAAGGTCAGGGTCAAGGGCAACAGTTCGTGGGTGGAATGGTCGCAAATGGGGAGGTCTTCGGACATGTCCTTCTTCACACGAGCTCTCTCCCCCCGAGGAGCTGGAAGCATACTGCAAAGGAGAAATAAGGCAAAAGTTACTCACACTAATTAATATCATTCTATATGTCTATAGAACTGACTAGAAGGTGAAGTTTGCTGCACACTCTCTGCTTTGTTTGCACTATCACTACTTCATCTAGTGGAAAAATGCCAGAGCATGAATTAAAATAACAAGGTCACACCACACAGACATTACTCTGTTAGGAGTAACGTAACAATCACCCCTTTTCAGATGATTTCCATTAAATATTACATATTGTCTCTCTCCTCAATAGCTCCTTTCTCACTGGCTTTTTAAATTACTAGAAATTGGAGCTTTGGAGATAGTTCCCCACACACAAGCAAAGAAAGAATATGTGTCTGCAGCAAACAGAAAGGATTTTCAGGGGTGGGTGATTTGTCTCCTGAGCTTTGTGTGCATTTTGTGCTCCTCCTCACCACCAAGAAATCCCCTCTTCCCCTGCTGAGAGGGAGAAAAATAAAAAAATCCCTAATTTTCATGAATTAATTCCTGCTTCTTTGGGAACCCACCTTGGATTTCTTCTTCCTCATGCGGTGGATGCGTGAGGCGAGCTGGATGGTGGTGAGAGTCTCTGTGTAGTGGGCTGGGGAGTCAGAGATGTGGGCAATCATGGTGGTCCTGCAGTTGATGTTCCCCAGAGACTCCCTCAACAGCATCGTCAGCTTGTTGTCCCTGAGTGACAAGAGACAGCACTAGGATGGTTTAAAGAAATCATCATCTCTTCAGGCAGGTTTTTACACCACAAGCTGTGCTTTTTCACTCCCCTCAGACACATCCCATATGTGTGGTGCATGCAGATAAGAAATATGCTCCTTTCATTTCAGATATTTCCACATAGACACATGTCTAAACATACTTACACAAAAAATACTGATATTTTAATTATTTATCTGCCTGTATTTTCAGTACAATGCCATTTTTTTTCTTAGACAGCTGTGAAACAATTGACAGATAAAAAGTTATCTCAGGATTAGCTCATCTTACCCAAAAAGCTCACCAGGGCTGGGATTTCAGCTAAGAGGACTCAGTACCTGCACAGCTAATCTCTGGGAGCTCTATTTCAAGCAAATTTGATAATAAGAGAAAAAGAATTTTAAGAAATTGTAAGAAATCTCTAAAAAAAATCCCTATCATTACATACCAGTAATAAATCATAAGCAGCATTCCAACTAATTTAGTATCAATTCTGCCTGCTGTTCTCTGCTCTGACATAGCAAACAGAGCAGAATTACTCTCTGAAGGCTTTCCTAGTGATGCACATCCTCTGCCATGGACAACAAAGCTGGCAAGACAGGGGATGTTTTCTTCTACATTGGTCTCCAAGACTTCTTCCCAGGGCTCCTTGAAGGCTTTTTCCTATTGCCCCCCCTCAGCTGGCCCAACATATGGGAATTACAGTAGTGTCTGTACATTAAACCATGGTGGACAACGAAGTTGAGGATCATAGAATGGTTTGGGTTGGAAGGGACCTCAAAGATCATCTAGTTCCAAATCCCCTGCCATGGGCAGGGACACCTCCCACCACACCAGGTTGCTCAGTGCCTCATCCAGCCTGGCCTTAAACACCTCCAGGGATTGAGGGGGCATCCACAACCTCTCTGGGCAACCTCTTCCACTGTCTCACCACCCTCATACCAAAGAACTTCTTTCTTCTCTCCAGCCTTAATGTCCCCTCTTCCCATTTGCATCCATTCTTCTTAGTCCTGCCATCCTGGACCCTTTTCAAAAGTCCTACCCCAGCCTTTCTGTAGCCCCTTCCTTCAGGGATTGAGAAGCTACACTGAGGTCCCCCCTGAGCCTTCTCTTCTCCAGGCTGAACAACCCCAACTCCTTCAGCCTGTCCTCAGAAGGGAGCTGCTCCAGCCCTCTCATCATCTTTGTGGCCTCCTCTGGACCCAATCCAACAGCTCAATGTCCTTCCCCTATTGCAGCCCATCCATTCTCTGCTCTATCTATAAAACCTAGTGACTAGCCTGAGGAAATCATCCTCCTGCCTGCTCCACAAATCAGCAGCAGCACCTGCTCGAGATGCAGAAGTAGATAAAAACTGCAATGACATGATTGATCACAGCAGCACAAAGTTCTAACACGTGAAGACAAGCAGCAATGAAATGCTAAGGACTGAGCTGTGGGTAAGGGGTGTTCACAGCGTGGCTGTTGTCTTCTACCTGGGCTCCCCACAGGTGTGTTTGACATCACACTGTTGTCAAGTGCACTCCATGAGGGAACAGCCTTCACTCCTACTAAACAAAGGTGCAGCAGGGTGGTGGGCTTTCATTTTAATTGGAAAAATGCCTCATTCAAAAAGCCTTCAGTGTCCACACTTGCCAAATTTGCTTCTTTTTCCCCCAAACTTCAGTGCAATTCTTAGAATTGGAAAAGGGATTTTGATGAAACTGCTCACTAACATCCAGCTGGATCAGCCTAAACTCCAGACTGGGGGAACTAAGAGGAGACAGAATGAAAGAAAACATTTTGGCCAATTTCCCCTGCTTTTTTTTTTTTTTCCAATAATCAAACTCTCTCCAACATTTCACTCAAATTCTCTCATTTCATTGAGCCAGCAGTGTGTGCTTGCAGCCCAGAAGCCAAACCAATCCTGGGCTGCAGCAAGAGAAGTGTGACCAGCAGGGCAAGGGAGGTGATTTTGCCCCTCTACTGGGCTCTGGTGAGGCCCCAACTGGAGTTGCTGTGTCCAGTTCTGGACCCTCAACAGAAGAAGGACATTGAGCTGTTAGAGCAGGTCCAGAGGAGGCCACCAGCCACAAGTTTTAAATAGTGTAGATAATAATTCACTTACTTATATGGCACATGCTTAGCACCATTAATTAAGGCCAAAATGACATTGCCCAGGGCAGAGAGAGACAGACAGAGGGAGCCTCCTCCATCACGGGTCTTGCTCAGCACTTTCTCACAGCTCCCCAGGTCAATGAGATGCAAACGGCTGCGTCCTCCAGACACTGAAAAGAGAAGAAGAAAAACAGTTGGACATCAGGTTCTTGTACAGACTCAAGCCAAACTTGGGGTTTAAAAATTATTCAAATGAGAGAAATGGTTTGAAATTAGAGCAGGGTGGATTTAGGTGAGATATTAGGTAGAAGTTATTCTCCAAGAGGGTGGGGAGACAATGGAAGAGGTTGCCCAGAGAGGTGATGGAGGCCCCATCAATCCTGGAGACATCCAAGGCCAGGCTTTCTGAGGCTCTGAGCAACCTCATCTAGTGCAGGATGTCCCTGTCACTGCAGGGAGTGGCACTAGATGACCCTTGAAGGTCCCTTCCAACCCAATGATTCTATGAAATAATAAAGACAGCATGGGATAATGACCAAATTAAACATTAATAGTAAGGAAAACAGGTATTAGCCACAGCCATGACACCTAAAGGTGACTTGACTGGCTTGAGGGTTCACTTCATTTTTTTTTTTTTTAATTTATGGCAAATTATTGTTGAAAGCAACCCCACACCATGACAATTAAAACTAAACAATGGGGTAAGAAGGTTCATACTTCCTCCTTTGCCACTCTTCTCCATGCGATACTGGTAGATATGAAGGGTGAAAAGCATGTGTGAATTCCTCCTCTCCTCTTCCTCACACTGAGCTCTGCTGGTGCTTCTGGCAGCAATTGCAGCATCGAGGAAAAAAGCAGCTTTCTCTGCTGTGGGGGCCCTCAGCTCACTTTGATTTTGAAGCTTGAATAGAAAATAGAAACAAGAAAATCACTAATTAGCACTGGGGCATTTTTATTCTTCCTTCCTTTTCTTTTTTTTTTTTCCCCCCTTTACAAACTGCTTAAAATCTCCAGGGCACTAAAAGAAACAAATATGTACACCACGGGAGAAGGGCTTATAAATTAAAAGCAATAAATTTTTTTTTCTAGTGCCTTAAAAGTTGCTGTGGTTGGTGTCAGATAAAAGGAAATAAAAGGCAGGGGAAAAGGCTTAGAAAAAAAAAATCTATGCTGCTGTAGCCATTATACCTGGGTTCCACAGATTGGATCTTCTCTGAGATAAACCCCAGGAGACTGGCCATCCTGAAGGCTGCCAGTGGCTACCTCAGCTAACAAATCTTTGAGGTTTTCATCTTTGCCACTGATCTCCACAGCAGAGACTCGGATGGAGAAGCGGGACCCCGTCTTCTCTTTGCGCTCATTGATTAGTTTGAAGAGCCAGGAGATTGCACAGGGGATGATGCCGAGGCTTTGTGTGGAGTTATCCTTCCCAATCATGGTGAAAGATTTTCCTGCAAGAAGAAGACAAACATGAACTTAATTCACCCCCACCTGTACGAGGCAGCATCCTCTGTGTGCTACACACAGTGCTGATTATCTGCTGCACAGATAAGAGGAGAAAAGATGCCACAATGCAAAGGATTTCATTATCAATCCATTGCTATTGACTCCATTGCTTCTGCAGTTTCTGTAACTCAAACCTGCAGCAAATTCATATTAAAAACACCTCTGATCTTCTCATTTTCATGACAATGCACCTCCACCTAAACTTGCTCAGGAATAAGCTGGTCTGATGCTACATTTTGCCTCCACAAATTAAAACTTACAATCCCAGTGTAGAAATAAAACCCTGCTAAGTTTGCAAAGCTAATTAAAAAGAAATTCTAATCTATTCGCACGCTCCAGGTTTATTGTTCCAGGAGCTGACAGCATGTAATTACCAGACTGACACAGTAATTAACTGTAACGAATTTGGGAGCTCACCAAGCTTGACATGACCAAAGCAAAATATGCAACCATCTGCACCATTCACAACAGACTGGATCACTTCTGCTACTGTTCCGGAGCACACCTCAGCCTGAAAGAGAGAGGAGAGGAATGAGTAGAAAAGCACATACTTATCACTATAAAATCATAGAATGGTTTGGGTTGGAAGGGATCTTAAAGATCATCTAGTTCCACCCCCCTTGCCTTGGGCAGGGACACCTCCCACCACACCAGGTTGCTCAGTGCCTCATCCAGCCTGGCCTTAAACACCTCCAGGGATTAAGGGGGCATCCACAACCTCTCTGGGCAACCTCTTCCACTGTCTCACCATCCTCACAGCAAAGAACCTCTTCCTATCTACATCCTGAATCTCCCCTCTTCCAATTTACATCCCTTATTCCTAGTCCTTCCATCACATATCTTATTAAAAATTCCTACCCCAGCCTTTCTATAGGTATTGAGAAGCTACTATTCCCCTCTAATAAAACGAATTACTCCATATATTTTGGAGGTGAACCATTCTCGATACTTTTATGGCACCAGGCCTGTTGTTTTAGTAACAGTGCTATCTTTAAAAGCAATAAAATATGCTACCACAACCTAAAATAGTTCTCTGTTCTATTAGACCAATTCTGTGGGAGTATTGATTCAATGAGTAATGTGGCAAAGTGACTGCTACCCAAGTGGGCTTCCTGCTGCTTTAATAGCTCAGCAGAGGCTGCTCAGCAACAGCAGCAACTCCCCTGAAATGAAGCTACTCAGGAGTGCTCAGAGGAATTAAAAGGACAGTTACACTGCTGAGAATGCATTAAGATCCCTGAATAAGATTGCAAAGCATCACATTTTCCTCTTCCAGGGGAAACATCATCATCATCATCATCAGTAAAAGGAACCTGCTAAAGCATTTAAGTGAACTAAAACCAGTTTGCCCACATCACAAAGGGATCAAATGCACTACCTGATGATGCATTAAGTGCTACAGCTGGGGCTGATGGGGAGTTGGTGTAAATATGGAACTACACTGAAATGATCAGGTTGAGTCTGCAGGGACACTCAGCAACCATGACACCTGCACAGAAGTGGCCAAAGTCATAGAATCATCATAGAATGGTTTGGGTTGGAAGGGACGTTAAAGATCATCTAGTTTCAACCCCCTGCCATGGGCAGGGACATTTCCCACCACACCAGGCTGCTCAGTGCCTCATCCAGCCTGGCCTTAAACACCTCCAGGGAAGGAGCATCCATCACCAACACTCATCCCAACACAAGGACATGAAATGGCCAGGCCCAAAGCCTCCAAGATTGGTGCTAAAACCAGCAGAGACCAGCCACCTGGCAACACAAGGAAGGAACAAGCCACTTCCAGTTTTGGAGTAAAGTCACAGGTATCACAGCATATCAGGGATTGGAAGGGACCTGGAGAGATACTTTCATATCTCTGGTTTGAGACACCAAAAATCAAACTAAATTCTAAAAGAACATCTGAGGATGGGACACTCAATTAGATCATGTCACATTTTATTTTTCTTCCACCAAACCCTATAGATTGTCAGGCAGTTCAATCTTGAAGTGCTTCTTCATACTCTGATTTTTCTCCTCTTTTTTAACACTGTTTTAGGATTATTTTTTTGACCCCACGACTTTTCTAGAAGGAAAGTGAGGTGCCCAGTCTCACTCAATGGACTGCACCCCACAATCCTATACATCTGTTTCCACACGTGGGGCTTCTACACCCTTGTAGGGCAGGAGGAAGGCATTGCACCATCACCAAGATAATCAGTTAAAACCACAGTATATCAAGGAAAATCTAAAAGCTCCCTAAATTGCTTCAGCACAGAGATCCCTTGGGGCTGTACTCTGTCTTTTCTCCTAAAGGCAGCTTTTAGTTTAACATTAAGCACGTGTTTATTTCCTACTGAAAGCAGAGGGGAGGGACTTCATTTCAGAGACATCAAATGAGCTAAAACCTAAACAGGATGGAGAAGTGATTTTCAGACTAGCTGGTGTGTCTTTCTCTAACAAGAGAGAACGCAGGGAGGTAATTTAGTCAGCAAACCCATTTCCCCAGCTATTACTCCTTAATTCTGCATCTTGGCTAAAGTGAAAATGTAAGAATTTTACTCACTTAGCTATAAATTACCATGTTTTCTTCTGGGCACTAAGGCAACTTGGCTGGATAAAATTCCCCAGGGAACACAAAGAACTCTTTAAGGCAATAAAATACAGTGGCCACGAGAAGGCTGAGGAGGTTTTTGGGAGGGAATCCAGTACCTGGGAAGCATCCTGGGGGAAAACTGCATCAAAGGCAAACATCTTTGGGACAGCCACAACCCCTCTCCTGTGCCCTACACTGGAAGGTCCGCTTGCTGCTGGGTCGTAGAAGGTGATTTGCTTTTTCCTTGGGTCCACCTTGAGGAAGGACATGGATTCAGATGATTCGTGTGCTCCTTGAGAGGGACAAATCCTCACCATCACTTTCACCTGCAATCAATTCAGAAGGAAGAAACATCTTCAGTTCCCAGGCAGAGACAAACACACGCAGAGCATTCCTCCCAAACCCACCCCCCTCCTGTGACACCTTCATTTGTAATCATTAGTTGTGACAGATCAACCGTGGGACAAAACCAGAGCCAGATTTTCCAGCTCGGGGTTTGCACCCTGGGGTCTTCACCCAAACACCTTTAAAAGGGGGACCCCCTAAGTTCAGCTGACTCTGTCCCAGTTTTACCCCTGCAATTTATAAATGTCTCATCTGCAGGTATAATCCACCACAGCTGTAACACCATGACTGAAGAAAAGGAAACTCCAGTCTTCTACCTTTTGAATGCTTCATCATAGGAACAGAATGGTTTGGGTTGGAAGGGACCCCCTAAGATCATCTACTTTCATGGGCAGGGACACGTCCCACCACACCAGGTTGCTCAATGCCTCATCCAGCCTGGCTTAGACACCTCCAGGGATTGAGGGGGCATCCACAGCCTCTCTGGCCAACCTCTTCCAGTGTTTCACCACCCGCAAACCTAGAAACCTTCCTATCCACTTTCACATTCTTCTAATAAAAACGGGTTTCTCTTACACCCTTCACAAACAGCTGCCTTTATACTGTGAGTGCTGGGCTCTCTGCTCCTTAGTTGCAGATTTAATGGGAAAGGAAAAAAAAATAACCCAAAACATTAGAAAGTCAAAAAATTTGAAAAGAAAGCACTCACAGGTGCATTCCTATTGCAAATGCCAGTTTCCTACATGTGGCATTTAATGGCAGTATTTTTAGAGAGCTCAGACAGGTTGGCTGTGATTTCCAAAGCAGTTGAGGGGAGCCAAGTGAGGTTCAGCAAAGGTTGCAACACCTGCTTCTTCTGAATTTCCTGGAAATCATCCTCCCTGAACAAGTGTGAAATACTGCCTCACACCCTCTTACAACCATTTATCCTTCAGAAAAGGCTCCTAGGTCAGAGCCAGCAGGTGTTACACACCTTGCACTGAAGTAAATGACTTCTGCAAGAGCAGTGAATCACTCTACTGGGCTTCAATTCTGCAGGGCTCAGCAGATCAGACTTGAGAGAAAAATTGATGCTGGGCTGGAATAACCTCCCACAGCCCATACACAATGCTCCAATAACAAGCAGAACATGGGTAGTGCCTCCTCACCCAACTGAGAGACAACTTTCACAGCACCAGTGACAGCCATTCACTTTCACTGGGGTATGGAATGTGCCACAGACAGCAGAGCTGGAACAATTTACACTCGTGCCCTCCAGAGTCCCCCAGGGATTTTATCTTCTGCAGTACAAACACTGACTCACAGAACACCCTCTCCTATTCTAGCACTTGCAGCTGATTTGGAAGAGGAATGACAAATTACCCCAACTGGAGTTACTGTGGCCAGTTCTGGAGCCCTCAATAGAAGGACATTGAGCTGTTGGAGCAGGTCCAGAGGAGGCCACAAAGATGATGGAGCACCTCTCTTCTGAGGATTCTGAGGACAGGCTGAAGGAATTGGGGTTGCTCAGCCTGGAGAAGAGAAGGTTCAGGGTGGCTTCTCAATACCTGAAACGGCTTCAGAAAGGCTGGGGCAGGACTTCTGGATAGGGTCCAGGATGGCAGGACTAGGAGGGATGGATGCAAATTGGAAGAGGGGAGATTCAGGCTGGAGAGAAGAAAGAAGTTCCCCTCACGGGGAAGAACTTCTTCCTCATGTCTCACCTAACACTGCCTTGCTCTAGTTTCCAACCACTGCCCCTCACCCTGTGTCTCCATGCCCTGGCAAACAGCCACTCCCCAGCTTCACTGGAGCCCCTTCAGGCACTGGGAGGCCACTCAAGCATCCTCAAAGAAAAGCATCCTTACAGAAAGCAGTTACAAAAGCTTTTTCCAGATATTTTTCCCAAACAAAGGGTTAAACAACAGACCCCACCAGTGTAACACTGCAAGAGAATCCAGGAAAAGCACCAGCAAGTATCTCCCACCTATTGACATAAGCAGCCTCCCAATTTCAACCCCCTTTTCCTCCCCTTTCACAGAGATATGAATATGAAAATACAGCCCCAGAAAAGAGGAGAACCTCACAATAAATGAAACAGCTGCTTCAAAAGAGGACTGCACCAGAGGTGACACACTCAAGGCTGTTTCCCCAGAGAAGCTCCACAAAGCCAGCTCTTGCATTAGCCTGTGAGCTCAACCTTGACATTCTACCAAGGTGCTGAGAAAAATAACCTCCTTAAGGGATTAAGCAAAAAATAAAGCCAATCCTAAATACATATATATATATATATATATAGAGAGAGAGATTCTTTCATACAAATGCCCATTTCAGGGTCACTTGATTAAAATGGAATTTAAAGAGTATCTTGTTTTCAAAGCACTTCTCCATACAATCCTTTCTCTTGTCTTCTCTCTTTCCACCTATTATTAGATTATAGCAGCCAGAGCTGGGATAAGAGGAAAATTGGTTTGCCCCCAACCTCAGCAGCAAGTTCTCTCCATCACAACTTTGCTCTTCCCCACTCAAAGGTGGCCTCACCCCTACAAAAGGATGCTAAGGCAGACTCTGATTTCACCCCAAAACAAAGCAGTAGCCCCCTTCTTTCAAGTATTTAGAAACTCCATTGAGTCCCCCTTGAGCCTTCTCTTCTCCAGGTTGAACAACTCCATTTCCTTCCAGAATAGTCACCTCAAGCTCAGGACCCCTCTGCCCTGACCATTTTTATGCAGCTTGCAGAGACCTAATGCCCCCATCCTTCTTACTAACTGGGGTTTTTTTTGTATTGTTTTGTTTTCCTTTTGTATATTTCCCCTTCAATAAGATAAAGAGTAAGAAAAAGAATTACAAGTTTACCATTGTCAAAGACTTTCCCACAGACATTCCCAGAGCCACTGAGGCTCCATTTTAATGAGGATATTAATAAAAAAAAAAAAAAAGTAGATTTGTACACATTCAGTTTCTGGAAATAAAAAGCAACAGAAGCATCACAATATTTGCACATTGTCAATGTTTTCAGTGCCCAAAGAGAGCCTAAATCACATCAACCACTGAAGTATCTCATTAATTAACTGACTGTAATCGGGGGGGGTTGTACACTGGAGGTTCACACTCAGCTGCTAAACTTCACAAATTCCTATTTCTGCAGGAACCAAGGGGTCAGCAGAATTGCTGAAGGAAATCCTATTAAAAATCAGAAGCTTCTGGGAGAAGAAGAAGATGGCAAACACATCCCCAATATGCCATTAAAAGATAAAGAGTCTTAAAGGTAAATAAACAGGCACGTAATTGGGGAAATCCCCAGAAAAGTGAAGCAATGAGGGCAGAGGCTCACAGTTTTTAAACTTCACAGGCCAGAAGGATGGGGTAGAAATTCATTGCAATCAAGGAATTTTATTATCTTTTTTGGAAATGTAAGTTTATTCCAGTGGAAGTCAGGGAAAAAAAAGGTCTGTAAAAGGAAGGTAGAATTCATCTTCTCTAAGGAGGGCAAATCCAGTGGATGGATGTTTTAGCAGAAAAACCAGTCATCTCACAGCTTTAAGAAATCACAAGGAATTTTATTATCTTTTTTTGGAAATGTAAGTTTGTTTCCAGTGGAAGTCAGGGAAAAAAAAGGTCTATAAAAGCAAGCTAGAATTCATCAGCTCCAATGAGGACAAACCTAGTGGATGTATGTTTTAGAATAAAAACTAAAGCCATCTCACAGCTTTAAGAAATCACAAGGAATTTTATTATCTTTTTTTTGGAAATGTAAGTTTGTTTCCAGTGGAAGTCAGGGAAAAAAAAGGTCTATAAAAGCAAGCTAGAATTCATCAGCTCCAATGAGGGCAAACCCAGTGGAAGGATGCTTTAGCATAAAACTCAAAGCCTTAAAGAATTATAAGGGAGACAAAGTGGCAAAAGGCAGAGTTCTGAATAAAATGAGAGGAGAAGAAGAAAAAAAAAATAGTCTCCTGTGTGGAAGACAAAGGCCACGTGGAGAAGCATGCATAAATTTTTCAGCAACATCTGATGAGCCCACTAGAGAACCAGAGGAAGGTAGAGAGTGCACTGGAATATCTGTGATTTGTTGGAGCCCTGAGCCACAACTCTCAACCTTGACACCTTAAACCCTTATGAAAGTCAAATAGAGATGCAAACTTAACAATTCTGATCCAAACAATTTGCAGCCTGACAGGGGAGACACAGAAAGCAAAGCCAAGGGATTGGCTGGCTTCAGGACTGCTCAAGACTTGATGCAAGACATCAAGTGTGTGTCAGTGTCAGGAAACAGGGATGGGGAAAGGAAAGAGACAGACCAAAAAACCATGAAAGCCAAATTTCAAAGCAGCTCTCTGACATGAATGTGAGACTGATGGCCAGAGGCAAGCTGGCAGCTGTGTCTCACACAGAGCCTATATTTTGGATAGATTGAATTACAGCAAAGCCATGCATCAACAGGCACAGAACTCCTCCAAGACCAGCCAGGCATGCATCATCCCAGAAGAAATCCTGTCCAAGGCTAAATTTATAGGGAAAAAAAGAACCAGGGGTAACAGAAAGAATGGCACCATCCTTGACAATTTTAGACAGGAACAGCCAGGAGACCCAGACAGCGAAGTTCACATTGATTATTGGCCCATAATTAAGAGAGACCAAAGGGTTATCAACTTGGAGACCAGACAAAGGGCAAGGGTGGTCTCATGACTTCAAAGAACCAGGTGATTTGGGTTCTGTTGTAAGGAACTGGAGCCCAAAACCCGGAGCTGTTATTTTGGCTTATCATTTCACTTTTGCTATGAGCGATGATGTGGGATGGATGAAGACAAGACTCAGGGGGGACCTCAGAGGAGCTTCCCAATACCTGAAGGAAGGAGGCTACAGAAAGGCTGGGGTAGGACTTTTGAATAGGATCACAGAATCATAGAATAGTTTGGGTTGGAAGGGACCTTCAAGATCATCAAGTTCCAACCCCCCTGCCATGGGCAGGGACACCTCCCACCACACCAGCTTGCTCAGTGCCTCATCCAGCCTGGCCTTAAACACCTCCAGGGATGGAGGGGGCATCCACAGCCTCTCTGGGCAACCTCTTACAGTGTCTCACCACCCTCACAGCAAAGAATTTCTTTATCTTCAGACTGCATCTCTCCTTTTCCAATCTGGATCCATTACTCCTAGTCCTGCCATCCTGGCATTGAGCAACCTGGTGGGAGGTGTCCCTGCCCATGGCAGGGGGGTTGGAACTAGATGATCTTTAAGGTCACTTCCAACCCAAATTATTTTATGATTCTATAATCCTATTCAAAAGTCCTACCCCAGCCACTCTGTAGCCCCATTCCTTCAGGTTTTAGGTAGTTAATTAAAAAAAAAAAGACCCAAACCTATATGTATCTCAGAAAGTTGGACATCCATCTTTCAGAGGGAAACTCTCCACGGTAAAATCTGGGTCAGAGATGTAGACAGAGAGGACTCTGCAAATTCCCTGAGTAACAACTCGACTCCACAGCATGCTCATGCTGAAGGCTGAGGAAATTAAGACCCTGCCCCAGCCAAGTTTGTCAGCAGGGGCAGAACTCCAACATATGGTACCTCCTTTGGAATGAGTGCATGTGCAGCCTTCACGTGCTCACAGTGATGCTTTGTTAGCATTTGATGCTTTTATGGTTGTCAAGTTTCAAATTAGACAGAGCGAGAAGGGGGAAAAAAAAAATAGAAAGGCACAAATGAAAAAGGATGCAAAATTTTAAAACACTCAAGCCATTTTTTTACTATAAATAAATCCTGACTTTATCTATTTGGGGCAAGTTATAGCTGGCACAACTCTGGAATCCATTCTAAAAATGCTGGTCCATACTCTGCATCACAGCAGTATCATAATCCCTAAATTTGGTCTTCAGCTATAAATCTCATTTTATCAAATGAATGGAAACTGAATTTTGCCTGAATATACAAATTCTTGACAGGCATCATCAACCAGGAAGTTCATCTTGTCCAGTGTTCACAAAATGTAGATTAATTAAGTAATTATTCTGAACTATTCTGAACTATTCCACCACTCTGAATCGAAATTTCTCAGCAAGAAATCAAGAATTCCCATTCAGTTGAATAAAGGCTGTTTTGCAATGAAATCCCTCAATTAATTAAAGAAATATTCTGAATTATTCTGAACTGTACCACCATTCTGAATCAAAATTTCTCAGCAAGGAATCAAGAATTCACATTCAATTGAATAAAGACTGTTTTGCAATGAAATCCCTCAATTCATTAAATAACTATTCTGAATTATTCTGAACTATTCCACTATTCTCAGAATAAAGTCAACTTTCCACTGAAATACCTCAATTAATGAAAGAAATATTCTGAATTATCCTGAACTGTTCCACCACTCTGAATCAAAATTTCTCAGCAAGGAATTAAGAAGAATTCACATTCAGTTGAACAAAGACTATTTTCCAAAGAAATCCCTCATTTTTCAAATACATTGCGAAGCAAATTATGAAAGGTCTAGTCATGAGATAATGTTTTTCATGGATTTAATTGTAACTGACAGATATATAATCCTTGCTAAATTGGTTTACTGTGGGTGGTTCTTATAAGCCTTTCATACTCTGCTACTATCAATGGATGTTGTATCAGCATAGACCATCTAGCTCTACCAGGAGGACTTAAAAAAACACTCTAAAACACCCCAAAAAAACTCATCCTCAATTCTTTATTGTACTCTATCAAAGGAGGACTGATTCTCTATTCCCATGAGATTAAAAAAAAAAAATAATAATTTTTGGAGGTGAAAACCAAGCAGAATTTTTCCTAATTTTCCCCCTGGAAGGCATTTGAGCAGGGATGTACCTTGGATGATAGAGACATGGATAGGAGATCACATAGTGTGATGCATGATTTATATCAGGAATAACACTCCAGTCATTAGGAAACAAGGGGCAATAAAGATGATAAAATTAAGTAGTTATTTGTTACCAGTCATCAAACCACCCTAAGAAGTGCACTTAAGACCCTGCATGATCTGTAAATCACACCAGCAGCACCTCAGCTAGGGCTTGGTAAAAAGCACAAATGAAATTAAATGTTTAAAAGACCCAAAAGGAGAGGAATATGGATACACCTGTCCAAGGGACAGGGCTGACAATTCAGGTTCCCTTTCAAATGCTCCACTTGAGTCGTCTCACACAGGAGGATTCTGTCACTCTAACACAGAAAAACCTGACAGCATCCTTGGGAGAGACAAGCACTTCAGGTTGCTGCAGAGTTATAAGGAATGAGCTGAATAGAACCCCAGAAAAGAGGAAAAAAACCTCAATATTTTGCATGAAAAAGGCTCCCCACCAGGCTGGAGAGAAAAAGAGCAAATTAGGATGCTGCACGGCAGCCGCTGGAAAAAGGATGTCTCTTTTAATACCACAATATGATAAATTATCTTAAGTAGCACATTAATGTCAGAAATTGAGTATAATCTAACTTCTTTGCAGTGACAATATTAAATGGCTTTCAGACATCTTTCTTACTATCCTGACATTAAATTTAATAACACCCAGAGAGACCACAAAAATGATTCAGCTCTGGGAATCATCCTGTCTTGGATCGTTGTTTTTTAAGCAGGTTTCAGCTAAATGCTTTGGACTGGGATGTTTTGGGCTCATTCAAGGGAAAGGTATGGAAGCTGCTACATAATATTTACTAGCAGTGAGCAAAATACCTTCCAGTAGCCACTCTGCATTAGTGCTGGGGATTTTCCTTTGGGAGTTTGTTGCCTCTTGTCCCTGACAGCCCTACACTTCTACACATTTGTTCATTTAAAAGAAAAACAAACATTTTCCTTGCTCAGTGTTCCCAAATGTGGGCAAACCCTGCAAGCACCTGTAAAAGCACATAACATTTTGCAACCTTAGTGAAGAAAGTCAAGCAAAAGGCCTAACTAAATATTTGTATTACATGGAAAGTCATAGAATTGTTTGGGTTGGAAAGGTCCATAAAGATTATCTAGTTCCAACCTCTTGCTATGGACAGGGACACTCCAGGTGGGACCCCACAAAGGTATAAAGATTGCAAAGGAGAATTAATAGGGAGAAAGACAACACAACCTTTGCTGTCAGCAGTGCTAACTCTAGCACTAAATCTGCTGCAAGGCTGACAACTCTTTCCCAAGTCAAGAAGTGACAACAGCTCTTGGGCACATCCAAATGGTCATGGCCATTTCTTCATCCCAAGACCCCTTCCCTGGAGCCTGTCCAAGCCTGGTTAAAATTCGCCTCAAGAAGTAATTTTTTAAAAAAACTGAAATCCCAAGTTTTACCTTTCCAATGCCAGGGTTGTCCTTGATTTTGGACACGGCTCTGAGAAGGCATGGTGGTGCTGGGGGAGGGCAGAGCTGCAAGATGCCACTGAAGTTGGTGGCATAGATGGAGAAATCGTGTGTGTGTGGCAGGGGTGGGTGGTATTTCTTCCTCTTCGAGGACAGGTTAAGCTTCTGTGCTGCTCTGTATAAAAATAATAGTAAAAAAGTACAAGGTTACCAGGTGCTAATGGGAATCTGGAGCAGACAAACAGATGCTCATTGTCATCACTGCCTGCTTAACAAATCAAGTCTTTGTCTTCTCATCTGATTTCACCCATCAGGTGACTGACTGTTTTAAGGAAATATAGGAAAAATAATCACTGGCCAAACACTTACTTAATTTCTCCCCTAAAAGAGCTTCAGTTATAATCTAACTTTCCCCTCTTCCACCCCCAACTGCTTGACAGCTGAATCCTTAAATTCTAAGATCTCACTGACGTAATAAAAAAGCTGAAATAATCCCCTTGTCACTGGCAGGACCAGATGGACTCTGCTGGTGATAACATTATGAAAGTGGTTCTTTGTACTCTACAAGTTACTCTACGAGGCAGAGGATAACACTCCAAGTCAGCTGAGCTGGAGATCCTCTCTTGTTAGTTGCACTGAAAATCCTGAGATAACAAGAGAATTTCCTTCAAGACAGATTGGTTTTTCCTCCCCAATTCCATTCTTTCACGTTAAAAAGGAAAGCCATTAAACAGACAGGCTTTAATGTCCTGAGTTATAATGATCCTGCTTTTGAAATGCAAGAGTTTCAAAACATAAAAGGCAAAAGGGAAAATTAAAAAATACAATTAAAACTGTAACATTCTTCCTGGTGAATCAGAACAGGCACACACCATCAGTTTTCTGCTACTCCCTATTAGCAACACCAAATGGTGTGGTACAGACCACACAAAACCAGAAAATCTACATCAAAACCCACACAGGAAAAAAAAAAGGAACAAACAGATGCATTAGTGAGCATACACAGGGAAGGTGGAGGTGGCAGTGAGGGTGACATCTCAGCTCTCTCAAAGCCAAGGAGAGCTTTGTCACCTCAACAGAAGAAGCACACTGAGCTCTAGGAGCAGGTCCAGAGGAGGCCATGAAGATGCTGAGAGGGCTGGAGCAACTCCCTTCTGAGGACAGGCTGAAGGAGTTGGGGTTGTTGAGCCTGGAGAAGAGAAGGCTCACGGGGGACCTCCTGGTGACTTCTCAATCTTTGAAGGAAGGGGGGTACAGAAAGGCTGGGGTAGGAGTTTTTAATAGGAAGATTTAGGCTAGATATAAGAAATTCTTTATGGTGAGGGTAGTGAGACACTGGAAGAGGTTGCCCAGAGAGGTTGTGGATTCCCCCTCAGTCTCTGGAGGTGTTTAAGTCCAGGCTGGATGAGGCATTGAGCAGCCTGGTAGTGGGAAGTGTCCCTGCCCATGGCAGGAGGATTCTACCTAGTAAGGTCTCTTCCAACCTAAACCATTCTATGATTCTATGCCTTCTGAGGGACAAGTTGGCTTTCTGCCTCTGAAGGAAGGAGCAACTTTTGCCTCCTGCTGCATCCTGAAACCAGCAGAAGCTGCCTCCCACAGTGAAGCAAGAGGTAGCAAGCAGGTGTTTATACAGAGCCTTGAAGGTTTTGGTGTGGAGGAGAAGTGATTTAACTGCCTGAGTCTCAAATTGCCCTCAAACACCTCATTTGGTGTGAAAACATACAGCTGAAATGGGACAGCAGGCAAAGAGCTGCCCCACTCCACTGTGAGTGCAGGTGCACATCAGAGCCATAATGCCTCCAAAACTACACACAGCTTCATCATGCAGAAAAGAGTCTCTACCTGTTGGTGCTCTCATTGTGGAGCTCAAGACACTCATTACCTTCTATCTCCAAGCACCAGTTAACAATTGTGGTGATTACATAATCATCTTGTTGATTAATAGGAAGGTAATGTTTATTTCCTTGTTTACATGCCATGGTGCCTCCTTCAAATGATAAAAGCTCCTCAAGAGAATGTCTTCAAAGTGCAATCAAGATATACATTAACTCCTGATGAAATAATTATTCCTTCCTTAGACGAGTCTGAAGGAGCTCCTCAGGGAAACACACGTGAAAGACAACGAGGTACAAAGGACAAATTTCCTCAGGAGTCATCTACTCAAGCATCTAACTATGCACTAATGATTCAATGAGTAAATGGACTCAGAAAGCTCAAGGTAAGCAAAATATATAAGCAAATAAAGGAAAAGACAGGCTTTTTAAAGTACAGAACAGAATCATAGAATGGT